>JAGPNQ010000034.1:0-379943 GCA_020744155.1 Ilyonectria sp. MPI-CAGE-AT-0026
ATATTATTATATATTATTCTGCTGGTACTATTATTAGTTAGAGTTTAAAATTTTATATTATTATTTAAATTCTATTTATAGAAGGAATAATTATTAATATTATTAAAGGTTATTTAGCCAGTTTTCTAATTAATTAGTAAGTTTACTTATTATAGCTATAGGTAGCCTAGAATTAAATTATATTATACTAAGGGGATAATATTAAAAGAGATATTTTTATTATATTTATTTATAAAAACCTTAAGGTAATTAACCTCTCTAGTAATATATCTATTATTATAACTAAAACTTATTTCTTTAAGATTCTATATTTAATATAGATTTAATTTATTCTGCTATAAAAGCTTTAGCTTATTTACTACTTTTAGATAAAGGTAGTTAAATTCTATACTACTATCTATTAGTATAGCAAGCTAGTATCTTTTAATTTATATCTGGATTTCTAAGTAATCTGGTCTTATACTTTTTATAGTATATAAAGCTCTTACTAGGAGTTTTACTTCTTCTAGTTCTGGGCCTATCTATTATTTTATTATAGAAGGTAAGTATAGTTTTTTATCTATATCTAAACTACCTTATATTATTTTTAGTCTTTAGTTTATCTACTAATTTATTATTTAAAGTTAAATCTATCTTTATATATTCTATATATATATCTATAGGTTTTTTTTTTTTTTTATTATACTTTAGGTATATATAGATACTATAGTCTATTATAAATTATTCTCTATATAGTTTATTAAATATAGATATAGGTATATATTTCTTCTTTATTCTCTATAAATAAAGGGTTTTTTTTTTATTTTTCTAGCAGTTTTTCCTACTATATTCTTTTTTATAGTTATATTCTTTACTTATTATTATATTAGAATTCTCTTTTTAATTGGATATAGTTCTTTTTTTCTTAGTTATCCCAAGCCAGTTTTCTATTTCTTTTACTAAGTATTATTATTAGATAATTTATTATATCCGGATTCTCCGGGTTAGAAGTATTTTTATTTCTATAGAAAATATTTTTATTTCTTCTATACTTAGTACTAAAGATATACCTTAGTTTTTATATAGATTTAGTATTTCTAATATTAGTAATTCTAAGAATTTTATAGCTTTTAAATATATTATTATAAAAATTAAGTTATCTTAGCTTTTAGAATAGTAATATAAAACTTTAGGTATCTACTTATATTCTTATAGTATTCTATATTATTCTTTATATATAGTTAGGTAATAGAAATACTTAGTAGTCTTAGAGGGTAATAGTTATAGGTTTATTTATTCTTTAGGTAGTAATAGTATTATAGATAGTAGTATAAGATCTATAAGATCTAGTTATATCCTTCTATATTAAAGTAGAGAATAGAATTATTTTTAAACTTTTCTCTAGGTTCTACTATATAGTTTTTTACTTTATATCTTATTATTATATAAAGGTAGATAGGTTTATATTATTTAGTATTCTATTATTTTCTTATAAGTTACTAATATATTTTTCTCTTAATTTTCTATTACTAGTTACTTTATTTATTAAGTATAATCTTATTTTACTATAGTTTTTCTATTAGTATCTAACTTATCTCTTTCTGGGTACTAAGTATATATCCTTCTATATAGAAGTTTAGTCTTTTTTTATTACTGGAGTTAGAGTATTTATTCCTAATATTATAGTTATCTAGCTATCTATCTGAAATATTATTCTAGGTATTTAGTACTTTTAGTATTCCCCTTTAATAGGTTTCTAGTTACTTTTCTTATTATATTATAGCTATTATCCTAGATATACCTATTAATAGTTTAATTATTAGTAGTTTTAATATCAGTATCTATTCTGCTTTTTATATTATAGTAATAATTTATATTTATACTGCTATCTTAGATTCCTCCTGCCTTTAAATAGTATTAATTAATTATTATTTATTAGATATAGATTAGAATTATTATTCTTTTTTAGACTTATAGTATTCTTATATAAAGTATCTTTTTTTATTATAGTTATAGTATATAATATCCTTTTTATCTTATAGCTGCCTTTATATAGCTCTAAGTTCTATAGATTTAGTATATATTCCCTAAAAGGTATTTTTATAAGAGTTACTCTATTAGCTACCTCTCTAGCCTCTACTATTCCCTTATCAGTTAGAATAGTAGGAGTTATATAGAATATCTTAACTTTTTTAATATATTATAGCTTTTTCTTTATATTTTTTATATTATTATTTGTTAATTTTAATAGCTATAGTAATATATTCTATAAGAGTATTAGGTTAGTTAGTCTTATAAAGCTTATTTTTAATTTTATTTTTTAATTTCTAGTAGAATATTTCTATAAGTATTTTATCTTTCTAATCTAGCTTAAAGGTAACTTATTAAAGTATAATAGTATAGATAGCAGTAGAATAAAGTTACTTAAGTATATAAATTTTTATAGCTATTTATCTTTTTTTATTAACTATTTTAAATATATTTTTAAGAGCTATTTTAAAAGTTTTCTAATTTATAAATAGATTAACTATATCTTAATTTTATTTAGCCTTATTATTATTAAGGAAATCTTTAAAAATAGATTTAAATTACTTTTTAATATTACTAGTTATTAAGTTACTTATAAATAGCAATTATAACTCTATAGATATTAACTATTATAAATACTATTAGAAATATTCTTTTATTCTAATAATAAAAAATATAATATTACTAGATATTCTATTAAATTTCTCTAGTAGTAATAATTTTATTACTTCCCCTAGATTATATTTAGTATTTATAGTAACTGCTATTAGTATATTTTATACTTACTGCTATAAAATATAGACTAGATTATATAGCTATTTAACTTTAGCAGCTATATTAATATTATTTACTAGAGCTATATAAGCTAGTAGTATAGATATATTACTTAGAGTAGTAGGAATTTAATTAATTCTAGATATTTTAATAATATAAGATATTACTTAATAATTAATATAAATAACCTTTCTAAATAAGAGCTTTTAATATATAATAGTTATACTTCTAGTCTACTATATATATAATATAGAGTAGGTAAAAAAGTAATTACTAGTAAATAAACTATAGGTTTATATTAGCAGATAGATTAGAGTGTTACTTACTGGGTAAATATTATATCTAGTAATAGTTAAGTATAGTAATATATAGTAAGTTAAGGTAATTAAGATAACTAAGTTATATTAAAAGCTAAAGATCTAGGAAAGTACTAATAAATATATATCTATATACTAGAGTGCTAGATAAGGCTTATAGTAGTAAATCTTAAAATTGCTAGTAAGCTGTAGCAGCTTATACATAAGCTATAGTAGCTTATAGGTAAGTCTCTTAGTATAGCGTAAGCTGTAGCAAGAGGGCTCTGATTGGGGGAAATTTGTAGGGTATATATGATACCAGGCGTCTATGTTATATAGGCTGTAATAATATAGCTTTAATTTGTCTGATAATATTAAGTAAGGCAAAAAAAAAACCCTAAATAATAATATAAATACTTTTAAGAAATTAAACTTAGCTTTTAAAAATAGTTAATAATTTATAATAGAAGATTAAAGATAGTAGTAATAATACTTTTAATAAATATTATATAAAGAGGTTATAGCTATTACCTGCAGCTTATAAAGGTATCGGGAAAGGTAACCAGTTAGACTAGAAACCTTATTCTGTCTGAGTGTATTATTAACCTTTGAATGGACTGGGTATATAGTCTGTATTGTTAATACGATTGTTGGTATTTTTTTTTACTGTTGAGCTTCTAGTCCCCCTCTGGGTATGTGTGTACTAGGGCACCGTACCTCTTGATATTAAGAGGTTAGGGTACCCTAGTATATATATACCCAGAAGGGAGATGAAAAGCTTAACAGTAAAAAAAAAACACCAATAATAGTATTAATAATACAGATTATATACCCAGTCTATTTAAAGGTTAACAGTTTACTCAGACAGATTTAGGATATTAGAATACTCAATCACGCATATTTCTGTGTAATACAAGTGTCTGTATCCTTTCCGCTTAAGCAGCTACGATGCTAGGCTAGCTATCTGCATAATCGACCACCCTGTTGAACATCTAGAGAGCCATATTAACTTAGTTTACTCAACGACACAGCTATTATACAAACAACGCCCCAAGTTATGTGCAATGTCCTGGTGTCTTTAATCTTCCTTGATCCTCTGGAGAATATTTGACCAGTATTTCTGCATTGTCGACGAGTGTTAGCTACCGTGACCACAGAAAGGCACAATCCACAGATGAAGCGATTGGAGTATGGGGCTGGTAGATGATGCGTATGTGCAGAAGAAACGGAAATTTGGAGACTAACTGTTTCTGCGCCAGCACCCGCGGACCGGATCTTGGTTGCGATCCACCCCACGGACGGCGCGGCCTCAACGTCGAATCTGGCCTGCTCGTCGGCCAGCTCATTATTGAACATGATCTTGCTAGGCAGATCTGGATACTTTATGGCCGGTCTTCCGAGGCCAATGGCGTTACAAGCTCCTGTCTCGAGGGCGGCGTTGACCCCATTGCGGCTGCGGAATCCTCCGGTGACGATGAGCGCGAGTTGGGGGAACTTTTGGCGGACCTCTTGGCTCGCCCGCAGGAAGAAGCCCTCACGAGCGATGGTCCGCTCACTAGGGGTGACATGCTCAGTCACTGAATTGTTGGTGCTAAGCATCTGTTCGGCGAAAGAAATGGGATATTAGTCAGTGCTCCCGTACTCCGGATCTTGGGGGTTTTGCAGTCCCAGACGAACCTGTGGATCTTCAAAAGACCCCCCGCTGAGATTGATGTAGTCGACCTGCTCCTTATGGATGAGCTCTATTTGCCGCAACATGTCGGCAAAGCCTTTCGGGTTCATAAAGTCTGCAGTGTTGATCTTGATGCCGACACAAAAGGATCGTGGGACCTCGGTGCGGATGGCGCGAATGATTTGCAGGACCAGCTCGACACGCCTCTCTGCCGAACCTCCAAAATCGTCTACGCGCTTGTTGCTCGACGACGACATGAATTGAGACAGCAAAAAGCCATCTAGAGCCTCCTCGTTAGCGAAGAACAAACAGCCTCGTTGTACTCCAACACAAGGATAACGAGCTTCTTACGTCCTGCATTGAGCTCCACTCCCTGGAAGCCCGCTTGTGTCGCCAGCTTTGCAGCGAGAGCAAACTGCGCGATGACTATGTCTATATCGTGTTGCGTCATGGCCCGAGGGGTGCCAAATACCAGGGCGCGGGCAACATAGGCGATCCAGTTGTCGCCGAGGTTGAGTGGTATGGCGCTGGGCGCAATTGTCTTGGAGAAGAAGCTTCTCTTGCTGGTCCCGAGCGGTGACTGGCGACCCGGGTGGTTTCTACAACCAGCCCCTTCTTAATCAGTGATTTGTTATCTGCTTGCTGGACGGTGCTGTCCCTATTCGCCTGCCAGGTTCTCAGAGCTCTCTTACAGTTGGGCAATCAAATGGCAGCCGTGACCTTGAGTCGCTTTTGCCCACGCGGACCAGCGCTCGACGATGGCGGAGCTGGACCCGGAGACTGCGACATCCCCCGCGGAACCGAGATACCTGTCGTCAACCATGATGTTTCCTGTTAAGCCCAAATATCAGTTCCGGCAGGTGGTTTGAGTGTACGAACAAAGCCATACCAGTGACGAGCGCAGCCCATCCGCCTTGGGCCCAACACTTGTACACCCTCTCATGGATGGAAGTGGGCTGAAGACCTATCGCCATTTTTTCCGACATGGCGGATTTGACCAGTCGGTTCTTCAGCACGAGGCCACAGGGCAGTTGCAGCGGGGAGCTTGCAACGGATTTAATGGCCGCCATGGTGATCAATCGAGGATACTCTGCAGTGGACAAGAGAGAAATGATGGCAGAACGCTCGAGGACAATAATTCTTGAAGGACGTCTGGTGAGACTCGCAAATGTCTTTTGTGTCGCGGCACACCAGTTTTGCCACTACCGATGAAGGGCACCAGGTACGGGGATATCTACTTAATGTCCACGGAGGATCCTCATTACGGTGTAGATCCTCCGCGGCACAACTCTGATTGGATGCCGCCTCTACTTATCTCAGTTGTGCCATAAAAAGTAATGCTACCCTAGGGTTCTGGTTGAATCGGCCTCGGCAGCACACGCGCGTCCCGTTAATTCAAACCCAATTTAATGTCGCTTGTGTCGTATGTGCTCAGAGTAGATTCGGTTGAGTGAGTAATGAAAAAAGCTTACGTACCCCGATGCGGTGAAGTTGGTAATGAGGAAGGATTGACGAGGTCCAGAGTGCAAATTTAACAGACTATTAGGCGGAACGGAGATGTCGGTGGAGAAACCCAGTCGTGTTGGATTAGATCATACTGAATCTGATGTGGCAGTAATAAGTGCTGCTTTCTGTACATTGCATAAATTATACCAGATATTTGCCCAAGCGTACACGCGTGCGTGGTCCATCAAATCCAACTTCGTTACCCAAGCCACCATGATCCCGCTTCGGCAAGGTCCTCCAACGACTATCTCCATCGGGTAACAATCGATATAACGAGCCATTGAATGTACATAATCACACGAGTGAGCGCAGTAACCCTTTTGAAGCGTACGTCAGCAGTAGTATTGACCGAGGATCCCACCTTTGGGTAACGAACGCTTGCTTACTCGAACTTCATCGTATTCCGCAGGGTTCCGACCTTTTCCATCTCCACTTCAACCACATCGCCATCCTGTAGAAAGGTCTTGGGACTACGGAACGCGCCGACTCCTGCCGGAGTTCCGGTCATAACTGCTGTACCGGCCGGGATTGTTGTGCCTAGTCACGAGACGATAACAAAGTCAGCTTGATTTGCATTCTAATTGCCAGGTAGATTAATAAGACAGCTATCAGAACTATCTCTTTCTTACCTTGACTCATGTGGCTCAGGATTTGCTCTGGAGAGAAGATCATATCTTTCTTGAACTCGGCCGTCTGTCTAACCTCGCCATTCACCTTCGTTACCACGGTGAGCGACATGGTATCAGCAAACATGGCGGCACTGATTAGGGTGGGACCAATAGGCGCGAACTTGTCAAAAGCCTTTGCGAAGAAGAACTGGCCAGCAGAGTAGCGAGGGAGCTGGTACATGCGGCACGACAAGTCATTCCCGACAGTATACCCCAGAATGTAGTCCTTGGCATCTTTCGGCGATACGTTACGGCACTCTTTTGAGGTGACGAAGACCAGTTCGCCCTGTACGCAAGATAAAAAGAGCAAGTAAGTTTCAAGGGTGCTTTGTGATAATAAATCGACTCGGTGCGCCTGTGACCTCTTACCTCATAGTCTAAGAGACTCTTGGCGCAGAAGTCGCCGATTGGAATGTCTTCATCTGGATTTGCAAGTGATGCAGCCGGCTTCGTCCAGAGTGGCGGACAGGATGGGGCTGTAAGCTTTTTCCATCCAAACGAGGTCAGTAACAGACATCTGGGGCTAGAGTCTCTCTAAACTTACCTTGGCTTCCTTGGCGTGGCTGTGATAGTTGAGACCTACGCAATATATCGGAATTCCATCTCCAGGAAGAGGCGCTAGAAGCTGTTGTTTCGGTTCAGTACGTCAGATGCCGTCAATTCTCGATGGAATGGAGTACGGTTCTTATTGGGAAGCATTGCGAGGATGCAGAGAGGGGATGCAGGGCACTGGCAGATGCTCACCCGGCGTAACGTGACAGTCTTATGCCCTGATTTTTCGGCGAGTGCCTCATAAGAACCAAACGCCCTGAGCTTTGTTCCAGGTGACGGCGGGCCATTGGCGTCAGACCCCAGATCGGCAAAGTAAGTATTGCTATCCTCTTCGCATTCGAAGCGGATGAGATGAGAGAACGATGCCATGTTGAGGCGTCAGGAGATCAAAGGAGTAATCGTGGCGCCCGTACAGAGTGTATTCGATTCAGATATTACGAGTTCACCAGAGAGAGCTTCAAAGGCCATATACCTTGCACAGTTTACGCTAATCTATAGCAACCGCTGGCGATGGCTGGCTTTTGCGAACAGTGCCGATGCCGAGGCTTACGAGAGCCAACATCCAGGATTTCATAGGTAAATTAACCACGTACATCGTTTCGAAGGAAGCTCGCACTAAAGCGACACGCTCCATCTGGCAAGGGTGCTTTGAAGATTGCGGGGGCTAGCGCCGGAGCATCTCAACCTGGTCTAATAGAGTTGTGGCAGCCCCGTCGTGTAAATTAATATAATCGGAATTGGAGTTTTGTCGAAGCTCCGTGGCTAGAGAGTTCCTCCGACAATCCGCTCCACATACTAACCCCCAGCAAAACCTCCGGCTCGTTTTCTACTCCTCCATAGACGCGCCGACGTGTCGACATACGATCGACCTCTGGCATCGGGAAATCTTGCGCCGCCGTCGATTTGAACTGGCTCCACTGCTCTGTACTCTTACTATCGGCTGTCTTGCGGTATTGACAGACTCCATCTCCGTCTCCGTTGGCGGGTCGCTTGAATTAGCCCGGCTGGCTATGGACCCGCCGAGATAGCTCTCTTGCTTCCTCTCTAACCTGCCGATAGATTGAGGCAACAAGCCAAAATGGATGAGGAATCACCGTCTTGCTCAGCGGCCCAGCTCCGAGGTTCCGGAGATGGTGAGGGACGCCCGTCAAGCACCAGAGTCTGCGATAGCTGTATCCGGTAAGAAGCTACAGCACCATCAACACGAAAGGTCTCGCTGCTGACGGTCTCTTCGTCTGCAGGAAAAAAGTCAAGTGTACGTCGGAAAGCTTCAGCCCCTCATCCTCGATGCCAGGCCACCTAACCCGATCCTTGAACCCGTCCTTCTGCAGGTGATTTGGGACGACCTAAATGCTCTCGCTGTTTTGAACGTGGGAACACGTGTACGTACTCTTCGACCCGTCGTAGGCCTGGCCCTGCTCCGGGTTTCAAGCGTGCATCTCGGAGCGGCTCATCCCCGTTTCGACCGAGAGATCCTCCTGGTGAGTATTTCTTTACCTTGCCCTTGTCAAAGTCTCCCTAGGTTTAAATCCCTTCTCGTACGACTCTTCCGTCTCCCCACTATTGAATCGTCCCGTCTTCAAATGCTAAGTGTTCCTCCGAGCTGTGACTACAGGCTACCAAGTCAATGCTCCACGATTCGACAATCCCGAGGAGGAAGTCCTCCCCGGTTCCCCATCCACCTTAACAAGTGCGGACCCTCTAACGCAGCCATCGGACGCTTCCAGCGGTACCAGTGTGTCTCCTAATTTAGAGACCGGAACCCAATACTCGGACTCATTAGATATCCTCCCCGAAGAGGAGGATTGCCTGTACGCGAGTGCTTCCCCCTCTCTCCCTGCCCTTCTTGATCCCTCCTAAATATCAATTTAGACCTTTTAGTAATAGTAACTGATGGAAAATAACATAGGCTGAAGAAGTACTTTGAAACTATCCACCATGCTATCCCGCTCTTCTCCGAGGCGCGATTGCCCTATACTGTTAGTGAGTGCGGAAGCGGAACCTCTGCCCATCGCCGCGACCTTATCTTGACGCTCGTCATCATGACAGCCAAGCTATCCGGCTTTGTGTTTGCGTCGGATACCTTCAATCTGGACGCCTGCATCGATCAGACACTGAGCTCCGCGTCGCTTCAGGAAGACATGTTCGGCAGCTCTCCCACTCTGGACCAATTTCGCAAATTCTGTCTACTTGCCTTCTACGAATTCCACCAGTTTCCTGGTCAACAGGCGTGGATGCGAATCGGCAAGCTTGTTCGGATGGCATACTGGATGGGACTTGACCGCCTGGATATGCTCCCCACTCTATCCCCAGACTGGAGCACGGTGGATGAGGACCATCTCGAGCACTGGCGGCTCGTGTGGTGGTGCGTCTACCGCCTTGACTCGTACGTCAACCTCTCAGTAGGGACTCCCTATCAGATCGACGAGGGTGTTGTCGGCACGGCTCTCATGCAAGATCGCGAGAACGACGGACCTCTTGGATGCCGGCATGAAGACGGCGCCAAACCAAGATTATCTCTGCCCTACCGGCCAGATGGTCTTATGGATCTCCTCCCAGCCATTGTATCTGACTCTCCACATAATTCGTCTTTCAATCTTCACATCATTAGCGCAACTGCCGTACGCCATGTCGGACGAGCGCTGCGGCTGTATCCCCTAGCTCCCAAAGAAGAGCCCGTTTCGGTCGTCGAGAACGCTGAGCGGCGCCTCTCAGCACTCCGCCTTGGCCTTCCCAAAAACTACTTCAACCCTAGGCGCAACGCATTCATGAATGAATCGTGCTCCAATCACCACGCCAGATTAGTCACGGTATTGCAACTGCTCATGGCGCAGCTCCTCGTTACCCTTGTGAGTTGCCAATGCTTACCAGAAGGTGAGGATTGGCTGTTGAACTGGCAGCAGGTTCTCGAAGTCTGCCAGGACGTAGCCGCAATAGCGAAGCAGTGGAATAGCACATTTTCCCTGAGCGTGGACCCTGGAATATCTTTAATCAGCTTTGTTGCGCTGATCTTTCTTGACCTCCACAAGAAGTTTGCCGGAGTTGCCGGAGCCGATCTTCAATCCGAGATTGAGCACTGTGAAACTGTCTTGCTTCTCCAGCTCGAACAATTTGCGTGTTCCTGGACGCTGCCAGGTCTTCTCATCCGTAAGTACCTATTTATTTTCTCCTTTGCAGATGAAACCTTTGGGCGGACTATCAAGATGATGAAGTCGGTGACTGACGTAACTCTCTGCCAAAGTCTCTTTTAAGAGTTTCAGAGAGTCTCTCAAGGCCCCTCTGTTATACCGTCACATTCAGTTTATTCTCAGTCGATTCGAAAGTCCCTTACACCCGAGGTGGCTACAGTTCCTGTCCTCAGCTCATGTACAGCTTGAGAATTGCTAGATATTGCTATTACTAGTTTAATTTCTTGAAGACTGGATTTAAAAACAGCTCGAAGAGACTGGCGGATAGTCGATTCAGTTCCGGTATACCTAGGGTAGGCGGTGACGTCCTATACACAGCATCATACGTTCGACTTTGATGACTTCTTTGAGTGCATGCGTATCAAGGTATCTATAGTAACAAAAACTGCACTGACTTGTGGGATTGACCCGTAGGTGATATGCTCCAGCCGATATGCGGGCTGTGTCAAGAAACTGGGTGCTCTTGCACATTTCCCACTGAGAGGAAAACGCCCGAATCCAAGCATCACCACACCAAACGTCCAAACAAACAGATGCTCCATCCCTAGCAGGTCAACTGTATCCCTGTAGTCGTCCCAAACCGCCCTACAAGCTGAAATCGATGCCAAAACACTTCGGCGGTCTCCTCAAGTCGAAGTTAGAGTCGAGTCTAGCCGATTTGCAGGACTTTGACAGCCCGTCGCCCCTGTTCACATGTTCTAAAATAAAAACGCCGCGACAAGAGATATGAGATATATGACGCCGTGATTCGCCATAGAATCATATCTAACCGCCGCAGAATCGGAACCAGTTGGTGCCGCCGACCCAGTGCCTGTTGCTCCAGCAGACCCAGTGCCAGATGGTACAGCAGCGCCAGTCCCAGTTGTTGCAGCCGAGTCAGAACCAGAGCCAGAGCCAGAGCCAGAGGAGCCTGAACCTGAACCTGAACCAGAACCGCCAGTTTCCGATCCCTGATCAGCTGAGTTCGTCCTCGAGGAGCCAACCACAGCCTGTATCTTGGCATCCTTGACGACAATCTCAACGCTCTGATCCCCATTGGTTTGGACCATTTTAATCCTCATATTCGGCTCCGACTTGAAGTTCTCGCTCGACACCTGTTGGAACGTGCCGTCGGTAGGGACAAGATCTTGGTCGAAGACAGACTGGTCGTTGACGAACATCTGGAGACGAGGACCTGTGTCCTGCCCCCCACAGTTGATGTCTGCCATAAGCTGGGCGAGTTCGCCTGTCGAGATTTCCCGAGGTGCCTCGACGTCAACGGTGAAATTCGCCTCTGCTCTTGGCGGAGGGCTCATCTGACTGGCCTTCTCGTTAGTAGCCATGCGGTAGATGTGGAGCGGGTACTCGGTACGACTTACATCGCTTTCCCGCCATACTTATCAGTAAACTTGGAATGATCGCCGAGTTTCGCGCCGCCGAGGTCTACTGTGACCGACGGGCCTGTAGGGCTCGAAGAAGCGCCAGAAAGCGTTGTGGACCTTGTGCCGCTGCCTTGTGTGTGCCCGGTGGACTTGGTAGCAGATGCCACGGCGGAATTATTGGCTGGGATCGCTCGGGCGAATTTGCGTATGCCCACTTCGATCAGAGATTGACCTAGGCCAATTTCCACCAAGAGGCTCAGGATAAGACAGCTCGAGAGACGCATGGTGGCGGGATTTTGGTTGTACAGAGAATGATGTAGTAAGCCGAGAAGCTGATAATATCTCGAGAAGGGAGTAAGCCATATTAATAGGGAGACGGAAATCGGGGGGCGGTCTGCGTGCTGACACAGTCCTCCCTCCACATGCTCTGTGCGAGAGTTATTCTTAGCACCATAGGGCTTTCGATGGCCAACCACAGCACGAAGCATCATCTGCGGGGGATGTCAGCCGCATTGCCAGCTCAGAAGGGAGGGCTGAAAGCGGGAGAATTAGCGGGAAGTGGCTTTGAAAATGCCTTTCCAGCTGTACTAAGTCATTGCTTAATGCACTTGGCTAGGCCTGTCTCGAGCTGCGCCACCACATCGCGTCTCTCGGCGACAGAGTCACCATCTTGATACCATTTGCCATCGTGGCTTCACCTCCCAGCCACTATTCTCCATCGGATGTGTATACACCTGTAGGCGCTACCCACAAGTCGTCATTGAGGGTTTAAATAATGAACTCGAGTCAGCCTATGATCCCTTTAAGCTCAAATTGCTAAACTTTGCTCAGCATTGCAATTGTATCCCAGCCGCACTTAGTTAGTCTCCAGAGATGTCCCCACCACAAGTCTTCTGACCCAGCCACCGCCATAGTGTCTCAACGCCGTGGCTTACACAGCCAGCCTTATAGCGAGACAAGTGGGACCAGGATTCAGCTTCGCCGACCAGGCAACGCCTTCTTTCGAGAAAAAGAAATACGAATAAAAACGACGAGAAGATCCGACCAGGCGAAGAAGATACGCGCAAGAACTTACGGGGAGTGGGAAGTCTGATATCATATGAATCCGTGCCGAGATGTTCTTCACAATCCTCGATTTGAGTCAGCCTTTATCTAGGCATCTGGCATCTAGGCTTCAACAGCAGGCGATGAGGCAGTGCAAAAGACGAAGCGGAGGGCCTCAGCAGTGGTGCCTAAGGACTTGGCGATTGAATGTGCGCCATTTGTGAAATCCGGATGCAACTAAACTGGCCGAGCGAATACTATCACAGGGATTCAGCCCCAAACGCCTCTCGCCCCTTATTATTTAGGGGGCGCCAATGCCACCGCTGCTTTCAGACGGCGACTTGTCCAAAGCGGTGAGGCCAAGACATTCAATCGCTAAGAACAATATTCTTAGGCAGCGAGGTGGCTGGGATAAATGGTCGCTGGTGGCTGCTCTGCGGTCTTTAATCGTCAGAACATTTACTACTCAAAGATGTCGACGGTTGCGGTCAGAGGAAAGTAATGGACAGAGGTAAGTAATAGAACTGCAGATAACGTGTCCAAAGTACCTAGATCAATGTTTTCCTTGCCCTGTACACGCCTCCCTATTTTCTTATCTGGGCAGCCAGGCTGGCCCTAACCTTTGGTACCTTCTGCAGCTTTTCCACCATCTCCTGGTCAATGGTTCGAACCGGACAGATGATGGCTGCATGAGTATACTTAGTCTCATCAGCCCATGGGTTCGGCAGGCAGACAAACGGAATGTCGAATGGCCTTCTGTTGTTATGGTGGCGCTCGACATTGACAACACGGCGCACTTCATGCCTTCAAGAAAGTCATCAAACAGATCGGAATGAAATAAGGTTGGCAGGGCAGCTATTTTTTCGGAAGAGGCTGTACTTGTAAGAGGAAGGAGGGGCAAAGTAGCTAAAACAGATTTCTCACTGCTAATTCCTGCACCATCTGCACTGAACCCGATATGCGATAACCGTTCTGTAGGTTAACTGGTATATGCGCAACTACCACCAGCTCCCGACGGAGTATGAATTCTACTTTGAGTCCCAAAGTTGAATGCGAAATAGGCTTTGCCGAATGCAATTGACAGTTCAGTCTATGAAAAAATAACTAAATATACAAGAGTGAAATAAAGTGTGTACAGGGTAGGTAGAAGCAACATGATGGGAGACTACAGACATGAGATTCCTCTGCTTCATTTCTCACAGGCTTCAGGTATCCCAGAACTGCAGAAGCGACTCGACATAGGCTTTGGGAAACTGGAAGAGGTGTCCATGGCCAGAGTCCGGGTAGATGTGAGCATACGCGTAGGGCAACTGCTGCTGCAGCAAGAACGAGTTGACCGTGGGGGCCAAGACGTCGGTCTTTCCGTTGGTCACCAAGACGGGCACCTGGATAGTCTTGACCTGTTCGAAATAGGTCGAGTTGCGGGTGAAGTCGAAAATGGCCTTCAAGTGCGACGATGTGCCGGGCTCTTGGATGGATGCTGTCCTGTTTTCGCCCTTGACCTGGCGCTCGAAGATCCGGTTCGCCCAGGCGGTGCCCGCTGCACTGCTGGTCTCGGACGGGTAGAAGAATAGCTTCAAGGCGTCCTCCAGGGGGACGTCGGGCTGTCTGGCGATGTCGAAAATCTCAGGTTTGGCCTCGACGGTTCCGGTGCCGTTGCCAACGATTGAGCCAGCCAGGACCAGCTTCTTGACGAGGTTGGGATAGTTGATACCAACGTGCTGGGCGACGCCGCCACCCATGGAGAAACCCAGGACGTTGACCTTCTTAACACCGATGGCGGCGAGGAAGGCTGCGGCCGTGTCGCCCTGCTTCGCAATGGAGTCGGCAACCACCCCCTCGCTGTGGCCGACGCCAGCATTGTCAAAGAGGATGACCTCTCGCGATTCGGCGATGTAGTTGAACAAAAGCGGATCGGCAATGTCCATGGACGCGCGGAAGTTGGCGAGGAAGATGACTGGGACGTCGGACTTGACACCGAAACGTCGGTAGGCGATCTTGTCGCCGTTGACGTTGACGTATCGCGTCTTAGCGACCTGTGCCAATTGCGGAGGGGGATCAACTAGTGAGTGTCGCAAATCCGGTCTGTTGATTGTTAATCCCCCTTTCCTTAGATCTCGGCATGACGATTCATAGACACTTACTTGGGCGTGGCAAAGGCCGTTGCCGCCGTGATGGCGAAGAAAAGACTAGTGAAGAGCTTCATTTTGCTGTGATCTTCGGTTTAGGCTCTGACTCGGCTGTGAAGGGCAAGTTGCTTGTGATTGTCGATAAGTCTATATTCCATTCTCCAGCTTCCTATCCGTCCCTATTTAAAGCAGAGGTCTGGTGCTGAACTGATTCATCATCACGACTGACTGTTGCGTGCACCCACCAAAGGACCTGCCCAAAATGGAGACATATGGAGACTCCAGACGGAAATGCTCAATGTCAGCATCTATGACCGGTGCAATGATAAATAAATCTATGTTTTTAATGCTTCCGTGCCTCGGCGTAGGGGTAGTTGCAAATTTGTAAGGCATCGAAAGTTGGGCGTACGTGACGATGGCTTCGATGAGTTGATTGAGTCGGTCAAACTTCATCCCGACGGACCGATTCAATCGGGTGGACGGGGTCAAGTCCGACTCCGGGTGGGCGAATAACGAGGGGGCCTGCAAATTGCAAATCGCGTCTTTCATACGCTCCCATTATAAATAGATCCGCTCGGAAGGTGCGGAGTAACAAGCGAAATATAAAAGACAGAAAGCTTAATAAAGTGCCTTTGCCCCTTGCTATAGCCTGTCCCCACCGGATTAATTGTGGATATAGCTGTGGAAAAAGAGTTCTCTAGTAACTTGCTTTATATTTACAGCTTATAAATTGGGATTTGAATAATTAAAGTCTCAGGTTTGTTATAGATAGAGTGGTTTCCCAGATCTGACAGTGCCCCAATTGAGCCCTCTGGCCAGGGCCCTGACCGGGGCGAGTCGAACCGCCTTCAGATACAGATCGTAACATATCCAGCCTTAGGGAGGTTGACGGTTTAGGTGTCGTTCCTGACCTTTTCCTCCCGCCAGTTTGGTCTTGACTATTAGTAAGCGCTTTTATAAATAATAAGCTTATATATGGTCACAGGCTCAGAGATGTTAGACGATAATCTCCGAATTACCCTACATCCTCGGATTATTTCAGAGTGAGGACCAGCCCAAAGACACGCCGAAATTGGTGCGAAGCTATTCCGCAAAACATTACCATGGGACTGTTAAGAAATCCTTAGCAAATGTAAACGATGTAAACAGCGAAATTTGCTGTGGGAAGCACGATATTTCCAAAACCCCAGCGTGCCTCTCATTTGTTGTGAGCAACCCCTTACTTATCTAGGAAATTAGGAAAAGGGTAAAGGAATTCAGAGGTACACAATGACGTAGATTGGGAACTGAGTCAAAATTTAAGAACTTGTGCGTCTCCTTTTTTTTTGCCGAGGTTAAAATCGGAAAGTCGCCGAACTCACAACCAGGATGATTCAGCAAGACCCATCGTTTACCCCGCTCAGATTTGCTCTGGCAAGGTGGCCATTTAAATCAATATTATTACCCCAGGTTTCCTCGGTCCAGATGCATCTTTCTCCATATGGGGATGATACTCCCGCTCTCTGGACCCACAAGCTTCATTTCTACAGCTTAAACCTCGTCTGTCTCTTCACCCCAGATTACGCTATTACATATCCGGACCGACCCGGACATCTAGAGCCAAACGAGTTCTCCTGCCCGGCATGGACCCAGCTGCTGCTCAAGCAGACACGCCGTCAAGGCAAGATCATCACAACAAGGCCCCCGGTAGAACTCGCAGGAGATCCAGCAGGGCATGTCTCCACTGCCGGGCCCGCAAAGTCCGCTGTGATGTCTCTCACAGGGGAAGCCCCTGCACGAACTGCTTTCTCGACAGCGAGCGTTGCCTTGTTGCAAGGAGGACATCAAAGTAGTGAGTGCCCGTCACGATGCAGAAGGCCTTCCGTGTGCTGACAGAGTCCTCAGTAGCCGAACCGATGATGCTATTAGAGACGACTCGCAGACACTCCTGCCTATCGATGAGCTAATGAGCCACGCCGAGGCCGCTGAGATGCCTGACGAGTTGGTGTCGGCCGAGAACGAAGACTCTCCACCAGATGAAAAGCCCATTGTCGTTGACGGGGAGGCAAGGACGTTTGAGTTGGCTAATGTCGGTTGTCGGGGTACAAATCAAATCATCACTCAAGACCCTCCTGTCGAGTTGCCTTATAACTTGTTTGAGGGCTTATTTGACGGGCATCCTCTCGATGGTAAGCTTTTATGATAAATTGCCTGTACATGTTTGCTGATCCGAGATCCATTAGCTTCACGGGGAACATTTCCGACGCACCCCCCTTCGGCGTTTGTACACAAATCAAATCGGACCGGCTTTCATCGTCAACGGCCTACCACCACTGACGACCCGATATCCTCTGAAGTAGTCTATTGTCGTTACCCATTCCTCGCGATTACGGACATTGATCGAATTCCACAAGAGGATTTCAGTTTCCTGGAGCTCCAAGGCTGCCTCAAAGTCCCGATACGACCTCTACTTGACGAATTCGTAGAACAATACTTTCTTCATGTTCATCCAATCTTACCAATTGTCAACGAGGGTGACTTCTGGGACCTTTACGACGGTGATGGCAGACAGTCTCCCAAGGAGCCCATCACTCTACTGCTATTCCAGGCAATGCTGTTTGCAGCTTCTACGTTCATTTCTCAGTCCACTGTCTCGGCTCTTGGTTACTCAGATCTTCGAGCGATGCGAGCTACACTCCTACGACGTGCTAAACTGCTCTACGACCTTGACAGCGATTTGTCACCTCTTGTTGTCTCTCAGGCTTCCGTCCTTCTCTCAACAGCATCGCTGTCATCGTCTGGGAAGCCAAATACCATTTGGCTGAGTCTCGCCATCGCGAATGCGAAGCTGGTTGAAGCACATCTCTACACAACCATGACATCAGCCTCCTGTACAAAACAGCGGAACGTCCTCAAAAGACTCTGGTGGTGCTGCATCATTCGAGACCGCTCCATGGGCCTCTTACTGAAACGTCCGGTACAAATCACCAAAGAGCAGTTCGACTTTGGCGAAGATCCTCTCAACTCGAACGATTTAAAAGATGAGCTTCAGCGATCGAAAGTCTACTGTCCTTCCACAAAGTCGAAACTTGCCGAGGTTCTTTCTCAATCGGTTCTTCTATTTATCAAACTCACCGATGTTTTGATGCTTATATATCCTCAAAATGGCAAGCCACAGTCGACACAGAAAGAGCACGACGACGCTCTGCTTCAGCTTCACGAATGCAAATCAGGTTTAAGAGAATGGCATTTAGGCGCTGCCTCGAAATTGCAAAATCATCAAAGTCGCACTGGCTTCGAGTTGCCAAAAACCGATCAAGCTAGTGGGCATGACTCAATCACTCTATACATGAACCTCATGTACATGTACTACCACACCGCTCGCATCGTTCTATGCCATCACGAAGCGCTCTATTTAGACATGGGGGGCACTGACATGAGTTCTCCGCTCGCCAAGGACCCGTCGAGGATTTCTGAGACGCAACGTGAATTGCAAGATGCGATTTCGGACGTCATCGAATGCCACAAAGAGCTACTTCGCCTAGATCTTGCCCAGTGGATGCCTCACTCAGCTATGGGGTTTATTACCGTGCCGCTTATACTCAATATACTCGACGTAAAGCTATCGCCGCCAGCAATGGAGGGCGTCCACCAGTCTTCAACGGCAACGCAGCATCAGCTCAACGTGCTCATTGGGTTTATGAGAGCATACTGGGCTCGATACGAAGGCGTCGATTGGATCACTGCCATTGTTCGCCATATCATCAACCTTGCTCAACTGAACGAATCGAGGTCGCAAATGAAGGGCTCAAGTATCAACTGGGTGGATATCTTTGCTATTCAACCTAGGTCGTATCTTCGCCTGGTTTTGGTGTTAGATATGAGTCTCAGCAAGGGTCGACTGGCCCAGGACGCCGATTTCCCGGTCAAACTCAGAGGCTTGTTCTCTCTTAACCTGAATCCTTTGAAGGAGCTCGCCGAGCGTCGTCGCTACAGTCTTGAAAGTCGGAACCCCCTTTTTCAATGGGGAACCCAGTCTTCACCGTTTGATACCGTACTGCGCGATCAAATGCAATTATATACCCTCGGACTTGACGATTGTCTTTTCAACACCCTCGAAAATGAGATTGCGTTTCACCAGTTGATGGATACTAGCCTCTTTCAGCATCAAGAATGGAGAGGGGCAGGTGCCTCAAAGTCGTCGTTAAGCCAGCCAATCGCGAGTCTGTTAAACAAGCCGTCTAGCGGCCGAGAATGCTCCGAAATATTCACCACCAAAGGGGCGAAGGCAGTCGGATCTAATGACAGTGCTGATATGGAGTACCAGGCTGAGTCGGTGTTGGAATTGGGAGATCTGGTGGATGAGGAGGTAGTTGATGGTTTACTTGGGGGCTTGAGTGAAAACTTGGGTGAGAGTGGTTGGTAAAGTGGTATACATAGGTCAGGATATGCTATTCAGCCCCGTTAGCATAGTTGAACATAATTTTCAACAGTGCAGGCATTGACTCTATATGCGGGGATTGAAGGAACTTATCGTATGTGCAACTACTGGCCACTTACAATGAGATACCTCAACACTGGGAATTTAGCAATAGGCGGAGAGTAATATGCCACGTCTGGCTAGATTCCTATTGCATTCTGTATCATTTGACTATCATAGTTCTCTTATCATTCTGCTGGCGCTCTCCAGTAGACTGCCATTCGACAATTCGACCTTCAGCCGCACACCATCCCCTGTACCTGAAAATTCGAGTCACCTAGCAGCTCAACGTCGGAGCTCCAATCCCTTGGAGATATCAGTCCATTGGGCTCCCCACATATCCACAGGGTAATTCTGCCTTCGTCGGAATGGACCTTCGCCTCCCTTGGGGAAGACACTATTAGCATCCTGGACATACGTCGATGTCAGGTTGAACAACGACTGCTCCTTCATGCTCTCAGGATGATGAACCCGTGGGATGGCCGCCGCAGCTCCCTTCTGCTTCATAGTGCGCAACAACCGCACAAGCAGCGTAGAAGTGACCTCAGCCCCCAGTGTCCAGGCAGCATTGGCATACCCGAAGATGAACATCATATTGGGTACGTCCTGGACCATGCAGTTTTGCCACGAGAACTTGCTCGAGGGATCGATGGTCTGGCCGTCTACTGATATCTTGATGCCACCCCCGAACTGCAACTTCAGCCCCGTGGCAGCCACAATGATGTCAGGTCGCAGAGTCTTTCCTGAAGTCAACTGGATCTCATCCGCAGTCACGGCTTTGATGGTGTCGGTGACAACACTGGCCTTACCGGACCGGATGGAAGTGTAGAAGTCGCCGTCTCGGGACATACAGACCCGCTGCTCGAATGGAGAATACCTGGGGGTGAAGTTCGGATCGACGGGATAATTCGGTGGCAGCTGCTTGGCTGCATCGTTGATGAGCATTTTCTTGGCCGTCTTCGGGAAGAAGCCGGCGTAATAATAGACCATGTAGAGGTCCATCATGTACCTGAGACGGAGGAATCGCAGGGCGTAAAATTCTGGCAGCACGAACCTGACGATTCTGCTCAAGAGGTCTGGCTCGGGGAGACCCGAGATGTAGGTTGGACTCCGCTGCAGCATCGTGACGTGCTTCGCCTTTTCGGCAACATTGGGCACGATTGTGACGGCAGTTGCTCCGCTCCCAATGACAACCAGGTTCTTGTCGGTATAGTCGAGGTCCTCGGGCCACCACTGGGGCCGAATGACGGTGCCAGTGAAGTTCTCGAGTCCCGGGATAGGAGAATGCATTGGCTCGTGGTAGTCGTAGTACCCGGTTCCGAAGACTATGAACCGGGCCCGAATGGTCGTGATCTCATTGTCGACCTGCATAGTCAGGTTCCATGCCGAACGCTTGGACGACCAGTCGATAGACAGGACTCTATGCCGGAACTTGACATGCTTGTCGATGCCGTGTTTCTCCATCGAGTTGTTCAGGTAGGAGATGATGTCCGCAGCTGGAGCCAGAGGGTGGGCATTTCCCCAAGGGTTCCAGGAGAAGCCGTAGCTGTAGACGTCCGAGTCGGTCCGGATCCCGGGGAATTTCCAAAGATCCCAGGTTCCGCCGATGGCATTTCTAGCCTCGAAGATGGTGTACGAAAGACCTTTCGGTGCTTTGGTCTGAACGTAGTACGCCGTGTTGATGCCGGAGACGCCAGCGCCGATGATGGCGACGTCGAGTTCTACTTCAGTCGACAGGTTATGCCCCGCATTGGTATCCGGTCTAACCGCCATGTTTGCTTGTGGGAGCTGTAGCAACGTTGGCTTGTATGCGTTGGAGGAATGATGACTTGCGAGAGTCGTTTGTATTGAGATTGTCTGTGACTAGACAACTACTCGGTGTAAGGGGAGCTGCACTTTTATGCTTCACCTGACGGAATCAGTGACTTCGACTTCCCACTCCTCAAGGAAGCATCCTCTGAAGAGTGCACCCCGCCGGCCGAACGATGTACACGGAGAGTCTGAGGACTCCGAGAAGGCGCCTCTGGCAAAGCACTAACAACTACCCCAGACCTCCACCCCCGCACCCCCGCATCTCGTTACCTTGGTAGCTAGTTGAATCGAGTGGGTTGCATGTCGGCTCGGTCTAAATTGGTCATCCGTGGGTTGATTAGTGATATGCCGGCTTCACATGGAACACACAGATACAGCCAAGGAGCAACTCCTCGTTTTCAACGCTACGAACTTAAAACAGCAACTTGGCGGGCCGCTTCTCACGCCTCCCGAGGAACCTCGGTAGCCGGAGAGACTGAGTTCGCGGTCACCGGACGGTGTCCGAAGTCTACACGGGCTCAGAGGGGTTGAGGGTTGAGGGTTGAGGCGTGATCGCCAGAGTCCCCCACGCTGGTATTTTTGAAGGCGGCGAAACTATTATGACGGTGGCGGAACTATTCCGTTGGCCGGGATGTGGATTCTTTCTCTTTGTTCAAATTCCTAGCTGTAGATGGTGGAGGTTTCTGCGCGTCCTGTATATACCACTTTGCCCAGTACCCTCGTGTCCTGCAAGCGTTTGTCATTTCCTTCAATCAATTCAGTCAATCAATTACACGTCTCACACATTCAAGCTTGCTGTACACACCATGGCACCGAATGCGCTTCAGAAAGCCCTCCGTCTTGTTTTCGTGGCTCCCTTCGAGCTCAGCGCCTCTCTCGCACTGGCAATTGTCCATGGTCTCGTCCCGGGGAGCCGACCAGACGAGATATGGACGCTCCGCCAAGCCTTTACCATCGCCATATTCAGGGGCTTGATCCGACAAATATCAGCCTTGCAGAGACCGGCGGGGCTGAATTTGAGACCTGGAAGTGAAGGTGACCGGTTCGTGGTGATGTCTCCTGTCAGCCAAGAGCTGTACAAGGGACCGATGGAAGATCCTCTCATTACGCCCGGTCAGGTCGGGGCTACCTGGACGCCAAAGCCCCTGACGCCCCCGACGACGGTGAACCAAAAATGGGGAAGTGACTTGCTCGTGGTGATGCATCTACACGGCGGAGCCTATGTTGTGGGCGACGGACGAGACAACGACACGGGTTTCACGGCAAAGACACTCCTGTCGCACATGGGATGCTCGCACGTCTTCACACCACAATACAGACTCTCCAGCGATCCTCGGGGCCGCTTCCCTGCGGCGCTGCAAGACGCGCTCTCGTCGTATGTCTATCTGCTCCACCATCTCCAGATCCCACCGTCGCAGATCGTGCTGAGCGGCGACTCTGCCGGCGCAAACCTCGCCCTTGGACTCCTCCGATACATTAGCGAATTTGGTACCGAACTCGACCTGCCGTGGCCTGGGACTGTGACGCTGTGGTCTCCGTGGAGTGATGTTTCCATCGTTCTGGACCCTGCAAAGATTACACAGTCTCCCAACTACCGGTCTGACTACCTGGACCCCTCGTTCCCATGCTGGGGTGCGTATGCGTTGATTGGCGACGGACAAGTCAGTATGACGGACCCTTACATCTCGCCGCCGTACAAGCCCTTTAAGATTGAGGCGCCGGTATGGGTACATACAGGAGGCAGAGAGGTCTTGTTCCACGATAACCTTCGACTAGTCGACGAGTTTCGCAAGGCGGGAACGTCTATTGAGTGGGTTATCGCGGAGCACTGCCCACACGACATCATTTTGGTGGGGAAGAGCATGGGGTTTGAGGAGGAGGCGGCAGAAGGCTCGCGCAAGGCCGGCGAGTTTGTGAGACTCAATCAACGGAACAGAGCTTCTCTTTCAAGTAAGTAAAGATAGAGGGAGTGGTTGTCGGTGGGAATGCTGGTTGGGCGGGGATTGAATGTCATGAAGAATAGGGTATTTCGCCAACCCCCTTAGGAGATAGCCTCTAGGATGCCAAGACCGTTACAAACTGGATGGGCTATGATTATCTCGGACATCCTCATGACCACTGCTACCGCTACGAAAGAAAGTGCCAATCCAATCCACGATGTCCCAATGCATCTACCCAGCGTCATCGTCATCGTCAGGGCATTCCACGTCCCGTGATGAGAAACAATGACTCGCCCATGGCGAATTACGAATTTAACGGCAATGCGTACGTATCAAGGCGGCCGCTCGGTCAAATCCACGGTCAGGTGCTAAACACAAGCCAACGCCTTTTTCCGTACCGGGCGAACTCTAGGACCCGACCCCGAGACTGCCAACGTCACCTGGTTTTACCAGGCACAAGTAACTCCACCACGATGCAGTTGTGGTGGAGGTTGACGTGGTCGGGCCGCATCATGTAATACACCCGACTCGGATCCCTCTTCGAGTCGGGAACGGTGTAACCCTAGGATGCGCTAGACTAGATAGAGGTGAGGCCCCCTCAATATCAAGCCCTTGTATATGTCTAGGGGGAGATCAACGCGGACGATGCTGATCTTCTATCCGCTTTTGTGCATTTGTGGCACCATTAACAACGCTAAGCCGGACGAGTTTGTTGATTTATTACCGTAGTTGGGAAGTCAGAGATAAGATGCAACTTGCGCGGAGAACCTGCAGCAAGGAAGATTCAATGCAAGTACACCCAAACTTACTCCCTAATCTCAA
Source organism: Ilyonectria sp. MPI-CAGE-AT-0026 (assembly GCA_020744155.1). Classification (NCBI taxonomy): domain Eukaryota; kingdom Fungi; phylum Ascomycota; class Sordariomycetes; order Hypocreales; family Nectriaceae; genus Ilyonectria; species Ilyonectria sp. MPI-CAGE-AT-0026. The sequence continues at coordinate 24,231 of JAGPNQ010000034.1, forward strand.
CCTAATGCCAATACCCCGCAATACCCCACAATATCGTGTGAGGCTGAGTCCACTTCAACATCTTCGAAAAACCACCGCTTCCCCAGGATTTCGTGAAGCCCCCCTTCTGGCACAATCTTCAACTACGGGTCGTCCTACTGTCATGTTGCAGCTGCACGCCTTGTGACTGTCCCTTGCACTTTTATGGGAATGGACTTTATTGTCCTCTATTGACTACTGCTGCGGCTCTATTATCACCACAGACCTAGTTAAGGACATGTACATCAACTAAAGCGGAAATCTCACTGTGGCTTACCGTGTGATAAACCTTCCTCGAGTACATTTTTATGCTATATATAACGGAGAGATGTGAAAAAGCTGGTATTCTAACGGTAAAATTGCAGAGATTGCAGTGATACACTGGAGCAGCCAAGCCCGACATACAGAGTTCCACCAACAGATATCCAATCAACCTACAGATGATTGTCGCCAAAGTTGTTCTTGCTTGCATTACCTGGCCAACCCCTGCAAAGAAATACAGTTCACTCTGTTTTTGGCAGATTGTCCTTGATGAGCTCCTGCGCCCAGTTGGGCCACCCTCTCACCGAAGCTAGAAACGACAGCCTGCCCGGAACAATGAGCTGACCTCCCCGCCGGCTGAAGATTTGCTTGACAACTGGGGTAGAAATAGCCTCCGGCTTCATCAAGCCGCCCGTCTGTCTTTCTAACGAAGCACCTATTTGGGCCGTCATGTTGGTGTTCACATAGAAAGGGTGGACCACAGTTGCCAGAATACCCGGGGACTTGTATACAGTCTTGATTTCGCTGACCAAGGACTCGTGGAATGAAAGAGCCCCGGCCTTTGTCGCCCCGTAGTCTGCCACCAGGGGCATCCCGGTGAACGAGGCCAGACTCGCAATCGTAACGATGTGGCCCTTGTTCTTGATGATCATGTTTGGTAAGAACTCCTTGGTGGTTATCCAAAGCGCCATGAGGTTTACGCCCACGATCTTTTGGAGGTAGCCATGGGGCGTTTCGACAATCGAATGGGGTGTGGCAATTCCCGCGTTGTTGACGAGAATGGACGGATGACCGAGAGTCTTGCGGATAGCCGCAGCAGTCTCAGCCACGGCAGCCGCAGATGTGATATCGCACTTCCAGTAGGTGATGCAGCTTTCTCTCTCGAGGTCTGGGGGCAGCGGCATGACGTCGAGAATGGCGACCCTCACCCCTTTCTTGATGAGGCCGAGAACGATGGATTTTCCGATACCGCTGCAGCCGCCAGTGACAACGGCAATCTCCTGGCTCCATTGCCAGCCGCGGATCGGGGCTACATGCCAGTTGGTCGTTGCCCACGAATTCATCATTCTGTTGAGAGTCTTGACGAGTCCCAGCCCAAGAAGGACTCGCAGTACTGTGGTGGTACCCTCCCCCTGAAGGGTGTGTCCCATCACATCAAAACGGAGAAGGCGCTCAACGAGATGGGGAGGGCCGTACGCTAGAAAGGCGAGGAGAGAGCCGGAGAGTACGGGATTAGTAGCCGCACTGATGGCACCTCCGGCTACGCTTATGATAGGTAGAGACATTTTGGTCAAAGGTAACTTGGAATTTTGAGATCGTTGTCCGAATAGACAACAGGACAGATAGCAGGTAGGTAGGGTTAATAGAAGGTTTGGAGAAATCGACTTTGACTTAATGAGGTAGTTAAAGACGGCAACAGTTCAGTAGATTGACTTCCTTATATGCCACGAGGTGTGCTTGTATTACACGGTGTAAGCAGCTCCCTGACCTCCACCTCCGAGGCTCTTCCATCCTCTGCAATCATGGGCAGCTAGGATCGATGCGTTAGTTAGATTCCATACCTCGGTATTGCCGGTAGTCGGGAGTGATCCGGGTCCCGAGCGCGGGGGAGACGGATTGATTTCAAACCGCCCCGCGATGTGGCTTCTCGGTTGGTTTGACTCGAGCGTGCTTGCCCGTGCTAGCGAGCGGGGATGCTGAGATCCAGAAGCGATGTGGAGTTACCCCAGATGATACAGCGTAGTCTAACTGTTCTTGAATAAGCGGTCTATCTAGAGAGGGAGAGGCGATGTCATCGTCAATCCTGCAGAGTCCCCCACAAATCCCACTGCACTACAGAGTACAAAGGCTCAAATGACCAAGGTAATTTGTGGTTCCTTTCGGCTTTCTCGGCAAGTCTGCAAGCCTCATGGCCCAGGGTGTCTGTCCGTCCAGTAGAGCTTTAGGATAAAATGTCATCGAGTCCGGAAATACCTCAGCCAAACAGCTATAGGATAATAATAATAGATATTGAAGAGGCTTGTAGTGTGGCGAGAGAACGTGAATAGACTGGACCTGACCACCATGATGAAAGGAGACCTACCACATCAAGCCATGGGGATCAGATGCGGAAGGAAGCGATTTGGGCTGACATATCCGCCATCTTCAATAGCTTTAGCATCCGGGCTAGGGATGGCTATTATCTTCAAAATGTCATATATTTAGGACCGGCTATGAGCCCTTCATTAGCCATAGAAATCAAGAGCTTCCATCATAAATCCCTCCAACACACTAACAGTCCCGAGTTGTAATTCGAACAGCCTACGGGGCCCAAGATATCGGGAACGAGATGTATTAGCAATTGCGGAACAGACATCCAATTACTCTTCTTCAGATTAACTGCATAATAAGAATCCGCAATTTGGTGTGTACCGAATACTTTCGCACAGAGGCAGCTTTCCATCACGAGGAACATGTCGCGGTGTTTTTAATAATGTAAATCTAGCCACATCCACGTCTATGGAAAAGACCAAGTTGGAATGGCCAAGCTACAAGAAGTTTAACGCTGCGAGGTTGTTCATAATATCTTTTCCAGCCTCCGTTCCCCCTACTCTTCGTGCAGAATCTTCTGTTCCTGCAGAATCTTCTTTTCCTGCAGAATCTTCGCCGTTCGATACCTCTGGCTCGGGCCTACTGAGCATTGAAATCAACAAAATACCGCCGATGGTGTGAAGTAGGGAAATAGCCAACCATGAAATTACACGCGAATTAGAGACGGTGGCTTGGACCCTAGATTCTCGAGGTGTTGCGGGAGATACAGTCCCATCTGTGTCGAATGACCGATGAAAACTATCCCACGCGGCCAGATAGCATTGGCGGATGAGGTTCTCGGCGTAATGATCGATATTGTCCCAAGTCGGAAGCAGAGTAGAGTTCATAGAGGACACCATGGTCATCAGATCCGGAAGAAGCCAGAGGGACTGCTGAACCCAGCGATTTGCTTTCAAGACAACCTCGTCAATGGGGGTCTGATCTTCGACCACTCGCGACGTAACGTAGGTGCTCACTTTACTAGTAGTCACACCGGCGCTGAGTGTTACGTTGGCGAAGATGAAGCAGGTCCCTAGAGCCCAGCCATACTTGTACTGTGGGATTTTGTCCACGTCCCCAAAGTTGTTTACATCAAGGCCCTTGCAATCATCCGTGTACTGATTTGCGATGAGGAGACCTAGACTTTGAGGGCCGGAGATGAGAGTGGCCTCTGGGAGCCCATATTGGGATGGGTCCCAAAGCTTGTCAGGATTGAAGAGGACAGCATGCCCAGGATTTGTGTACTGGTAGAGGGTGTCGTTCAAGAGGCTGAGAGTCTCCGCGTTCGTTGTAACCAGGTCAGACACTGCAGTCGGGATCTCAGAAGCTGACATTGCCCAGGAAATGCTATGAAATTTGATACAAGGAACGACGGAATTAGCCAATGTCGAGTTCACTGTTAGGCCGTAGTCATTGACGACGTGGCGACATCCGTTGCCCGTCAAAGAGGTTCCATTCTGGGAGACAGTCGAGCTATCGGACCATGCCATGCTGGCCAGCCCCGCGGCGAGGCGAAGTATAGTAGCTCTCTTGGGGGCGTACGAGTTGACTAGATATTGGTACCAGAAATCAGAGGTTGCAGACGGATCAGTCGAATTCACTGGGACCGTCGCGTCTGCGGGAACGGACGACGGGTTCCAGTTCACTGCGCCGGAGAGGAGGGGCGCGATGAACTGTTGGGGAACTGTAAAGAGCAGAACCAAGGCAATCGCCCAGCTGCGGAATCCCTTTGGCCGACTGAAGGGATATCTCGTCCACGGAGGCAGCTTGTATCGTGTCATGAAGGAAAGTTGTTTCGGACTGAGAGCTGCTCCGGGGTTCTGCGTCAATTCGTACGCGCACCTCCATACCGCAATAGCCCCCCACGCGGCAGTGAAGAACTTGATGACAACTAGCCCGGCCGAAACCAGTGTTGTGACGTCGGAAACTCTGAGACGCAGTTTTCCTCCATTGTAACGTGGCGTCGAGGTGTCGATGGCATTGTAATGGTTGACAGCAAAGACCAGCGCCAAGGCTAGGCCGATGCAGCCGGCGGTATGAGCGAGTAAGAGGGGCCAGTATTTGAATAATCTCCTCGGTCGGGATTTTGTGGGAGTGGGAGAGGAATCGGTGTGTGTTTGGTCGTTCTGGTCGAGTTCTGTATACTCGGGCGAGGAGTGCTTCTCAGAAACACGGCTTTCAGCCATAATAATGGAAACTGCTAGGAGATATAGCGGTTTCCCTTAGTAGGGATGAAGAAAATCCAATATTGACCCTAATAGGCGCCCAGGAACAAAGATGGGGTTTCGAGGTTGTGTTCTGGGCGCCGCCACCTCACTGCTGGGGGAGAGCACTGGGTTTATACTCGACGGTTGATAAATCAATGGGCCTCAACAACCCCGGCATTGCAAAAACGGAATATGCAGTCATCTTTCTCAAGTTACATGGCGTAATGTGGCTATTGTAGTCGCCAATTGAAATGCTGGCCATTCTCGTGTGGCTGGCTGAATATACAGCCTCCGCCGTATGGACGTGGCAGCCACTATACCAGATTAGACAGAATGGGTTGAAAGTGACATAGCAGCTGAAAATCTGACCGGCAGGCCTAGCCTCATATAATGAGCCTGTCCAATAACAGAGTCCCACATAGGCTATCATCTATCAAATCATTGGCCACATGGCTACTAGTTCTTGCTGCTGAATTTCAACTCAGAACCCTTGTCTGGCGCTATATATACAGGCCACAAGGATTAGAAAGGTTAATTGTGCATGTACCATTTGGCTGTACATTAGCTGATGGAGTACCTGCGGGACTAACTGTACAATTGTTTATCGGCATTGTGTCCTCGGTGTGTCCCCGGTACTAAGATCTTTTGCAAAGCATCTTTCAAGGCTTTTTGATGCCCACTTTCCATCTTTTCAGCCTTCCATGCAATGAAACCATCAGGACGGATAAGAAGTGCCTGGCATTCTCCAACCTTGCCAAAGTATTTGAGTTTCTCCTCAGGATCCTTGTATGGAGTGGAAGACTTGTTGAGAGTAAAAGTATCTACCTTCAAGTCCAAACCCTTGGCAGCCTGGATCCATGGGGATGAGGCATCGGTGGCAAATAGAAGAAAGTTCGTGCTAATCAATTCAAGAGAGGACCGATGCTTGCCTTCAGCATCGACAACATCCACATGCGGGAATCTAGAACCCGCATTGACGTGAGGGCTGTAGGGATCTTCCCAAATGAGGTCCGTATCCTGGTATCCTTCAGCCGGAATGCTAGCCCCGACAGGATAGCGGTAGCCAATCTCACAGGTAATATCAGGAAGTTCAGGCTCGTCGGGGGTCTTACGCATAACCCGGGTCTGTAGTCGCGAGTATGCCTGGCGCACTGTCGCGGCAACAACGGGCTGCCTCTCTGTCGTGTACGTGTTGAGCAAGGAGGGAGCAGCCCTGCCACTGAGGACAAAAGCGAGCTTCCAAGCAAGGTTATGCACATCCTGCGGGATTCATTAGTAAGAGAATAGCAACATCACATTCTGTCGAAAGCCTACCTGAATACCAAGGTTTCCGCCCATGCCTCCTGTAGGTGGCACGACGTGCGCAGCGTCTCCAGCAATAAAGACACGGCCGCCCTTGCTAGTGAATCGGTCCGAGTTGAATCCTGCAACAGACCAGTACGAGATGGAGTCGACGGTGACATCGATGTCGTCCTCGATGCCCGAGGCGTCGCGGAAATATTGGCGAGCGTCACTCTCGCTGACTGAGTCCGGGGGAAAGCCGCGCTTCTCGCCAGCGCGAGTAACAATCATGAACCCTGCTTTGCCGTTGTTTTCCAGTCGAAAGCCGGCGTCAATCTTAGGGTTCGCAATATAAGTGACTCCGTGTTTGGCGCGAGTACCGAGGTATGAGGTCAGGTCCGCCTTGAAGTTGATGGAGATGCTTTGGCCAAGAAGACCGGGGCCATCCCAATTGATGCCCTCCTTCTTCCTGGTTGCACTTCGGTTGCCGTCGCAGGAGACGAGGTAGCTCGTCTTGAACTTTCTGTACTTCTTGGTCGCCACGTTCTGGACTACAACAACGACATCGTCTTTGCTCTCCTCGTAGTCAACCACAGTCTCGCTGAATTCCTGAACTGCGCCAAACGTCTTGGCACTCTCACGGAGAAGTGGCTCAAACATGTTCTGAGTCAGCCACAGACGCTTGCTGGGCGAGACCTTTGCAACTTCGTTGGGGTCACTCTCCTGCATTCTATGCAAGACTTTGCCGCCGACAAGTTTCTCGATGATAACCATACCGGCATCCAGGTCAAAGTTGAGAGCGCTGTTCTCCAGCAAATGCTCCTCCAGCCCAAGTTGGCGGAAGATTTCGACTGTGCGGAGAAGAAACAGAGCTGCCCTGGGGTGAATCGCAGTAGAGGGATGACGATCCAGAGACAAACTCCTGACGCTGCGAGTGGCCGTGTTAGACACGATAAGACGACAGTTTGTTAGGAGGGGTTCCTTACCCATGATAGCCGAGGAGGACACCGAGGGTCATGCCGACCATGCTAGATCCAATGACGATGACGGGGTACGTCTCCTTCTCGAAAGGGATGTCTTTGTGGTCAAAATCCCCGAATTCAAACTCGGTCCTCTTGGATCCGACCAAGGGGATTGTATCGTCAACCTGACGAACAGTAGTTTGTTCCTGAGTCATTGTGTAGTTATGATATGGCGATTTCTACCGTAAAGATACTGTGAGTATACGTGAAGAGGTATGGTGATGAACTATTTTTGTGCATTGAAAGCCAACGAAAAGATATTATAGCCGGGGCTCTATTTTTTCTGAACGAGTTTCAGAGCGTCTCGCAACCTCGGTTGCGGTTTTCAATTTCTAAGCATTAAGATCATGTAATCAGGTAATGCGCCTCCATGGCTTCCCCCAGCTCCTCCACAATCAAGTGGTCCACCCGATCCCCGTCCTTCGTCCACTGTCACTCCACGTCCCGGCCCCCCACCTCCACTCCACGTTCCGATGCAGAGTTTCACCATCAGACTTTATCTTCTATTTCACATACTCAATCAAATAATTACTAGTTGATGAAAGAGCAAAAAATCTTTATCAACCTCTATATCCTCACTCCTTTCTCCTTGGGATTACCCTTTCGCAAAGGACTATTCCGAATATCCTCATCAATATTTCGACAAATAATATTTCTCAACCAAGATGTCCGTCAAACTACTTGGTTCCGCGCAATCTACTCGCACCCAGAGAGTTCTCCTCGTGCTCCTCGAGCTAGACATAAAGTATGATCTCGAGGAAATCAGTATGCAAAAGGGAGAGCACAAGGTAAAAGCCTACCCGGTCATAAATGTTACAATAATAATCTCGATTCAACCATTTAGAACCCGGACTATGTGAAGAATATTCATCCCTTTGGTCTCATCCCTGCTCTGCAAGACGGAGAGACACAGCTATTTGAGTCGCGTGCAATCTGCCGATACCTTGTTTCCAAGTACGGCAAGGGTAGCAACTTGCTCGTCGACAACCGCAGCTCCCCGGTGGAAATCGGAAAGTTTGAACAAGCTGCCAGCGTCGAATACTCCTACTTTGAGCCGTCGATCAATACTTTAGCTTATGAGAATATTTTCAAAAGGTTAGTAGACCAGCAGAGTAATAATTGATGTCCAAAAATACATCGCTTACAAACCGCAGATTCATGGGCCGAGGAGACCCCAACGTGGAGGAGGTCGATCGAGCCACAGGTGTTCTAAATTTAGTCCTTGATTATTACAACAACATTCTTGCAACTAGCCAATACATTGGTGGAGACGTAAGTTCTGCAGCCCTCGAAATATTGTCTCAAAACTTCAAGTCTAATTTGCTCAGCATTTTACGCTTGTTGATCTCTACCACATTCCTTGGTTCCGATTTTTCTTTGTGCTGCCCTTAGAGCACCAGATCACTTCAAGACCAAACCTTGATGCTTGGTGGAAACGAGTTTCAGATCGCCCGTCTTGGAAGACTGTGTCGGCTTCGATTCCTCATTGAATGATCCAACCGATGTATATCAGCATATTGAGGAAGCGTGCAGTGTCGCGACGGACATAAAATGCAGCGATGAACTATACGCCATATAAGGACTTTGCATATTTATACACAGGTCAACTGTGCATTTTATAGGCAATAAAAGTTCTTCCTCTTGTAGTCGCGCCCGTAGGGAATCCAGAGCTAGCAGTTTGCGACTTGAGTGTACTTGACTCAGTGAAACAAATGGAAATTAAAAACATTGGTTCATTCGATGAAGTCCCCTCGCATCACGATATTATTAACTTCCGCTCTATAAAGTCCTCTTAATTATAAAGAGCAAAATATTCCATGATGAGATTAAACTTTGATTGAACCCATAAACATCCGGTCGAGTCTACGTAGCGATGCTGGATTATGAAGGACTCTGGTTCCAGGGTAGGCTCGGGCTCTGGAACAATGTGTGCCTCGGTGTTAAGTGGTGTCGTGTATTCCCCTGTACTAGCAGACTCGAACAATCATGACTTGCGCAGCTTGAATAAATGATCATCTAAGGCTGAGTATTATATATTTCTGTTTCCTGCCACTCTGAGATATTCTCTAGCACACGATGGGTTGTTTGCGTCCGTGGACTGTCATGTGGGAAATGTGGACAAAGTACTCCTACACACACGTCTATGAAATTCGCACCCAAACTCGATATATTACTACTGATACAGTTGAATCCAAAACTCACAACGCCGAGATTCCGACGCCGGTGACGTCGAACTGTCTAAAAATTAGTATCTGAAATCATCGGCTCCACATTGACATTGCCTTCGCTTCGACTATGTGACGCCGCTTCGGAATGTGGGGGAGCTTCATCTCCACCTCCACCTACAAAGAAGTGACCTTTTAACTCTCGTCGCCCACCTCCACATCTTCCTCCACATTTTCCTCCACCTCCACATCTCCTTTCCGACTCCTCCACCAACTAAACTTCGTTGCCATGGATGAATCCGGCGTTGTGTTGCAGGATGAATCAGGCCTGTTTCAATGTGGCTCTTGTAAGCGGCGTTACAAGAGACTTGACCACCTTGCTAGGCACACGCGATCCCGTTAGGAGCCGGACACGCCATCCAATGACCTGCACTAATTCATGCCATGTAGACACACAATCCAGACCATACAAATGCAGTTATTGCTCCAAGGCGTTTTCAAGAGCGTGAGTCAAGCCACTTCTTTCCAGAGAGTCCAACATTCCTTCCAATTGGCGCTGAATAACTCCTTACGTAGAGATGTGTTGAAACGTCATGTCTCTGTCCATGGCCCCTCGACTTCAAGGGACAGGCAAGGCCCGGTAGTTGGCGGTAATGCACCCATAGCCCGTGGCAGAGTAGTGCAAGCATGTCAAGCATGCGCGGTCAATCACCTGCGGTGCACAGATCTGAAGCCTTGTAGTCGTTGCGAGCAAGAAAATCTGATTTGCATCTGGGATCGCTCAACAGACTCGGAAGTTTCTCAGATGGACGTTGACTCCAATACCGCAAGTCGAAAGTTTGGGGATATTGACGAGAATTCTAATCAAAGGCCTCCGGTGCTTGACCCTACCTTTGATGATCCGGATCTCAATGGAATTGGGAATGCTCCGGCGAATCCCATTCAGTTACCGTCTGCTCTCCCCTCAGGTGTGTTGATCTATTTGAACGGGTATAATTTCCATAAGATACTGAGTGTTTCGTTGCAACAGATCAAGTTCACAATTCTAATGGAAACATTTCGTTCCCTTTAGAAATACCCGAACTCAACAACTTGTGCGGACAATGGACACCAATGAGAGTATCAGAGATGGACTTTTCAACACACCTGGAACTTAGCGACATCGACTTGAGATTTCTAGACGAGTATAACACTAATATCCCATTCGAATACGGAAGTTTTTCAGCAGATGGAACAAACAGCCGCCCTGACGAGCAAGGACCTTTGAATCAGTACAAACCGGTCGGAATGTCTTCCGAGTCATTTGCAAAATCCTACTGGCGGTTTTGTCCCGCTACTCGTGACTCAACAAGGGCTGATGATCCTGGGGAATGCAAAGACCAGGTCCAATATCCGGAAACTCCCATATCTCTAGACCGGCGGGTGACGTGCAAACGATTAAGTACGGCCGCGCGAGACAGAATCTTAATGACACTGGTGGGAACTTGCCGCCCTGAAAACATGCCCAAGGCCTTCATGTCGTTCCCATCGGTAGAGTTATTGGATACCTTGCTTCAATTCTACCTTACCTCTCCCGTTTCTCGGGCGGATTCCTTCATACACTCTGCAACGTTCGATCCTAATGAACAAAGTCCAGAGCTTCTGGCTGCGATGATATCATCTGCATCAATCCTCACCATCGATCCCGCCTTGGCGAAACTTGGGTTTGCATTCCTGGAGCATGCACGCGTTGCCATAGTCGGGCAGGTATGAAACACGTTGCAACGATCGTAAAGTATACAGATACTAATTGCTTTACGCCAGTGGGAAAAAGAAAACGATTCCGTCCGAGATTTGGAGCTTGCGCAGGCCTTTACCATCGTTCTTGAAGTTGATCTTTGGAGTGGCCACCACCGAAAGGTCGAGGTTACCGAGCGTTTCTTCCAGCCATTTCTGACCCTCCTTCGGCGGAGCGGAAAGCTCAGACAATCATTTTATCCTCGAATTACTGTTTCCGAGACGGATGAAGGTGAACAACTTCAGGCGTTGTGGCGAAAATGGAGTCTGCTGGAGTCGTTTAAAAGGCTCGTGTTCAGGGTCATTAGACACGACACGAATGCGTCCATGTCGCTACAAGTCAATCCTCTGATTTCTCATGCGGAGATGCTCATTCCTCTTCCCGAGTCACATTGCCTCTGGCAAGAAAAGACCGCTTGCGAGTGGAAGTCGGCAATGCTTGCCCCCAGAGCTCTCAATCCCGATGTGGTACTCACCGTGGCTGACTATGCGGATGATTTAGAAGGTGCTTGTGCGTCTGACAGTATTGCAGATACAGAGGTCGTCAGTACTGCGTTTCTGTCGTGTGTGTGGGGCTTTGCCTGGGAACATATCCAGCTCAAACTGTTCCAGAGGCACCGGCCACGGAGGTGGAACGCCTTAATAATGGCATCGCGACATGATGAGATCATCAAAATGTTGAATCAGTTCCAAGTCAGCTTTGACGTCTACGCATCCTTTGCTCCCGAGGTATTAATGAAGCTGGAACTGATTTTCATGCACATGGACATCCCCCTCGAGGATTGCCAGGTCTTTGCCGGCATGCAAGGGCCTGAAGAAGCTCGCAAAGTGTATCCTACCATCAGAGAGTGGCACGAGAGCGAGGCTGCCCGGAGAGCAATTTGGCATGCCGGCCAGATCATCCGGATTGCCCGATCAATGCCCGAGGGAACAATACGAGGACCTAGCCCAATAATGGTGTATCATGCAAGCCTGGCACTTTGGGTCTACGGATTGTTGTCTACGTCAAAGAACAAGACAAATCAGGGTGGCGACAGTCGTGCTGCCACATCAGGGCCCCATAGCCAACCCGTCTGGCTTGATAGCCGTGATAACCCCAGCGTCCAAAGATTCTTACAGCTTGGAAGTGGGCAGCCATGTCTTCGAAACCCCTCAAAGCCAGATGTTTTGGACAGTGATGATAGTGAAGATGTGTACTTATCATCCCCTGAGAAAACAATGGGGGCAGTCATCGGAATGTTGAGGGACAATTTTGTAGGGACAGGAAGACCACTGCTGATTGAGCAGACAATCCAACTGATGACGGGACTTCAAAATATGTCAAGAAGTCATACTGCCTCATGAACAGTAGTTTCAACAACGCATACTACATTATATTTCTCTTCTTGATTCTGTTGATTGTAAATATCAAAGTGGCCATAATCCGCAAAGCGATTGTTAAGAAAAGAGCAGTCTTGAACCTGTGCAAATGCCTTTCATGCAAGAGGTCCAATGGAATAGATGCTGCTACTCATATGCCCAGTGTTGATTAAAGCTCGGATCCGTCCGAGACACCAACAGCCCCGAGATGTAAATTGCACAGCTCGCGGGTCCTAAGATATCGGGAGTAAGACATTTTGGGAATTGCGGAACACCTCTTCGGGTTAGCTGCATAATAAGAGCCTGCAAGCTGCTCCGGACCGGATTGCTTCATACAGAGGAACTGTCTTGTTTAGCCTGATGCCATCAAGTGGATCGGCAGATTCCCCGTGTTCCCCACTTCCCGACTTTTGTTAGGCTTTACCATCCGGTCTGCAGGGTATTGTCGTGGTGGGGCATCACACCGGCATGCCGATATTGCGCATGTGTAGGTATACGTATGTGTATTTTTGATCGAGGTGCCACAATGCCCGGAGAGTCTCGTATTGAGGCACTGCCGATATTGCGTCCTCTCTTTCTTCCAAACCTCGAGGTAGGCCCTCTTCCTCCAGGCCAGGAAACCCGGCTTCATGTGAAAAAAAAATAGAAGATATCTAATGGAGTATAAGAGGAGTACATACACCCACAACTATCAACTTCAGTCACATAAGCCTTTGAAATACTTTGAGTACATGAATGTGTCATCAACTACAAAGTATACATTTCCCGGAAATTTGTACCGTCTAGATTTACATGCCAGTGCTAGGATCGTATATACCAACTGCTGCGGAAGCAGCATGCGCTCTCCTAAGCCGAATGTTGGGGCATTTGTACTAATGATATCGTCGTATCTCATCGGGCACCTCGCTGTTCTTTTCGCCAATGTCCAGAGCAACTAGAAAGCCTGTCGTCACCACCACCCAGACTGGGTTAGTAAATATGTTGGGACATGAGCGTGCCAGGCGCCAGGAATCGAGTACAAGGATTCCCACTCACGGCTGGCAAAGTTGTAGCTCGACACAGTAGCGGTCAATTCGACGATTTCTTGATTCGAAAAGTGGCACACGGTCCGGAGCTTGTTGAAGCAGTCGTCGGACGGGTTGATGTTGGTCGTCATCTCATCAGCAAACGTGAGGACGGCCCACTCGACTTCGTTCAACTCTCCAGGCTTAGTCGGCTTCGGATCCGCTACAGTCTTCATCTTGTTTGGATTCCGTTTGAAGGCTTCGGTCTCGCGGAGCAGGGGCGCATGCCAACCCCATTCGTACCACGCCTTGTTGAGCACCGCTGTTCGGACGATAGCGAGCTCTCGTAAGTGGTCGGGTAGGCTTGACTTATTTCGGATAGCAGAGAAGAGAACGTCCCAGCCTGGGCGCGGCGGGCGCGAGTTAGCGGCCAAATATCTGCACAAGTAGGACAATAGAGGAATATTCAGGCATTTCGGGTCATTTCGCTCACCGTTGGCTATTTCAGGTGCGTGCAGGAGAACAAGATCCAGGGGGAGCAATCCATGATCGGCTCGCCGCGTAGCAATGCGCTGGGCGATCTGCTGATCAGTCTCCGACAGACCGCTGGGAGGGTTGGGCAGGTAAGGGACTCTCATCATGGGTAGTACCAATACCTAACTTGGACCGGGTGATGAGCAGTACTAAGTCTCTACGGAAAAGACGGTCTTGATGTTAGGTTCTCCCCTGCGTTATGGCAAGGTTTGTGGCAGGGAAGTTGAAGTCTCTCCACCTCGGATGTGATGAACGCCGAAGGTGCCGAAGCCATGTTGCCCCCCCCCCCCCCCCCCGGCATGGTAGTTCGGGGAGTTAAAGCCCCGAGAGAGCGGGGCCGGAGCGGAGTGGCGGAGTGGGTTGGTCTATCAAATGCAGATCCCTGAAGAGCATGTAGCTAGTGGCAGCCGTACAAACATCGGTATCAGAACTGGGATGGGGATCCTGTGATTTGAGTACATGATTGCTCATCTTCGCGCTCAAGACTTGGTCCTGGTCACAAAATGAGCTACCAACCTTCTCGCAAGGCATCCAGAAGAACAAGAGAACGAGAAGCACCGCAAAATCTCTCGCGTCCTCCCGATGGCTACGGCAAAGGACGAAACCCCTCCGGGTGGAGGAATTGACTTGTCAGACGACAACATCACCCATGCGGTGATCAGCATCAATTCAGGCAACCCTGATCCCAGATTCAAGTTTGTCATGGAGCGGCTGGTCACACATCTGCACGAGTTCACCCGTGAAACACGTCTGAGCACCAAAGAATGGATGGCAGCCATTCAGTTCCTGACGGCCACGGGGCAGACATGCACCAACTTGAGGCAGGAATTTGTGTTACTGTCTGATGTGCTGGGTCTCAGTCTACTCGTAGACAGTATGGACCATCCGAAGCCTCCTGAGAGCACCGTCGGCACACTTCTGGGTCCGTTCCATACGGACGATGCGAACCCTGTCGACCACGGCACCCAAATCAGCAACGACGTCGATGGCGAGCAGCTGCTCGTCCTCTGCACGGTCAAGGACACGCAGGGGAAGCCTATCCAGGGAGTAGTCATTGATGTCTGGGAGACAGATTCGACAGGACAATACGACACTCAGTACGACGACCGGACCGGCCCCGACGGCCGCGCTCTACTGAAAACAGATGCCGAGGGTATCTTCTGGTTCAACGGCATCGTGCCTGTGCCTTACCCGATCCCTGGAGATGGACCCGTCGGGAAACTCCTCAAGCGTTTAAACAGACACAACATGCGGCCAGGTCACATGCACTTCAAGTTTGACAAGGATGGATATGACCCGTTGATAACGTAAGTGCACGACCTCTCCACAAGGGAAATTACGAGCTTCAAGGAGGAAATAGCTGACATCTATTTAACCACGAAGGGCTCTCTACCTTCGAGGCGACCCATATGAGAATTCCGATGCCGTCTTTGGCGTCAAGACGCCGTTGGTCGTTGATCTCCACCAAGTAGACGAAGCAGTAGCGGCAAAGCACAACGTTCCCGAGGGAACGAAGCTCTTGACGTATGATTTCGTCCTCGTAACAGAGGAAGAGACGAACGTGCTGCGCTCGGAGAGGAGCAAGGTGGCCTTGGAAAAGCTAGGACGGCCCATCCAGATTGTTCACGGACTTCCCATTGGGCTTGCGGAAGAATAAAGGGCTGTAGATACGACAGATATGAGTGCCAAAGGCGAAAGTGTGTCCTCCAACCGTATGTAGCAAGCCGGTATTTAAGATTCATCGCGCAGAGTTTGAAATACGCCTGACTTCATAATGTCACAAAATAAATAAAGTACAAGCCGACTTCCCTATTGCTCTTCCCTTTCATCTTGAAAGCGGGGGTCCTCGGATGCTGTTCCGGTGGGGGTGGAGGAGGTGACATCGGCGGTTCGGGATCAATTACTCACCGGCGCTTACTTAATTCGATACTAGAGTCACTCAACGAGTAACTTGAGTCTTCAATAAATGAAACAAAAAGACTTTCTCACTTGGTAGTACGGAATCCGGGGTTGCGGGATCCCCACACTCCCTAACGCCCGACTTATTACAAGCGGGGGTTCCGTCTCGATCTTGATCTTGATCTTCTCCAACCGCTCTCTCGTACTCTCTTGATTATTCCACCCCCCTAAGACAGTGCTTCAGTCCTCTCACCGCATCACACCGGAACAGAAAGGAAGTCACCATGATTGCACCAGCTTCCCTGCCGCAGAACCCAACCGGATACACAAGTGAGTCTTGAGGGTCCTCCTGCCGGGCCAGCCGAAAGAACGCCGAATTTCTAGACGTTGACTCTGACTAAAAATGTTTCTACAGGCGAGGGAAATATCGATGTCTCGCCGTGTACCGCCTGTGAAACATGCTGCGCAAAGGCAGGCAGCAATCATGCAAATCATCACAATGCCAGGCTCTCAAAGTACGGTTCCCGTTTGATTACGAGGTAGACCCCTCAGATCATGTCGCGCGTCGATAGTAACGCTGGGCTGCTAGGAATGATAGTTCGAAGCGAAGGGCGACGAATGGATCGACAGCTTTCCACGACGAGCCGCCGGCTCCCAAGCGAAGACAGCTCTCCAACCGAGTTCCCCGAGCTTCTCAGGCTTGCAATTCTTGTGCAGCATCCAAGGTGAGGTGCGATGATTCGAGGGCGTGTCGACGCTGTCGCCAAAAGGGCATTGAATGCATCAGATCCCACCCTACTACTTCAGGTAGAGACGATGGAGACATAAGGATGCTATCCCAGGTTGACGATTCTGTCCGGAGACCTCTGTCCAATCAAGGGCATCGACGAGATTCAGAAACTTTCCGTCCCCGTCAACTACCACCGACTTCTCACGAGATCACATCCATGGAATCGGCTATATGTGGAGAGGACGGTATCAGCACCAGCGGAACAGTAGACAGTCATGTTAGTCACCAGCCCCCAATTCTCTCGGCGTTGCCCGCCATGGACGACCGAGGGTCTATCAGCAACGCCAAATCTCCTCCTATCGGCCCAGCACTGGTCTCCGGCAACTACCTGTTTGATAGGCTCTCGCCGCTACACAGCCAATCTGACTTCTTGGGGTTCGACCTTGGCCTTGAGGCGTCAATGCTATATTCAATGGCACCGTTGCTCATTCCCGGCTCCCACGCAGATCTTGAACCGGCAGCCATGACGCCCAAGAGCCTCTCGTGTGATGAGTCCGGCGTTTCCGACGAGGCCAACAAGACTTACACTGCTACCCTGGGGAGTTGGAAACCGGTTCCAGGAGACTATCTTGAAATGGACCGGTGCAACCTCTTCCTATCGGCAGCCCAGGAAGATTCCATGGCTGGGAAAATGGGCTCTTTTGACCCAACTGTCATTAAGCAGCATTTGACCTCGTTCAAGCGAGATCAAATCATGTATCTGATATCTGGCTCCAGCTGCAATCCCAAGCTCATGCCAGCAGCGACGTCATTTCCTTCGGCCAAGATCCTCGACGAGATGCTTCGGATTTCTCTGACCCGGCAAAGGGACGACATCACCAATATGATTCACCTTCCCACTTTCAATCCATCACATTGTGACATTACGCTTCTTATTGCCTTGATTTGTGCCGGAGCGTCTTTCTCGGCCAACCCATTAGCTCACAAGTTCGGACTCGCCCTGACCGAAGTATTGCGAACCCAAGTGATCAGTTCTGTGAGTACGGCCTACTGTCCGTGTCGAGCATGGCAGCTGACTGCTGATACCGCAGGGGGATCGCGAAAATCATTTGACCCGCATATTACCATATGTCCAAGCCTTCGTCCTTGCTTCTGAAGTCGGACTCTGGAGCGGGGATCAGCGCAAGTCTGAGATGTCTGATGTCTTGTCTGCGTTTCCCTCATCGGTACCTCTACCTAGGCTTACGGGTCTTTGCAGTTGGGACAATGCTGATCGTAACCATGGCAGATTTTGAGGCATTCTAGGTGGTACTACGGACAGACTTATTCCGTCATTAGTCCCTCATGGGCGGAATCGGACGATCAGTTGGAGTTAGCATGGACGCGTTGGTCCGAGCAGGAATCCTTTAAACGGTGAGAAGTCTCAAATGAAACCGGCCCTTAGTGGAACATGTTTGTTGATTGCCCTTGCAAATATCAGGACCGTGTACCGCCATTTCATCCAATGCTCACGTCGGTCTGTATTTAGGAACACAGCACCTCAAGTCTCCTACCGCGAACTCTCGACGCCGATCCCCTGCCATCCTGAGCTCTGGTTTGCATCATCGTCAAGAGAGTGGAGATCAAAATATCTACAGCTTCAACCCCAAGGTCATCAACACAGACTTAATCTTGCCCATTGTCTTGCCCGGCCGGCTGTTTTCAAGGCCTTTCCGCCCATGCAAGATCCCGGACTAGCCAACCTGGCCGTCCTTTCATCCATCATGACGATGCTGGTCGAAGATCGTCTCCAGGTCATGGTGTTCAGATCCTTCCCCGATCCGGAGAGGCCTCTCCAAGGCTTCGAAGGAGTTGGCCCCGACCGGCACATCACCAAACTCCTGGACGAGACGAGGGGCTTGTTAGAATCCGATACACCTCCGGCTTGGCCCAGCTCGCCTGCCACTACATTTCTGGTAGTATTCAACACATTCCATTCCTCAACACCTATGTGCTTGATCGAGACTCTATTTGGGAACGAAAAACACAGATCCGCGCGAGAGGCACGCATCGAGCTCAAGGAATGGGTCAAGACCCGATTAGGGAGAAATTCAGTTTGGCAAGCTGCCCAAGTCCTTCGGGCCTCCAGGGCACTGCCACCACAAGATCGGACAGATTTTCACGTCTTCGCGGCGTATCAGGCCATCCAATGCCTTTGGGTATATGGAAACATCCACGAGCGGGAGCTACAAACTCAGAATCCGACTGCACAGGATGGCACAGCGCCAATGCTCCTGGGAGACAACGTACCTATGGTCCGAGTGGATGGAGCCGAGTCGCTCGAGTCCCAGCGATGGATTAGTCACGGCAAGGGGATTCCGTTCATTGCACGGTCCGGTAAGGAGATAGGAATCCCTTCCGGTAGAGACACGGATCTAATACCCCTCGCTGCTGGTCTTGGTGTCGAAGGGAGCCTCACTGAGTCTTTGGTGGGTATGATGAAAGACTGCTTTTCGTCTACAGTCACGGGGAAGCATTTCCCGATACTTGAGCACGTGTGTCAAATATTAGATGCGCTGGGGCGCTGAGACAACTTGCAGATCGATCTTGCA
This sequence comes from Ilyonectria sp. MPI-CAGE-AT-0026, assembly GCA_020744155.1. Classification (NCBI taxonomy): domain Eukaryota; kingdom Fungi; phylum Ascomycota; class Sordariomycetes; order Hypocreales; family Nectriaceae; genus Ilyonectria; species Ilyonectria sp. MPI-CAGE-AT-0026. Next base: position 43,148 of record JAGPNQ010000034.1, read on the forward strand.
CATTCTATGTATCATGGATAGGAAGACGGACGGAAAGAGATCGGAAGTCCCAATATGAAATGGGAATTGATAGGGGGCCATGAAACGATCACCGGCATAAACCTTCGGCTGGTATGACTTTCTGTAATACCTGATTAGGCTAAATCTTCCAGTTCTATGAATAGCTTCGAGAAAAGGCGGTGAAACTGGCTCTCTTAATAAACTCCGGTATTTATACTAGTCACAAGAGTAATATTAAGACGAGTCAAGCTCGAGATGCTTAGGCAGGTCCAGTGAAATTCTGCCGACCCTAAAAATAAAAAAAGGTTGTCGAATCAAAGTCCCTAAGAGGCATACCCCCCTGAGGGCCATGTCCCCTTATCGATTCCTTGTTGAATATAGCGCTGGAAGGATGATTTATCATTATGGGTTTAACATCTGGGTGTTAAGTAGTTCCGGTTTGTTTGATGTCATTATTTGTCATGAGATCGATTTTCACCTCAAGGACTGAGAGCTCAACTTCTATTGTTTGGGAAATTATACCACGCATTTATTTTCCGTCCAAAACGGATCTCGGATCCTAATTTATATAAAAAGAGACGACGAGTTTTCAAAAGAGGTTTCATGAAGTATGCAGAAGCAATAGGTGCTGGCTTTCAGTACCTAATCATGAACCCGGCTGGACACGGGCACGAACCACGACAGCGGGACAAACTATGAAAGCTTGTCACTGACTGGACAAGGCAGCCTCGGACATCATGAACTTCTTGAAAAACTCCGGGTCGAATCTGTTCAGGGCGGCGAAATACTCGTCTCTTTCCTTCCTCGCTTCCTCCGTAGCGCCGATCAATCTGCCCCTGTTTGCGATGGACACTGGGTTGGTCACCTCAAGGAAAACCCTCCTCCTCTCATCGCTATATTCAGCCAGCGCCTTCGTGTAGCTGACCTTGTCCGCCAAGATGTCGCTTAGCTTGCGATGGAGCAGGGAGGCATCAAGGAAGCCGGTCGTCAAACCCAGACCTCCGACCGGGTTGTTGAGCTGTCAGCGAGTTAGCTAGTCAACTGTGGCCCAGTGCCAGCAGAACAGGGGCATTTTCCACGCAAAATAAAAGGCTATGGCGGCACTTACATGGGCAGCATCTCCGGCTAGAGCTATCCTGCCCTTGGCAAAGGTAGCTGCACACCTCTGGTGGATTCTGTAGGGACTCATGGCAAGTACCTTGGCCGTTTCAGTCGGTCCCTTGAACAACAGCTTGAGCCTTTCATAAAGCTTCCTCGTCTCCAGTTCTTCATCCCAGTCGTCTTCTTTGCCTTTGACGAGCCGCTCACCACTGGCTACACGCCAAATAGTCCCCTTCCCAGAGTACACGACGACTCCCCAGTGCTCGGGGTCAACGATGAAGTTGGCAGCGCCCCATCCGTTATACTTCTCCACATCATAGTCTACATTTACAGCGACCATGCGGAAGTCTTCCCAGGTATGGCCCTCAAATGGGATATCGAGTTGCTTACGGACAGTAGATCTGCCTCCGTCCGCACCGATGAGAAACTTGGACAGATGTTCTCGCTCTGTGCGCTTGTTAGATGAGACCCTGTAATGCCGAAAACAACAAAGTGGGAAGTGAAATTGTGGCACAGGTCAGGGTGGTTTCCAAGCAGAACAGCAAAGGGCCTGCCAAAGCGAAAGGAGAAGGGAACTTGCTAAGAGTAGAAAGGAGACGCTTACCATTTTGCCCTTCCTCTTCGACCCAGCACCTCACTCCGTCAGCAGTCTCCTCAAAACGGCTCATCTTTGTGGAGAAGTGAACCTCGACGGAGCTCAGCTTCTCCAACTGCCTGAGGATGACGGCCGCAAGTTCATGCTGTCCCATGGTGAGGGCCACGACCTCGCCTCCCGGAGGGGGAGGCATGGAGGCCAAGACGCTTCCATCCTCACGCCGCCTCCACTGTTGGCCAGTCTTATTTACGGCACCGGCTTTAAGGACGTGCTCGTATATCCCCGACCTTCGGAAGTCGTTCAAAGTGGGAGCCAGGTAGCTGACCGTCAAAGAGGATTTGTTAGATCTGGTGTGAATCAAATACACAAGACTCCAGGTCTCTCGAAGCATCATTGTTTCAAACTCACACAATTGCTCTCGGTGACTCAATCGCCTTGGGTTCTTGATCGTACACATGGACGGTGACGCCGTCTATGCCGAGCAGATAGGCAAGATACAGGCCAACAGGGCCAGCGCCTACGATGGTGATGGTGGACTCGCTTGTAGTGGACTGGATGATGGTAAGAGTCGTGAGCAAGTGTCACTTCAATCTGGTGGTGGCTCAAGGCAGCGGCGGGAGAATTACCATGTTCAAGGCTCGATGCACGGTATTGTTACACCAGCATAAGGGGTTTCAACTGAGGATTGCAGACAAAAGAGATGCGATATAATGCTCAAAGAAAACCAATTACACATAAGGTCAAGAATCCAATCAAATAGCACATGGATCTAGCGGGTAGTGGAGGAGTAATCGGACCCAGAGCCGAGCATGTCCCAAGAGAGCCACGGGGACGGCACATCGGGGACGGGGAAGTGAGCACTACGGATGAAGAGAGGAAAAGCAAGGCACTGAATTACCTTACCGAAGCCCCGAGTCATGATCTAGTCGACCGCCATCAAGAAAGTGGCTAGCCTAGATGCTGCTAGTTTCTAAGTTAGTTACCCCGGTTTGCGTCCTCCACTCGATTCGAATTCGGGGAAGCGGGGAATATCCTCCCCGGACTATTCAAAAGGCTCGGGGGATGCCGATCCGAGCTATTTCGGCCCCTCTCGGCTCGAGCAAGACAGCAGCTCCTCCAGTTCCCCGTCTCCTCAGATAGCAGATACTCACACTACTGCCGACGAGGAAATGAATACGCTACCAGTACGTATTGCACCTAGTGCCGGGGTGTCAGCTTATAGAACTTGGTCGATTTGAGAGGCCACGGATTGAATTGAGCGGCAGCTTGACTAATCTATTTCCTTGTCTTTAGATGTTGAAGCCTGTAGGAAAACTATGGATAGTGCTCCGCCAAGGTGCCGCTTTCGATAGCGCACGCCTTGGCCACTTCAATTCTCTCCTCAGTCCTTACTCGGACCGCAAAAGCCATTTGAATCCCGCAGTAGTATCATCTGTCCACTTCTTGATTGGCTCTTCCAGGGTTGGGAAAAACTCCCAAAAGGCATGAGGTAATCCCGGATAGAAGTCGACCTTGGTAGAAATCTTGTGGTTTTCCCGGAGCTCCCGCTCCAAGATCAGCGCTTCATCTCGGAGTGGGTCTAAGCCACACACTTGGAAGTATACAGGCGGGAGGCCACCAAGACCATTGGGGTGGTTCAGGGGTACGTAGAGAGGTGACGAAAAATCCGGTTTCAAGGCGTCTATGAAGTGTAGTTAGTGGATTAGCTATTGGTCAAAGAATCTGGAAAATGCAGCGGTCCGGGCCATGACGCACCCATAAAAACGACCACTAGTTCGTCGGGAGGCGGAGAGAGCCCGCGGTTCTGTTCTTGGCTGAGGTAGTCGTCGGCATATTTTGGCTGAAGAACGTGAGGAGGGCACAGAGGAGGAACACTGAGGAACAGGCCGGTGATGGGAACCGAGTTGCCCGCGTCGCGGTTCTCGTAGCCCACTATACAAGCCAAATTCGCACCCGCAGAGACGCCTCCCACGATGAGACCTGCGCCGGGGTCTGCGCCGAGAGAGGCGGCGTTCCGGTAGCCCTGTTCACGGATGAGGATTCCATCTCTCGGGGGACAGTGGAAAACAGAAATCATACCCATTTCGTGGCATCCCACGCATCGTTGACGCCAGTTGGAAAGGGAGCCTCAGGGGCCAGGCGATATCCCACGCTCAGAACCACGATGCCCAGTTCGGAAGCAAGCTTGGCGTGAAGTTGAACGTCATCCGTGTGTTCGCCGAGACAAAAGCCACCCCCGTGAAACATGACGACCAGAGGCAGAGGGCCGTTGGCTTTGACGGGCGCAACGACTTGGGCTGGTACCTCGGTACCATCTCGTACGGAGATCTTAATATCATCAATCTTCACAGCGAACACCTCGGTAACAGAACCTGCAGATGCATCTCTTTGCTTTATACCTGCGGCTTGGCCGAGGCGTAGAAGCGATATGTCCTTGGGAGGCAGAGGCTGAGGGCCAGCCTGGAGGAGCTATTGATGAGGAGATTGTCAGAATACGTCATGGGAATCACATCATCGCTCGGAGGCTTGTTTGCGTCGGATAGTGTGCTACCTTGAGGTACTCAGGATGAGGCTCATTCTGTTTTCCGAGAAAAGCAGCCATTATGTACGTGTTGGCTTTGCCGGTGCGCTTTGAGGAGACAGACCAAGGTGGCAGTAAGGAAGTAAGATAGTACGCGAATGGAAGATGAGGGTGATCGATATTGTCCCGTGGCTGACACCCAATTGTAGAACACAAGATTCGACGCAGGTCTTTATTGGAGTGGAATGGATGAATCTAAGGTCTCGCCTACATTTATAAACGTCTTCTGAAGCAGTCGCAACTTGGGTAGCATTGCGTCTTCCCCTGGACCCGAGCCCGGGTGGAAAATACGAAGCCGTCACAGAGTTCGGCATTCCGACTCGGCAAACCGCTCTGGAATCCCCCGTGAACAATCGTCCCTTAGTCCTTGCCCCAAATCACGTTTGCAGTGCCCGTCATGATCCACGGCGTCTGTCCGGCCTCGATCCACTGACGGTGCTCATTGACAAAGTCCGCGGCGTCCTGCGTGTTCTTGAAGACGTATTCCTCTTCAGCCGCGAACTCGTGCCAGCGACCATTAGCAAAGAGCGTTCCGCTGAATTTATCCAACACATCGGCCGGGGTGCGGTCGATGTACTGGCGATAGCGGAGGAGCCTCGCATCGCCCTCCACCAACTTCTTTCCGGTGCCGAGTCGGGAATCGAGCCATTGTTCAGTCTCGTCGTCTCCCTGGCCCGCGATGGCACTCTTGCGGTGGAAGACGGTAACTCTCGCCCGGGGATGCGGGACATCGTCGAGTTTCGGCGAGGTATGCTCAGCGTGGACTTGCGAGAGGCCGCCAACCATGTCATCCGTATTGGAGAAGATGTGCTTGCCGGCACTGGCACGATAGCCCGGGTCGGAAAAGCCCGCAAAGAGGATGTCTATGCTGGACCAGATATGGACCGTCAAGGCATCCCAGCCCTCCTGGCGTGGCTCATCGCGGACGAGCTTTCCGGAGACTTCGTAATCGGGAATGACTTGCTTGTAGTCGACAAATGCAGGGAGCATCTCGTGTACTTGTCTCGACATGTTGGCATGGACAACGGTGTATTCTTGAATGAACCTGTCATGCTCCCAGCCGAGAATCTTGCCCACTGAGATGAACCAAGTCACCGGTCCGGTAACAGTTCTGGTTTGAGTTGACATGGTAGGCAATGGGTAGATGAGATCCGATGGGTTGGGTGGCTTTGGTGTATAGTATCGTCAAGGTCTGGCTGGGTTGAAGGCAGAGCTGGTTGAGAACCCAACGAGGCTAATGGGCGACTATTTAAGTTATGCAGTTACAGTGTCCCTCCATCTTGGATGTCCCTGTCGGAACAAAGGAATGTCTCCCCGGAAGCCAGTCCTTTGGGGTACCTTCGGCGTGCCGAGTTCTGTGGTTAGGGAGACGCCAGGCATCTCACACTTTCGTGGGGATGTCCTCTGAGGCGGTTAAGGACCATAGCGGCAGAGGAATGAAGGAATGGTCAACCGGCAATACAAGCTTCTTTGGTTAGTTGGTCAATTGGTGTGCGGTTCCTCGGGTCCACTGTCATCACTGGCAGGTGCAATCCAAGGCTCATGTCTTGCTCGATGTGTATCCAGACTCAGGTCAAATGGCCCAGAGCATGCACCGGTTTGGGCCTTGTGGGCCTCACTGGCTGTCAACAAGGGTCGGATTCTGCCATAAACATTTCATTCTAATATCCTACGCCAATCACGTCATGTATGAGCCACCGCAAACCGGAATGTATTGCCCGTTGATCCAGCCTGCCTTCTCTTCGCACAGCATCGCCACAGCGTATGCAACCTCTTCCGGTGTCCCTAGTCGGCTCTCCACCGGGTTCTTCTCCGTCTGCTTCATAACCACGTCAAGAAACTGCGGGGGGGCTGACAGCATCCTTTTGGTGGCGATGGGACCGGGCGCGATGGTGTTGACCGTACAACCGTATTTCCGCGGCAGCTCCTTCGCCCAGCATCGCGTGTATGCCTCAATCATGCCCTTAGTTCCGGTGTATATTGTCATATCCGGCTCTGGAGATCGTGTTGAGTCGCTTGAGATGTTGATGATGCGCGAGTGCTGGCGGGAAATGACAGGGAGCGCAGCTCGCGTAAGGAGGAGAGTGCCTCGTCCGTTGAGGGTGACCATGTCATCCCAGTTCTTCAAGACCTGCTCATCTTCAGGGCCGTCGATGGGGGTTGGCCGGCAGATGGCAGCGTTATTGACGAGAATATCAAGCCGGCCAAACGCCTCGACGGTCGCCTCGATGAGGGAACGCGGTCCTTCCAGAGTGGCAAGATCAGCCTCAACAATCATCGCGTTTTCACTGCCGTGCAACAAAGATAGAACTCCCTCGGCGGCTTCCTTCTCTCCACTGAAAGGATAGTTGATGACTACTGACGCTCCCCTAGAGGACAGCTCCTGGGCTATGGCGGCTCCAATACCTGACGAGGAACCGCTGACCACGGCAACCTTGCCTTGAAGTGTCTTGGGTTGCGGGCTAGTCATTACGAGAGCAAAGCTTTGAGCTCAGTATTGGGAGAACATTGACTGGCGGTTGCTGAAGTTGATTGTCAATTGAAAGTGCAGGGTGTATACTAAATGGACGGTTGGGGGCCTCCTTCTCCCCGCTCCCCGCCCAGAGCATGCCTCGGAAAGCTTTAGAACTCTTCAGCTGACCCCAAGCTGGCCAATTATCTATCTCGGAATCTTCCTCTCCGTAGGATCTGTCAAAGGGTCATCCTTCGGGGGGGAGAAGCCGGCTCATCTGCCGTTCGGGGCCACGTTCGGGAAGCCGAACGTCTGTCTCCACCAGGGCCAGGCTCGCGGTCATTGCGGACACACCGTTTGGTTATGGAAGCACGGCACTCATCCATCGGATCACCATGTATGCTTGGGTGTGGAGATTTGCAACGCTTCCCATATTGACCTCGGCCTGATGCTACTTATACAACGGATGGAAATGTCTCGTCTCGTCCTTCTCTCCCCATTTGACAGCAAACCTGGCTGGTTTGCCATCTTCTTTCTGAAATACTCACTCAACCGGAATAAAAAAAAACATGGGCCTTGCCACGGTTCGCGTCGGCGACATCCGGTCATGGCTCAATCAAGATGCGGGAGACGTCGACCGTCGGCTTCTGCTGATCGGGTTGGGCCTCGTCGCTTGCGCTGTTTGGACCGCCTCCACCAGTTTCTTGCACCAATCCAAATACATACTTCCTAATCCTATTCCTGGGGTGCCTTTCTTTGGGAACAGCTTCCAGATGCCTCTGGAAGGGCAGGGTCCCTTCGCGACCAAGCTCGCTGAGAAGACGGGAGAGATGTACACCCACCCCATTTCTACTCCCTCTCCATGACAGCAGCACCAGTGTCTCTCCATTTCACTGGTCGCTCACTACTCTCACGTCGATCGAAACTAACACGGAGCTTCAAGGTATACTATGAAATTCGGTAGAGCCACATGGGTTTTTCTCAACTCTCGGCGAGTCGTCACCGAGTTGCTGGACAAACGAGCGGCGATTTACTCTTGCCGCCAAAATCTACCCATGGCAAACGAGATCATTTCGGCTCACAAGCGGCTCCTCCTCATGCCCTATGGTGCACCTTGGCGGAAGCAGAGAAAGGCCATGCACCAGATTCTCAACAATACCAAGCAGACCATCTTTCTACCTTATCAAGACGTCGAGTCACGCGCTCTCCTCCATCATTACCTGAGCCAACCAGAACGGTGGTGGGAGGCCAATGCCCGATTCTCAAACTCGGTCATCATGAGTGTCACCTACGGAGTGCGATCAGACCTGGGCGATCCTGATTTGGCCAACTTGCTTCGAAATGCAGAGCAGTTTGTCCCTTACCTGTTCCCCGGGCAGTGCTTGATTGACATCTTCCCATGGCTTCTCAAGGTGCCCATCCCGGTATCGTGGCAACCCTGGCGCTGGTGGGGAACTCGTCTTCAACATGCCACAAGAAAGTAGGAAGCTCCAAGCCCAACTTGTCGCGGCATTCCCAAGTTAACATTTCAGGGCATACAAGAAGCTTCTCGATGACCTCTTGGAGAGACGGAAGCTTGGGACTCAAAAACCGTGCTTCATGACGGAATTGTTGGACAGCAACAAGGACGATTTCGAAGCCGAGGAGTGCTACTACATCGGCGGAACTCTGATTGAAGCAGGATCCGACACCACCCGTCTAACTCTTAACGTCGCCTTGGCAGCCGCCGTACTTCAGCCTGACTGGGTCGAAAGAACTAGGAAGCAGCTCGACAAGGTGTGCGGAGCCAACGCTGAACGCCTGCCAAACTTCAGCGACATGGATCAATTGCCATTGATCAAGGGCGTTGCCAAGGAGTCTCTTCGATGGAAGTACGTCCATCGCATCTTGCACAGCTTCTCACAATGACTGATCGAGCGCTTATACGATTAGGCCCGCCATTGCCGAAACCGGAATTCCCCACGCCTTGACCAAGGATGACGAGTTTGAAGGATACAAGCTCCCTGCCGGAGCAGTTGTAACATACAACCACTGGGCAATCTCCCACTTGGACTATGATGATCCGGAACGATTTTACCCAGAGAGATTCCTCGACGAGGATCTGAACGCACCTACAAAGGGGCACTTGGGTTTCGGCTCTGGTATGCTTCGACCCGTCCTCACGCGATGTGGATCAAAGACTGACAAATTATTTCCACAGGCCGAAGAGTGTGCGTCGGCAACACCGTTGCTTGGAACAACCTCCTCATTTCCCTCAGCAGGATGCTCTATTGCTTCGACTTTAAGGGCGACCCCAACGCACCTATCGACGCAGCCGTGAGAATTGACAGCACTTTCACCAAAGCTCCTTTTAGTATTTCCATTCAACCTAGGAGTGAAGCTCACTGTCTTCTTATTCAGCGAGAATGTGCGGATGCTGCCAAAATGGAGAATTAGAAGCTTGATGATGTAGGGCACACTGTTGTCATTGATAGGGGGGCTGTTTCAGACCGTTATAATCCACTCCTCTTTTAGTGAATAGGTTGAAAGCTAGATTGTTAATCTAATTCAGGCAGTATAATGAGCCTTTTACCGCTCACCTTCCCCTGCTGCAGAAGTCCCCAAGCGTCGACGACTTTCGACAAACCGCCTTTGACCTCGAGTGGAATCGTTCTGAGACTGTCGGTAGCAAACGCATTCTCCAAGAAGCTCCACCAAACCCATTCCGTGAATTCCTTTTTCCCAGGCTCGAGATAATCGTCCAGGAACTGCTGGAACGATCCTGTCACGCCATTGGGTAGCTTTACTCCGGGGCGTACACCCATAGTAGACAGGAAGTGTCCACCACCTTGAGCAGCCAAAATTTTGCCAATCTTCACTTGATCCTCCGCCGAGTCTGCGGCACCTAGGACAGCCTTGAACGGGCCCAAAGCCGCAACATCTTCGACAACGGAGGGTGCGTCCCGGTCTGCGAAGTGAGCTACACCGACTGTCTTAGCCAGCTCCGCATGGCGACCGGAAGCAGTACCGACGACCGTGTAACCAGCGATCTTGGCAATCTCGGCCGAAAAGGCGCCGAACGAGGATGAAACTCCCCAGATCAGTACCTTTTCGTCCTTTTTGGCAACTTCAGTTCTCTCGGAGGGTCGTTCAAGGCCAAGGTGAAGGAACAGGGCACTCATTGGCCCGTATGCAGTCGCCAGGGAAGCTGCATCTTCAAACGGCGTCTCGCTGATCTATGCCCAAGAAGTATATATCAGTCTCAAGTCAGAGACGCGGCCAGGGTTCGTGTGACCTCACCTTTGACGTCAACTCCTGCGGCACGAGGGCAAAACGCTGGTACGCTCCAAACTGGGCATCGTTACGGAGAACTCCTGTGCTGTTACTGGCAATGCGGTCCCCGGGACGGAAACGAGTGACTCCAGGGCCGACTTTCTCCACGACGCCTGACAAGGATACTAAAAATGGACCAATAGTAAGTACTGTGCCGAGGGAGAAGGCAAGAAGTTGGCAGACTGAAAGGATCAATACTAACTGCCGATGATTGTAGGGTACTTCAACGGAATCGGAATAATGCCTGCTTGGATCTTCCACTCCCCTGGCTGGACTGCAACCGCTTTCACCTAAGTCAAGAGTGTCAATATGAATGCAACTTCAGCAAAAAGGCCAATAGTTCCGGACTGAGCATACTCTGACGAGAAGTTGACCCTCTCCAGGCTCTGGAACCGGCGCTGGGCCGACAAAAGGCACCGTTCCGGGGCCGTTGAGCCAAACAGCCTTGTTATCCATTATATCTATACTTTGTCAATGGAAAGCCCGCGAATGTGATGGACTAGAGATCGATGTTTAAACCATCACTTACCACATTCTATTTGTATACGGTACAATGTATGCTGCTGAATAATTGAAATCCATGTCTGGTGAGCTAATGGAGTGGAATGGAATCTATTTTACCTAGAAGGGTAAGCCCAAGGGGGTGGAAGCTTATGCCCCACCAGCGTTGGTGCTCCCTGGTTTCATGCAGGGATACTCAGGGCTGTGACTGGTTAATCTTGGAAGATGACACTGTATTACGAAGCCTCACAGAGATTGATGTTATGACATTAGTCAGAGGTGGTATTAGAAAATCGCTCTCGGGCCAGCTCGGTTTACCCAGGGCTAAGCAATTTTTAACATTATTACTATTATCACTTTAAGCACTATTACCAGAATTTAACTAACTAGATATATTTGGTTTTTTTTTAGCCTTACTTAATATTATTAGATAGATTAAAGCTATATAGTAATCTTAAATAGTAGAAATAAATAATAAAGGCTATACTCAGTATTAGAAAAAATAGTAATTAAATAATAAGATTATTACCTACCAGTCTCTGCCTAAAGCTTCTATTTAACCTCTCTAACCTTAATTATATTATTTACAGTTAATAACTTTATTATCTGCAGTTAATAACCTTAAGATAGTAACTGTATTTTAAATAATAAAATATAAGAAAGATATCTTTTATTATTAAGAGACTAACTTCCTTTTTAATACTTATTTATAACAGTTATGCCTCAGGTCTGCTATATACGTAGTATAGGGTAGGCAAGAGACGGGTTACTGGTAGATAAACTGTAGGTTTATATTAGCAGATAGGTTAGGGCGTTACTTACTGGGTAAATATTATATCTGGTAATAATTAAGTATAGTAATATGTAGCGAGTTAAGGTAATTGAGGTAACTAAGTTATATTAAAAGCTAAGGGGCTGGTATTTTAGTAACAGCCAGTCCCTTATTAATATACTTAGGTATTTATTGTAATTATCTTAATTATTTAGTAATTGAGATAATTATAGATTACCTTAATTATTTAATAATTTAAGTAATTATTTAATAATAGGTGGGAAAGGTAGGGTGCTATAATAGTATATAATATAGTTAAGGCCTAATCTTAATACAGGTTGTGATATTATTCTATTATAATTAATTTTAATATAGTAAATATTTTTTAAAAAGCTCTTATTATTAGTAACTTATTATATTTAGGTTATATAAATAATATTTAATATAATTTTAGATTTTTTTAAAATTTAAAGAATAAATTAAAAAAAATAAAAGCTAGATTTTCTCTTAAACTTTCTTAAAGAAGAAAATCTATTTAAGTTATTACTATATTATTTATAACTTTTAAATAATAGCTAATAGATTATATTAGCTATTTTTAAATATTATTTACTTTTTAATAATAGAAATAGAGATAATAAATAATAAAATTAAATTATTAATATTATTTTTAATATTTAAATAGAAATTAGTATACTATCTAATTTAATTAACAATATTAATAATTCTAATTTAAGAAGTTAAATCTTTCTTTAAAATATTACCAAAGCTTAATATAACCCCTGGTTTTAGAAGTTACTATATTATATTAAATTAGTATAGATACTAGCTATTTAGAATACTAACTAAAGGGGGGATTTAAATAACTTAGGTTATTATAGGTATTAGAAATCTTAGAGTATTAAGTTAAGTTATAGAAATTAGCAGTATGTATATTAAGGTTAAAATAGCTATAGGTTAAAAAAGTTAAATAGAATTTTAATAAAAAAGAAAAAAGCAGCTTAAAATCTAAATTTAAACTTTAGTAACTGTAATATATATATAATAAAAATACAGTAAATTTAAATATTAAGTTTTCTTATTAAGGAATTAATTAGGTATATAAATTATAATTATTATTAATATTGTTTTTTTTTACTATAAAACTTTTAATTTTCTTTTTAAGTATATATATATTATAATATTATAAGCTTTTAATAAAAAGTTTAATAAAAGTAAATATAATATATTTTAAACTTTAAAATAAACTAAATATAATATTAAATAGTAAAAGAAAATTTAATTTCTAAATTTCTTTATATTATAAATTTTAATATTAAAAATTACTTATTAATATTATTTATTAAGAAATAAAAGTATTTTAATATATATATATCTTTTTCTTAATAAGGGAATTTAGTATTGAAATTTACTGTATTTTTATTATATATATATTCTAATTACTAAAGTTTAAATTTAAGTTTTAAGCTGCTTTTTTCTTTTTTATTAAAATTCTATTTAACTTTTTTAACTTATAGCTATTCTAACCTTAATAAATATACTAATAATTTCTATAACTTAACTTAATATCTTAAAATCCTTATTTAAATTCCCTTTTTAACTAGTATTCTAAGTAGCTAGTATTTATACTAATTTAATATAATATAATAACTTCTAAAACCAGAAGTTATATTTATTTTAGTTAATTTCTTTAATAAAGTCTTAGCTTCTATTATTATTATTATTTTTAATATTATTAGCTAAGTTATAAAAAGCAGCCTTTTCTATTTAAATATATATAATATTAATATTAATAATTTAATTTCTCTATAAATTAACTCTATTTTAATTATTAAAAGATAGGCTATATCTAAATATAGCTAATATAATTCTCTAGCTTTTATTTAAGCTTTTTAAATAGTATAATAATATATTTAATAAATTATTTTCTTATAGAAATTTCAGGTAGGTATTTAATTTATCTTTTTTTCTTTTATTTTAAAAATTCTAATAGAATTTAATATTATATTAGAATTCAGTTTTATATTTCTAATATAAAGGGATATATATAGTAAAAGCCTTATAAATAATAATAATTAATATATTAGAAATTAGTTATAATAAAATAAATATTAAAAAAAGTTAATTTTTTAATAATAAAAGATATTAGCCTTTCTTATATTTTATTATTTAAAATAAGATTATTATTTTAAGGTTATTAATTATAAATAGTAAGGTTATTAACTGTAAATAATAAAGTTATTAACTGACTTTATTATTTATTTGGTTTTTTTTAAGCCTTACTTAATATCATCAGATAGATTAAAGCTATATAGTAATCTCAAATAGTAGGGATAAATAATAAGTACTACACCTAGCACTAGAAGAAACAGTAGCTAAATAATAAGATTATTACCCACCAGTCTCTGCCTGAAGCTTCCATTCAACCTCTCTAACTTCAACCCTATTATCTGCAGTTAACAACCTTGCTATTTGCAGTCAATAACCTTAAGATAGTAATCTTATTCCAAGCAATAGGATATAATAGAGACTGACATCTCCCATCATCAAGAGACTAACTTCCCTCCTAACACTTATCCCATCATAACCAATTTCAATATAGCAAATATTCTTCAAAGAGCCCTTACTACCAGTAACCTATTATATCCAGGTTATATAAATAATATCCAATATAATCTTAGATTCTCTTAGGACCTAGAGGATAAATTAAAAAGATAGAAGCTAAATTTCCTCTTAAGCTTCCTTAAGAAAGAAAATCTATTTAAGCTATTACTATACTATCTGCAACTTCTAAATAGCAGCTAACAGGTTATATTAGCTATTTTTAGATGCTATTTGCTTCTTAATAACAGGATTAGGAATAATAAGCAAGAAGATTAAATTTATACTGGCAATCTTATCTTAAATATCTGAATAGAAATAGCCGCGCTTTACGACTTGGCTAAAAAGATTAACAATCCCGATACAAGGGGTCGAGTCTTCCTCCAGGATATCGCCGGGGCCCAATACAACCCCTGGTTCCAGGAGCTGTTGTGTTGTGTTGGGTTGGTACGGATGCTAGCCACCTAGGGTGCTGGCTACAGGGGGGATTCGAATGAGGATCTTGGGGCGTTAGGTCGGGTCGTGGGAATTGTCGGTGCATACATCAAGGTTAGAATGGGTCGAAAAAGTTAGACAGGATTCCAGCAGAGAAGAAAAAAGCAGCTTGAAACCCAAACTTGGGCCTTGGCAACTGTAATATATACGCAACGAAAATACAGTAAAATTCAAATACTAGGTTCCCTTATTGAGGGAGACTTTATTATTTATAAATAGTAAGATTAAAGTTAAAAAGGTTAAATAGAAGCTTTAAGTAAAGATTAATAAGTAATAATCTTATTATTTAGTTACTATTTCTTTTAATACTGGATATAGTATTTATTATTTATTTTTACTATTTAAGATTATTATATAGCTTTAATCTATTTAATAATATTAAATAAAGTTAAAAAAAGAAATTTAAATAAATAATATTTAATATAATTTTAAATTCTTTTAGAATTTAAAAAATAAATTAAAAAAATAAAAGCTAAATTTTCTTTTAAGTTTTTTTAAAAATGAAAATCTATTTAAGCTATTATTATACTATTTATAACTTTTAAATAGTAGCTAATAAATTATATTAGCTATTTTTAAATATTATTTATTTTTTGTTAGAGGTTATTAAGCAGTGAAATAAAATAATATTATAATAAAAGGGATATCCTAATAAAGGATATAAGGTTAAGAGGTATATAGAGATAAAAGGTAGATAGTATAAGATAGTGTAATATAGTGTATATTAGTGTATAATAGTCTTGGATAGTATATTAAGATAAATCTGAATTAGCTTGAAGGTCTCTGGCTTTTTATAGACAATTTCTCAGAATTTAGCTATTGTAGCTAAACAACAAATATACCATTAGATAGCTTGAAAAATCAGCTTTCAGATGGTATTGAAATTGTTCCCTATTGTATCCTATATGCCGAGATATATAGCTTTGAAATCAAGTTGATTTCAAAGCAAGTTAATTTCAAATCAATCTTTGATTTCCAATCATCGGGCTAATATTAGTCCGACTAAAACAGTGTAAATAGTATTAATAATACTGTTTTTTATATTATAAGAGGATATTTTTTCCTGATTTAATAACTCTCTTTTTAGCTTTTAAAGCTATTATAATAAAAGAGTTATAGTATATTATATAGAATTAAATATCTATTTATATATTTAAAGAATATTAACATTTTTTAATAATAAAATTAAATCTTCTTTTAAAATATTACTAAAGTTTAATATAACTTCTAATTTTAAAAGCTATTATATTATATTAAGTTAGTATAAATACTAGTTATTATAATAATAATAATAAATATACCAGAGTTTAATAATAATAAATCTAGCCTATTAATTTAGATATTACTTAAAAATTAAGCTTAATTTTAATAAAAAAAATATACTTTTTCTCTTTTTTAATTTAAATTTTTAAAAGATAATTTTTATTATTTAATTTATTTCCTGTTTAGCTATTATAGTAACTTTTATCCCTTTTTTAATAATCTTTTTTAATTTATTATAATTAGAAATATTTAATCAGATATTTAACAGCCTCTTTATATTATTTCCTTTTTTTACTTATAATTACAAAACCTTTTCTTATATAAGTTATAAAGTATCTTTAACTCTTACTATTACAGGCTTTATTTATACTAAATATCTCTTCTACTAATAAACTACCTAAAGTGCTAGTTAAATATAATAGCTGTGCTTATTCTAGGCAGTAAGTCTAGGGTAAGCAGGATTATAGAGGTTTAGATCTTAGTAGAGATTAGAACGCGGAATATAAGCAGGCAGTTACTAACTGGTAAATATTATAGGTATAGTAAGTTATATAAGTTATATTTAGTAATATTTTGCAGGTATAGTAAGCTAGGTAACTAAGTTATATTAATAGCTGAGGAGCTATATCTAGTTTAATTATATAGAGGGTATAAGTTATATAGTAGCTCCCTCTATAGAGAATCTCTAGGTATTTAGTTGGATTATTATAGTATTGTAAATTACTGGGTAATTTATAAATTACTAGTAATTCAGATAGTATATAGTAATTTAGCAGCAGATTATCCTGGATTTATATATAAAGAAAAATAAGTTAGCTGCTTTATATAGCTAGGCTGTAATATTAAAGGGGGGATTTTAATAAGAGTTATTATTTATTTATTTATTTAGTATATACTATTTTACCTATATCTAGGTATATAGAACTCCTATTTACTAAATTAAAAAGAAAAAACCTAAAAGCTATTTCTAGCTATAGAATAAAAATCCTATTATAGTTTTACTTTACTACCTCTAGAAGCTGCTTATTATTTTTAGGTTTATACTAGTAATCTTATTACCAGCCTTATTTAGAATTTATATTATATAAGATACTCTTTATCTAGCCTAATACCCTTAAGTTATAGGGGTGCTACTAGAGGGTTTCTAAGGGGTTATAGTAGCCAGGCTTATATCTTAAGTCTTTATATTCTACTTTCTAACTTAATATACTATATAGCAGCCTCTAGCTACTGCTAGCTATACTGGAATAGATTTTTCTTTTTCTAGTCTCCTATATAATTATATAACTATTATATACCTATATATATACTGGTATAGGTTCCGGTACTGGAACTGTACTGCTAATTACTTAGTACTCCGGCTCTATTATCTCTAGCTAGAGCGGGCTCTGTATTATTACTAGGCAGGCCTAGTAATATTATAGTAGTCTCCCTTTTTTCTTACTTGCTAGCTGTAAATTAGGTACTTAATTACCTTTTTTATATATCTTTTCTTATTACCTTTAGGCTTTTACTTTAGGGGGGGCTGCTAGAGCCTGCCTCTAGCTCTATAAGAGGCTTTTTTTTCTTCTATTTCTTTCTTTTTTCTTTCTCTTTTTATTACCTTTACTACTACTGCCTTTATTATAGCTATTTTTATATACCCCTTTTTATTCTGCTATATACTCTTAGTAATATTACTTAAATCTTACTAATTATCTCTAGTTTCTATCTATTTATTCTATTTCCTATTTAATTTTATCTATTTTTTAATCTTATTTTACTATTACTATATTTACTTTATAATATTCTTTTAATTACTATTAAAATACCGCTTTATAGTAGCAAATAAATTGCTATTTAAAAGTAGGCTATTACTAATATCTATAAATAGAAGAAGGCTAATACTACTGTAATTAAGATTTATACTAATATTAAAGCTATTATAGCGTTCTTCTAACTTTCTAATTAAAAAGAAAAGCTTAAGAATTCTTTTATTACTCCTTCTAAGTCTATTTTACTTTATATAGTAGTTAGTAATTTCTTTAATTTTATAATAAGTTCCCTTTAGTATTATTATAATACTTCTGCTAATTCTATTTTAAAAGATTTAAAATTACTATTCTATTTTTTATTTTTATTATATTTAGTTTATAGTTATCTATAACCTCTTTAAGTATTTTTACTTTATTTATAATAAGTATTTATATTAATAACTATATAGCAGTTTTTAGTTATTAACTCTTAGCCAGGTTCTAATAGGTATTATACTTATTATATAAAGAATAAGTATATTTATATTTAGGTAGGTTTTTTCTATAATATTTATATAGTTTCTAGCTGATTTTCTATAGTTTATTAATATTACTACTAAGTTAGTTACTTCTACTTAAGCTATTTCTACTAAGTTAGTTAAGTAGTATTATATCTTTACTACTACTCCTACTCTAATTTCTTATATAAATATCTTTATAATTTTAATTTAAATTCTACTAATTTATATTATAATATAAGAAATTAGTAAAAATTAATAATATCTTTAACTACTATAATTAGTAAATTATCTTAAATAAGATTAAGATTATACCTGCAGCTAGTAGCTCTAGTAATAGCTTTATAGCTACTAAGACTAATTATTTTTTTATCTTATTATTTTAATTAAGACTTTACTTATTACTGCTAATATTAAGCTTTCTTTTAAGAATAATAATAGTATAAGTATTATTAATATTTAAATACTCTCTTAGTATTATTATAATCTCCTGGTATAAATTTATTTTTACTTAAAAAGCCTAGTAAAATTAGGAGGTTAAATAGTACCTATAGGCCTTAGTTTATAGTAATAAAATTACTATAAATTATAGTTCCAGCAGATTACTACAAGCTTTTAATATAAATTTACTTTAGCTTTTACTTTTATCTCTTCTTTTATATTCTATTATACTTATAGTATTACTACTAGCTTAAATTATAATAGTCTAACTGTCCTGCTATACTAGTATACTACTATAGTAATTATATATTTATTACTAAGGTATTATCCTATATCTTTTCTATTTCTTAATTTTAATCTGAGTAGTTTATTTCTATTAAATAATTTATAGTCTGTAAATATATATTTAACTATCTATTTTCTATTATTATAAAAGTATCAGGATGAGATTATCTTAGGGACTTTTTATTAGAAGAGAAAGACTTAAAATCTAATATATTCAGTCTGTAATTAGATTATTAGGCTATTAAGATACCTTAACTAGTTATAGTAAAATTCTCTATATTTTAATTTAAAGAGGTAGTAATTAGAGATATTAATATTATTCCAATCTTTTTATAATTATTACTTTTAGGCTTTTTAAATCTATTAGATTTTCCAGTTTCTTTTAAGTATATCCGGAATCTTAATATCTTTACTAAGCTATTAGCAGAGCTAGTTTTTATTTATTTTATTTAGGTATTATTAGGATTCTCTATATTTTAATAGGGTAGCTACTATTATAATAATTATTCTGCTTATTATCTTATATACCAGTTTATTTTTAGTATACTATTTAAATTTAGTAATTTTTATATTTAGGTATAGATCTAGAGGGGGGATAAGAAGCTTAATTTCTAGATTTCTTATAGGAGTAGCCCTATAAGCCCTAGTAGTAATATAAAGGCTTTTTATTTATTTAGCTACTAGCTTTTATATAATACCTCTAGGGTTACTGCTACTTTTTATAGATTAGTAGAAGGCTGAGACTCTATAGATTAAGATACCTTAAATAACTTTAATATAAATCTTCCTACCTCTATATATATTATATTCCTATATTAATATAATAATAATATTAAGGGTATATTACTAGTATAATATCTTTTTTTTTAGCTTTTCTAAATAGATAGACTAGTTAAGTTTCCAGTCTAGCTATATTCTTAGTATTTTTAAGCTCTTATTTAGTATTATTATTATAGTATCTAGTTATACTAGCTTCTATATTAGCTATTAGTATCTTATAAAGTAGAGAAGTTTAAATTTACTTAACTTGAATTTTATTTTATATTTCTTTATTTAATTCTTATAAACTGCCTAAGTAATTTTAATATATTATTATATAGCCTCTACTATATAACTAATAGCAATTAGATTAGTATTATTTATATAGCTTATAATTACTAGGCCTATTTATTACTTAAGTAGCTTATATAATATCCTAATATAGATAAGAAAAAGAATTAAAAAG
The DNA here is from genome assembly GCA_020744155.1 of Ilyonectria sp. MPI-CAGE-AT-0026. Taxonomy (NCBI): domain Eukaryota; kingdom Fungi; phylum Ascomycota; class Sordariomycetes; order Hypocreales; family Nectriaceae; genus Ilyonectria; species Ilyonectria sp. MPI-CAGE-AT-0026. The sequence goes on from JAGPNQ010000034.1 coordinate 63,023, forward strand.
AGAAAAAAGTTTTATAATATCCTAATATAAATTTTAAAGGCCTTAGACTTCTTATTATTAAAATAGAATTATATTAATTTCTTAGAGAGATAGCTATAAACTTAATATATAAGCTAGCAGTTAATTCTAGCAGTCTTAAGAATATATATTAGCCTGGTAAAATTAATAGTATTAAAGGCTCTAGAGATATCTAATTAGACTATTATAATAATATTAAAGCGGTTCTATATTATTCTAATTAACTCTATAGCCAGCCTAATTACTATTTCTATTAACCTGCCTATTCTATTTTCTATCTAGCCCTTTAAAAGAAGGCTTATATCTTCTGCTATAGTAATTAAGCAGTCTTTAATAACTGTAACGGGCTGTGCCCGTAGGTGGCCTCGGGAACCCTCGGCCTTTCGTGGCCCACTTTTACCTTTAAGCCACCATGACGAGTATATTTATGGATGGACCTCCTCTACTCTCTTTCTCTTCTTATTCTTTTCTTAAGTTTGGTATACTCTGTAGAGTGGCCTAGCTAGTTGCAATATACTACCTTGAGACCGATACATTATACCAAACTTCTTTTTCTCCTTTTCGTTGGAAGTACGACGACGACGTTTTCCTCCCGTAACGTTAGTATACGGGAGAAGGGATTACGACGACGACGACGATATTTTCCGCCCTTGTGCTGCAGATTCTGCGGTAGGTTCAGCGAGCGGCGAAGGGTTCATATTCCTCCCGTGCTGTAGGTTCTGCAGTGACGTTACGGGAGAAGGGATTTCAACCAGACAGCCATACGAACTCGATCGCGAAAGAGGCGTGGGGTCTGGAGTGACGACTACAAGCGGTCATAGCGTCACAGTAATCACATGAGGATGGACGATGACCTCTCAATGCGGGGTCACGAAGGACCCGAAACCCAACTGACGCCATCAGAACGCCAGTTATTGGAGCAATTGAATAGAGTTCGGGCAGAACAAGAAGCTGAGCGCCGGGACAATCAGGCTCAGATTCAGTCACTACAGTCGAAAGTTTCTTCTCTCCAATCAGCTCAAGCAACACCGGCCACTTCCAATGCGAATACGTCACATGACGAAGTTCCACCAAGGAGAAAGAAACCATCGTTGCCTGACCCTCCTAAGTTTGGTGGGCTACGCTCTGGTTTCCGGGCATGGTTCTTAGAGATGAAGAATAAGTTGTCTGTAGATGGGCCTTCAATTGGTACGCACGTTGACCAATTTGCCTACATCTACTCCCGATTGGAGAAGACGCCCCAGAACATGACGATCGCTTATGTCGAACAAGGGGGCAAGGCAGGTACCCGTAACCCTGAGGACTACATGGAATACCTAAACGTCTGCTACGGCGATCCGAATGCGCAATCATGAGCCATTGATCGTTTGCGGAGGTTGAGGCAGAAGGAGACCGAGAGCTTTGCAGTTTTTCACCCTCGGTTTGAGAAGGAATTGGCTGATAGTGGCGGAGCCACTTGGTCCGACGTTGTACAAATCAATTACCTGGAAGGTGCTCTGAATAACCGGATGAGGGATCGGTTGGTCAGTTGCCTGGATGTACCCAAGGAATACCCAGGTTACGTTAAAACTCTACAAATCCTGGGATCAAGGATTGACAGCTTGGAGTATGGTCGGAAGCAGAACCAGCCTAGGGCCCAGAGGCGGTCCCCTTCTCCGAGACAACGGGAACAGAAATCCCAAGGGGCGACGACAGATGAGATGGACTGGGAACCCACAAAGATCAGCCGTATGATCCAGAAGGCGAATAAAGAGCTGGAAGGCAAGCGAGCAAAGTGGGTAGACCAGGCTGAAATAGATCGTCGACGAGAGGAACAGCGCTGCTTGCGTTGTGGACGGACTGGGTGTTGGTCTAGCAAGTGCCCGCTGGAACCGGCTCGGAGACCGGGAAGCCTAAGGGGTACCGCTGTGACGGAAGTTAAGAGAGTCGAACCTGTTACTAAAGCGGCTGTGGCCGACGACGACGATGACGAGTTTGATCTTATATCGAAGGACCAGTCGGAGGGCAGGTCGGGAAAAGAATAACCCCTGGCGAAAGTCGGCACCAGGGGTATCAGGAGGCTAGGAAGCAATGGGACAAGTTTGAAAGGGAAATGGACGGTGAAGCTTTCTACATCAATTTCGGAATCAACGGAGCTTATTACACCAAAGCCCTCGCTGATAGCGGCTGCCACTGTTATGCCTCAATCAGTCAATCCCTTGCAGACCGCCTAAGCCTCCCACGCATACCAATCCCTCCGAGGGACCTCGAGCAAGTCAACGTTATTACGAAAAAGTCTATCAAGTACGTTACATACGCAAGTACGGATATCGACGGACATAAGAGAAATCGGACCTTCTTTTATATAATTCCTGGCCAGCAGGATGATGTGTTATTAGGCCGACCTTGGATGAACCATGAACAGATCACAATGTCACCCGCTAAGGGTGAATTGGTTATCGGAACTTCTGGATTAGTTGTTAAAGAGAGGGACCCCAAAGAGAACGAGAAGTATCCCCTTCAGCGACAGATGGCCTCAGTCTACGTTGGACTAGTACGACGAGTACGCCGGACTAGAGGTCACTACCAAGGACCTCTCCAAATCTTTTCCGCGAGTTTGGCTGATATTGAGAGGGCCCTCGCACCGAGGAAACATAGTGACCCACGACAGAAGCTACCAGCCTGCTACCATCAATTCCTACCCCTATTTGACCGAAAAGCCGCTGAACGGTTACCACCACACCGGCCAGGGGTGGATCACGCTATTGAGATTGAGAAAGACGAGAATGGCAAGGAGAAGGCTGTCCCCTGGGGCCCATTATACGGCATGTCAAGAGAGGAGCTCATTGTCTTACGGAAGACCTTGACGGAACTATTGGAAAAGAACTTCGTTCGTACGAGTTCCTCACCAGCAGGTGCTCCCGTCCTATTTGTCCGAAAGCCTGGTGGGGGACTTCGTTTTTGTGTCGACTACCGTGCGTTGAATGAGATTTCTCGCAAGGACCGTTACCCGCTACCATTGATTAGCGAAACACTACGATCACTATCAAAGGCTCGGTGGTTTACGAAGTTGGACGTGATTGCTGCTTTCCATAAAATCAGAGTTAAAGAGGGGGACGAATGGAAGACGGCTTTTCGTACGCGGTATGGTCTTTTTGAATGGCTAGTCACTCCCTTTGGTTTAACGGGCGCCCCGGCCACGTTTCAACGGTATATTAACCACACGCTACGCGAATATCTCGATGAATTCGTTTCAGCCTACATCGATGACGTGTTGATCTATTCTTGTGGCTCCCTATCTGATCACCGCAAGAAAGTTAAGAAAGTGTTGGCAAAGCTACAAGAAGCCGGCTTACAGATCGACATCGATAAATGCGAGTTCGAAGCTAAGAGCGTCAAGTACCTAGGATTTATCGTGGACGCCGGAGAAGGTGTCCGTGTGGACCCCGAAAAGATCAAGGCTGTGGAAGCCTGGGAACGTCCCCGATCGGTAAAAGGAGTTCGCAGTTTCGTTGGATTTGCCAATTATTATCGAGAATTCGTCCCTCATTTTTCTACTATTGCTATGCCCTTGACAGCCTTAACGAAGAAAGGAGTTCCATTCAGCTGGGCTCCTCAATGCGAAGAGGCGTTCAAAGCCCTGAAGGCTATGTTAATCAGCGCACCTATACTGGCTCAATGGGATCCTGAACGAAAGACAGTCTTAGAAGCAGACTCATCAGGATATGCAGTCGGAGGAGCTCTCTCTCAGTACGATGACGAAGGATTCCTACGGCCAGTAGCCTTCTTTTCGAAAAAGAATTCACCAGCAGAGTCGAATTACCCGATTCACGATAAGGAACTACTCGCTATCATTCGTTGTTTGGAACAATGGGATCCGGAGCTTAGGAGTACACCATCTTTCGATATCATAACGGACCACAAAAACCTCGAATACTTTCGGAAGAAGCGGCAGCTCAGTGAACGGCAGGTCCGATGGGCAGAGATCTTGGCCAGGTACAACTTTACCCTGAAATATCGACCAGGGAAGGAGGCCCCAGTACCGGACACGCTGTCACGAAGGGAACAGGATATGCCACTGACTCCCCAAGACGATCGTTTAATGGGCCGGAGCTTCCAGCTTTTGAGATGTCAAGGACGACGACAACTCAAGATCAATAAATCAGTGACAAGGATATATGCTGGATTCACGTCAGCAGGAGACCAAGACCAGGACACAGATGAGCCAGCAGATAAATCAGACCCGCCAGAGAATCCATTCACTGAATCTCCCCTGAAGGACCTTTGGGACCAAGGACTGAACACCAATAATCGATATTGGTTAATCAGGCAGGCTGTACTAAATGGGGAACGACAACTCCCATCTCAATGGGGTTTACCAATCTCGCTCGCTGAATGCTCTATTGATGAACGAAAACGCCTTTGTTGGAGGGATCGAATTTGGATTCCGTACAACGAGCCTTTACGCACCAAGGTTATTCAGGAGACTCACGACTCTTATCTCGCTGGACACCCTGGGCGGGATATGACGAAGGCCTTGATTAGTCGGAAGTTCACTTGGCCAGGACTAAGCCAAGATGTCCGGAGATTCCTCCGGAATTGCAATGTGTGTGGGCGAGCCAACATTTGGCGTGAGAAGCGTAGGGGACTGCTGAAGCCACTCCCTATTCCTGACCGACCTTGGGCGGAACTCTCGATTGACTTTGTTACCGACCTGCCCCCGTCAGGACCTAATGGAGCGACTACGATTATGGTGATTACAGACCGACTATTTAAGAATGTGATACTCGAACCGATGGCTTCGATTACAACCCAGGCCGTCGCAGATACACTCCTTCAATGTCTAATCCGACACCATGGACTCCCGAGAGCTATTGTTTCGGACCGAGGAACCCAGTTTGTCAACCATATGTGGAAACGAATTTGTCAGTTACTTCGAATTACGCGACGACTGTCAACAGCATACCACCCAGAGACAGATGGGGCAACTGAGAGAATCAATCAAGTTGTGGAAAGTTACCTACGTTCCTTTACTACGTATTGGCAAGAAGACTGGAGCTCCTTGCTACCAGTAGCAATGTTGGCGATAAATAACCGGGACGCAACTTCCACTGGAATGAGCCCGTTCTTCGCGACACACGGATATAACGTCGACCTTATTCCCCTGACCGACTCTGACGAACTACTACGGACTAGTGGCCGATCCCCAGTGGCAAGAGGAGAAACGTTTGTTGCAAAATTGAACGAGGCTTCCCAGGTAGCGCAAGCCGCAATTGCGTCTGCTCAGGAACGACAAGAGGAGCATGCCAACCGAGTCCGACAAGTGGCCGAGCAATTCAGAGTGGGCGACAAGGTCTGGTTACGACTTAAGAACATCTCGACAGACCGTCCCTCTAAGAAACTTGACTGGCTCAACGCGAAATATACTGTTACGGAGTTGATTGGGTCTCATGCCTGCCGGCTGGATACGCCACCGGGTATCCACAATGTCTTCCATGTCATGTTATTAAAGAGGGCTGCCAATGATCCACTACCCTCTCAAGTCCAGGATGATGTTCAACCCCCTGCCCTAGTTCGTGAGGTGGACGAAACCGAGAACGAGTGGCAGGTCGAGGAAATTCTTAATGATAAAAAGATCCGAAACCGGACACAGCTCCTAGTCAAATGGACTGGCTATGTCCGCCCTACTTGGGAACCCCTTCAGAACTTCCTCGATACCGCAGCCCTGGACCGCTATGAAGCAACGCATGGCAACATAACCAATGATTAATTGTACGACAACAACAACAATCGTTAACAAAAAGAGGGGGGCTATTGTAACGGGCTGTGCCCGTAGGTGGCCTCGGGAACCCTCGGCCTTTCGTGGCCCACTTTTACCTTTAAGCCACCATGACGAGTATATTTATGGATGGACCTCCTCTACTCTCTTTCTCTTCTTATTCTTTTCTTAAGTTTGGTATACTCTGTAGAGTGGCCTAGCTAGTTGCAATATACTACCTTGAGACCGATACAATAACTATCTTAATAATTTTCCCAGTAGTATATAATAGTAAGATAAGCCTATATATCTTAGTAAAATACTTCTCTTTAAGGATCTTATCTACTTTTATAAGAATTACTATAGTAGTACTATAATATTATTTTAAAAAGTAGCTTAATTTAAAGCTTATTTTAGTAATTTTAACTATTATTTTTATAAAATCCTTATTATAAATCTTAAGAAGGCTAGTAGGGAGGTTATTATTACCTGCTATTTTTTATAATTCTATCTTACTAAGTATTATAGTAACCTCTATAAAGTTATACTTCTAATTATAAATAAGACTAGGAGGAGAGAGTAGCTTAATTAGTAGTTATAGAAGGATATTACTAAGGTTAGTCTTAGAGTTAGAAAAAAAGTATTCTACTAGAATTTCTACTTTTTTCTTATAGTTATCTATAGGTTACTTACTCTTAATTTTCTATAATAGGAATATCTTTACTAGCTTTCTAAAGAGATTATTATATAGGCAAGCTTACTACTCTATATTTTAAAATTTCCTATTATTCTAAGCTACCTTATTGTTACAGCCTAGGTTGAGACCAGGCGGTCACAACCGGCAGAACCATAACATACCCACTTTCCTTTCTCCAATTAGGAATAGATCACTTAGATCACCACTGTAATCCTCACGATCCATCATAAAGGATTATTTGGATTACTATTATAATCCCCGTAATCCCTATAGTATATATATATATTTATTTAGCACTTTTATAGCAATAGCCTTACCAGCTATTAATATACTTAGTTATATTAAATTTACTATTCTACTATTACTAGACTGTAACCTATATTACTTACTATAATATCCTGATCTACTTAATTATAAATACTACACCCCAGACCTACTCTATACCCTTAGAATAGATCTGACTGTTATATATTAATAGCTCTTATTTAGTATATTACTACGTCAACCTGAGTAATATCTCGAATCTGTTATTATAGTATCTATAATACCCTCTAGAAGTTTGGCTTTTTTTCGAGATTAAATTTATAATCTACTTATTGATAATAATAGAGACCTTAATCTTATTAAAGAAGATAATAATAAAGAAGTTACTATAAAAAACTTTAAGAAGCTTAAATAGTTTAATAAAGAATTATTAGTATAGCTTAATAAACTCCTAACTATATCTAAGAATAATACAGTCTATAAATAGAAGCAGATTAACCTCCTGAATACTTAGTATAAGAATATACTGAAGTATAATAATAAGCTGGCATAGGAACTTATTAGCTAGAAAAATATATATAAGGACTATATTAAAAACCTTACTTCTAATATAGCTAGAGGTAAGAATACTAAAGAAATCCTCAGATCCTAATAGCCTAACCTCTATAACAGCTTAGCTACTAAACTTCAGGGATTTCTTATATAGCTCTAAGCCTACTAGATATACTACCTAATATAATTTATTATAAATAAAGCCAGGGTCCGATATAAAATAGGATTCCTTAAGAATAAAGCCTTATAATAATTTAAACTTATTATAAAGAACTATATTAATAATACTTATAACTAGAGAAAAGAAGAAATTAGAGCTATTTACAGAAGCTATAAAACCTTTAAATAGAAACTTAAAGTATCCTATAGATTCTAAGATAAGAAATATATTGCAGAGTAATAAATTTAGAAACTCAGATAAGTAGAATTTACTTCTGTATATATAGCTGAGTATTATAACTTTATATTATAACTTAACTAGAAAGAAGAAGCCTATATAGCAAGCTTCTACTAAGAACTTAAGTCTGAAGTTAAAAATACTATAATTAGAAAAGATAAACCTACTACCTATAATAAACTTATATAACTTATAGTAGAAATTAATAATAGATAATTTAAAAGATAATAAGAAAAGAAGACTAAAAAGTTAGAAGGCACCTTCTATATACAGTCCTAGAAGAATAAGAAATATCCTTCTAATTAAAAAAAAAAATACCAGGATAATATATCCTACAGAATAGTACCAGGATTAATAGAAATAGAAGCTATACAGAAAGACTACTTAAAGGTTATATACTAAAACTGTAAAAAGAAGGGCTACTTTAAGAATAAGTACTACACCCCGAAAATTAACTAAAAGTACAAGCTTATACTAGAAGGTAAGAATATACAATTTACTAATTACTAGTATAATAATAATAAACCTCAAACTGCTATCTGATTTAAAACTATTACTATAACCCGAAGCAGGTATAATAGAGGATTTAACAGAGCCTATAAGAACAATAAGAACTGGGAAACTGAATACTTCAATAACATACTAACCCTCGAATCCCGGACTTAAAGGATAATAAAGCAGATCGAGGATAATACCAACAAGAAGGTATAAAAAAGAGCTATATAATATAGAAGAATAGACCTCGAGATTAAGAATAAGTAAAAGATTAGATTGGAAAAGAAAAAATAAAGCTATAAGAAAAATACTTAGAAACCAGTCCCGGAGGGCGCTAATACTATTACTGCTACGGATACTACAAATAAAATACCTCGCACTATAGCTATAGTATAAAGAGGGGATGATATCCCCAATAGATAATCTTAATTAGAAACCCCACTACTAATCTAGAAGAAATAAAAATTAAAGGAAGTATAGAAAATTAAGAAGTAAGAAAAGAAAGAACTCTAATAATACTTCTATATTAGAAAAAATAACTAACTATAAGTATACTCTAGAAGAGAAGTATACCTAGCCTGGAAACTAGAACTCCTAGTAGCAGATTAGGATATTATTGCCTCTATTAATAAATATATAGAAATAGAGGATAAATAAAATTCTAGACCCAGTTATAAAAGATACTAGTTATATAATACCCTTAGAAACTAAATATAGAAAAAACTAATAGAAATATATAATAACCTTATAGATAAATAATAAATACCAAGTAAAAATAACTCTATTTATATCTATATCTATAATATATAACTAGGCTGTAACCTATATTATATAACCTTAAAGAAATAAAAAAATAATAATCTAAGAATAGAGGTAGTCTATTCTAATTATAAGGAAATTTTATAAGTATTATATATTGTTTATATATACCCAAAGTATAAGAAAGATAAAATCTATTATAATTATTACCCGGTATAGACTAATAGCAAGATAATTTAAAACCTATACTTAAAGAAAGAACTTAAATACTTCCAAGTTATATAATAGTATATAGAAATAGGTATTATATAACTAGAAGATAGAAGAGACCTCTTTCTACTAGCCTGTATAAGCCTAACTAGTACTATTAAGGATTATAAAACTGAAGAATATAATATATATAAATAACAGAAGATAAGAAAATAATATAAATATAAAAATAAAGATATTATTAAGTATATTACTAGAAAAGTATTATAATATAATAAACCAGACTATAAAGAATATAGCTGGGAAAATTAAAATAAATTCCAATATATTAAGTACTTAATCTACCAGAACTATAATTTCTCAAATTATAGAGGAATAAATAGTCTTAACCAAGCCTAGAAGAGTAAGATAGAAAACTGGGAATATAGGGGGATAACCCCTAGATATAATAACAAAAAACCTATCTGAAATATCTAGCCTTACTCAGCCTGAAATATAATAACCTGTAATAAGCCCGGATACCCTAAGCACGGCATAGAGGCACGAGAAATCAATATATATATCAGATAAATATATAATAAAGGATTTGACTTTCTAACTTAAACTGGATTAGACTAAACGGACTAAACCTAATACCGGCAAGTCAGGGACGGCTATAATAAGTATTCTAAGATAGGATATTCTACAGATAGCTGCTATATAAAAAATAATAAATACTACCTATAGAAGAGTAATAGGCAAGTAATACCTATAAGAAAGAATTACCTCTAATAAAAGCTCTATATATAATAAAAATAGTAATAAAAAGAAAGATACTTAAGCTATAAGTATAAATTAAGGATATATAGCTTATTATATTAGTAGATAGTAGAGCTGAAGCTATATATATTAACCTATTAGTAGTTAATAGGCTGAAGTTACTATAGAAGAATAAAATAGATTCTTATATAGTATATAATCTTAAAGGAGATAATTTTAAGTATAATAATAGATAGATAACTTAATAGGTTAATTACCTGAAGATATTTATTAATAGATAAAATTAAGGAGTTACTCTTAATATTATACTAATAAAGTATTATAATATTATTCTTAGATATCTATAGCTAATAAAATATAATTTATAATTTAACTGAAGAACTGGCTAGATATTTATTAACTATAATAATATACTTTCTAGTAATAATAAAAGCAACTTAGAGAATAAGAAATTTCTAATCCTAACTTCTAAAAATAGTAAAAGTAAGAATTAGTATAAGAATATAACAGATATCTTATTACCCCCTAAGGGAATATAATATAAATACCAGAAAGATAAGAAAATATAGCTTTAAAGAATAATTAGATACTTTTAATAATAATTTATATAAATAAATAAAAACCTTAAAGATTATAAAAAAATACCTGAAGAAGAATAACTTAAGAATATACCAGTATAATATTATATCTATAAAAAACTCTTTATAAAAAAACTTAAGATAGAATTACCCGAATTCAATTAATAGAACTATAAAATTATACTAAAAGATAGAATAATACCTATATTTTATAAAATCTTTAATCTTAATAAAATATAACTTAATATACTAAAAGAATATATTAAAAATATACTATAAAAAGGATATATTAGAATCTCTAAGTTATTAGCTAGATATCTAGTTATATTTATTCCTAAAAAAAACAGCAAACTCCAACTTATTATAGACTACTAATAATTAAATAATATTATACTTAAAGATCAAATCCTATTACCTCTTATTATAGAATTTAAAAACTAACTCTATAGTAAGAAGATATTTATAATACTAGATCTAAAGGGAGTATATAATCTTATCTATATTAAGAAAGGATATAAATAGAAAACTGCCTTTTAAATTAAATTTAAATTTTATAAATATCTTATTATATCTTTTAAACTTATAAATATACTAGCTATATTTTAATAAATAATTAATAATATACTATATAAGTATCTGGATATATTTATTATATACTATCTAGATAATATTCTAATCTTCTCTAACTTAGAAGAAGAATATATAGAATATATCTATAAGATACTATAAGTACTCTAAGATATTAAATTACTAGTTAAACTAGAGAAGAGTAACTTCTATACTATAGAAGTAGAGTTTCTTAGATATATAATCTCTTATAATAAGATTAGGATAAATTTAAAGAAAATTGCTGCAGTTAGTAAATAGCTAAAACTAATAAATATTAAGAAAGTATAATTATTTCTTAAATTTACTAACTACTACTAAAGGTTCTTTAAGAATTTTAGTAGCTATACTATACTACTTATAGAACTTATTAAGAAAGAAGTAGACTTTTAATAGGATATAAAAGCAGGAAAGATATTTAATATTATTAAGAATCTTATTTTAAGTAAGCTAGTACTAGTAACTTTTAACTTTAAATAAGAGATTAAACTTAAGATAGACTTATTAGATTTTACTTAAGGCGCTTAGATTAGTTAAAAAGATAATAATAGGGTACTATATCCTATTACCTTCTTCTCCTATAAAATATATAAAGCCAAATTTAACTACCCTATCTATAATAAAGAATTTCTTATAATTATTAACTTATTTAAGGAATTTTAATACTACCTCCTAGAAAGTAAATATAAAGTTAAAGTCTATATAGACTATAAGAATATCTTATATTTTATAACTATATAAGAACTTAGCAGATAATAACTATAATATGCTAAATACCTTTTAGAATTTAATTATATAATTATTTATAAAAAAGGATTAGAAAATAGATAAGCTGATATTATTAGTTAATAATATAACTTTAATACCAGTAAACCTAAGATAAATAAATAGATTTTTAACTTTAATATTAAAGGATACCTTAAGTAGAAGTATATTATAAGTATATAGAAAATATAATCTTATATTAAATACTTAAATATAATATATAGAATACAGACTATATAAGACTTTATAGATAATACCTTAAAATAAAATAGAGATATTAGGTATAAGAATAGGCATATTACTATCCCTTACTACTATTAATATAAGATTATTTAAGATCTATATTAGAAAGGCCTATATAATAGAAACCCCGAGATACTATAATAACTAGTCTCTAAAATATACAATATATATAGCCTCTATCTTAAAATTCAGTATGCTATTAATATATACTCGGAATATCCGAATAAAGAAGAATTAGAATATAAGTATAAAATAGACCGAGTTATAGGTAGAATAATTAAAATAAAAAAGAAAACCCTGGAAAATACCTATACTATTACGAACTATAACAATCTCTACAATTAAATTTAATAGTATAATAATAAGCTGCCCCTAGAAGTAAAAATAGATAAATAGCAAGTTCCTAGAGAATTATAGTACTAACTTATACGGGAAATCTATAAATACCTACTATATAGATACTAAGAAGTTAATAAAACCCTTAAATAAGTCAGACTAATATACTAATTCCCTAATATAAAGAAAGTTATAAGGTAAGTAACTAAATAATACCTCCTTTATAAAAAAACCAAGACTCGATACTATAAACTATATAGAGAATTATAACTCCTACTAGTTACTAAGTAACTCTGGGATTCTATTACTATAGATTTTATTATAAAGTTACCCCTATTAAAAAACCCTATAATTAGAGTTATATATAATAATATTTTTATTATTATAGATAGACTTATAAAATTTTCCTATTTTATACTCTACTAAGAATTAATAGATATAGAGCAGTTTGCCTATATCTTTTTACAAAATATTATTAGTATTTATAGACTTCCGATAGAGATTCTCTCTAATTAAGAATAGCTATTTACCTCTAAGTTTTAATAAAATATAATAGACTATTTAGGATTAAACTATTAACTTACTATAGTATTCTATACTTTAGTTAACAGATAGACTAAATAGATAAATTAAATACTAGAATAATACCTTTAATATTATATTAACTATAAATAGAATAACTGGGTTAAGAAGCTTCTAACTATATAGCTAAGCTATAATATATCAGTATATAAAAGTATAAAGCTTATACTAGTATATACTAACTTTGGATTTATACCTGACGCCTATAGAATAAGCTGAGATAGATTAATTATTCCTAAAGCTATTCTTATAATAGAAAATTTAAAAAATCTATATAAAGAAATAAAAACTAAACTCGAATTTATTAGAAACTAGATAAAAAAATACTATAATATAAAAAGAATAAAAAAACTATTCTTCTAAAAGGAAGATATAATCCTCCTTATTATAAAAAACATTAAAATAAAATAATAAAATAAAAAACTGGACTATAAATATATCAGCTTTTATAAAATTCTTAAAAAAATCTCAAAAAATAACTACTATTTAAACTTATTACTAAAAGTCAAACTTTACCCTATCTTCCACATCTCACTCCTTAAGAGCACGGAAAGCATAATTATAGCCAAATTTAGCAATAAATTAGAAATAGAAGTTAAGAACCCGAGAAATATAAAATTAAGAAGATCCTTATAATATAAAAAGTTAATAATAAAACTAAATATCTTATTAAGTAGAAAAACTACCCCAAGAGCAATAACCAGTAAGAACCAGTAAAAAATATCACCCACACATAATATCTCCTAAAGGAGTTTTATTAATAATAGCAGAAGAGGAAACGGAATCAGATATAACACCTAAGATAACAGACCAATTAATTATATCTACAGCACCAGATAGTTAGGCCTCCCCAATAGCCTGCTATTCGGCAAGTAATACCTCCTCTTAGAAACGCACCCCATCCGCCTCATCTACATCGCGCATACCCCGCGAAAATAACGCAGAACTTCGTTCGCAAAGAGAACAACGCTGAGTATACAAACGGGTCAACCTGGCCAATATTTCAGCAAGAACCCCCTCGGCCCGTTTAATATCGGCCTTAAGCTTCTGCTAAGCTTCTAAATTCCGAGATACTGTAACGGAAATATTAGCAAGTAGAAAAATAAGCAGAAGGATATAACTTACGAAAAGAAGCTATATTGGAGCTATTATATGAATAACTATGATAGATATACTTGCCGTAATAAGATGATTTCGTCGAAATCCGGTATACCTTCTAGTTATTAAAATAATATATATAAGGTATAATTTCCTGGCCTTCCTAGTTAATAATATATATAAGAAGGGAATACTATAAAGCTTTAGTAGATTTCTAAATACGCCCTGATATAATAATTAGTATATAGGAATATTTAAGGAAGTAAGTTAGACCTATAGATATATAAGAAGGTAAGGAGACCTATACTAAGATCTTAAGGATAAGGCTAACGGAAGGGGAGATATTATATTACAGCCTAGGTTGAGACTAGGCAGTTATAACTGGCAGAATTATAATATACCCACTTTTCTTTCTCCAATTAGAAATAAATCACTTAGATTACTACTATAATCCTTATAATCTATTATAAAGGATTATTTAGATTACTATTATAATCCCCGTAATCCCTATAGTATATATATATATTTATTTAGTACTTTTATAGTAATAGCCTTACCAGCTATTAATATACTTAGTTATATTAAATCTACTATTCTACTATTACCAGACTGTAACTTATATTACTTACTATAACATCCTGATCCACTCGATTATAAATACTACGCCCCGGACCTACTCTATACCCTCAGGATAGACCCGACTGTTATACTTATAGAGAAAAAGTTACTACTTATCTTATTATATATTATTTATAGCCTGGTTTTATTAGTATTATATAAAAAGAAGATACTTCTACTTTATAATTCTCTTATATTATTAGTAGTACTATCTGGTATATTTAATTTATTTAATTACTTTCTAGATTTTTATATTCTATTATTTCTTAGATTTTTAATATAGTTATTTTTACTGTAATATTACTTTAATTATAATAATTATAAGAGCCTTTTTTAGTTTATTTATAGCCTAGTTAAAATCCTTCTTAATTAGGATATTATTACTTATAGCTTATAGCTAGAAGTTTACTTTAGGGCTAATATAGCTAAGGTTTATTACCTTCTAGTTAAGTTATTAGAGAGTCTTATTAGTATTACTACAGTTATTCTAGGGGGTTAAGTAAGATAGAAAGAAGTTAAGAAGGGTAGTAAGTTAGAATTTATAATTTAAACTCTTAAGATTCTCTTCTTCTCTATATACTGCCTGAGTATCTTATAATACTTAGGTAAGATTAATAGTACTATCTCTATAGCTATATTAGCTTTTTATTACAGTCCCTCTTAGAATTAGTAGGTTTTATAAGCTAATAGCTGCTATTTTTACTATAATCTTAGCTCCAGCTAAGTTTCTATTATATCTATTTTATAATAGGTAGTATTAGTTAATATTACCTATAATTATATAGTAGTATCTCTATATAAATACTATAGCTACTTTTAGTAGCTCTTACTAGCTTATTTCTTCTTTTAAATTATAAACTTCTATAATCTTAAAGTCTATAGCTTTAATAGTCAGCTCTATCTAGTTTTTCCCAGCCTTTACAGACTAATTTCTAACTTAGTATCTTTTATATATATATATTACTAAGTAGCTGCTATAGTATACTATATAGTAGTTATTTATAGCTAGATAGGCTGGTTATTCTATTTTTATATCCCGGTATAGTTTCTATAGAAATATAATATTATATTATATTTTATTTTCTAGAGCTAGAAGTATTAATACTGCCTGCTTATTTATATTCTATTAGAGGATTATTAATTTTATATACTTAAAAGTAGGTTTTAGTAGTAGCTAGAAGTTACTACAGCCTCTATAAATTAGCTTATTAGTATTATATATCACAACCTATATTAAACTAGGCTCTAACCTTATTATATATACTAATAGTATACCTACTTATTCCTACTACTTATAACTAAATTACCCTAATTACTAGATAATCTAAGTAATTTAGTAGAAAAAGAATTATTAGAATTATTAAATAATTCCTATAATCCAATACTATACCATAACTATATAAATACCTGAGTAGTATATATTTACTATATATAGCTACTTAGCTTTTAATATAACTTAGTTACCTTAATTACCTTAACTTGCTATATATTACTAACGTACATAATAAGCATACGCCGCATCCAAGTATACGCCGCACTTTTCCCTTAAATATATAACTCTCTATATTATCAATTCAATTTCAACTACCAAACATACTACAGCAAACTACTAAAGCTAAAACCCTTCTTGCCCTTCAAGCCCTTCAAAACGACCCAAAATTAAGTATCCGACGCGCCGCATTGATATACGAAATAGATAAGTGAAGGCTACGTCGCCGACAGAATGGCATTTAATCTCGACGCGATTAGATCTCGAAATCGCGTCGCCTATCTGATCTAGAGGAATAGATTATTATTCAGTTTATTCTCGACCTGGATTTGCGAGGATTTCCCCCGCGACTGCATAGTGTTAAAGAAATAGCCAACTGACTGCTTGCTAACTGCAATATATTACCTATTGGCAAGTGCTGGGCTTCTAACTTTATTAGGTAATAACTAGAGCTTAAGATATATTTTTTTTATAAATATAACTATTAGAGGGCCAAATGTAAAAATCTAACTATTATTCGTAATTAGTTCCGGCTTGTAGAGAATATAATTGCGAAATATAGTATTAACCTAGCTGATATCTATAACTTTGATAAGACTGGCTTTATAATGGGTATAATTGCAAGTAGAATAGTTATCACAGGTATAAATAGGCGTAGAAACCCGAAATCAGTCTAGCCTGGAAATTGGAAATAGGTTACAGTTATTTAGGCAATTAATACAGAAGGCTGGGCAATCTAGCTATTTATTATAATTGCAGGCTAATATCACCTTACTAACTAGTACTAAGAAAGCAACCTCCCGGGCAATTAGGCTATTATAATAACTTAAAATAGCTAGACTAATAATAAGATAGGTCTTAAGTGGCTTAAGTACTTTAATCGGCATATAAAGGATTGATTGACTGGTTACTATTGTCTTCTAATCCTTAATAGGTATAAAAGTTACTACTCTATTAACTTTGAGAAATATTATAAAGAGAATAATATTATTACGCTTTATATGCTGCCTTATTTATCTTATCTGCTCCAGCCTCTTGATATAGGGTACTTTGGGCCGCTTAAAATAGCCTATAGTCAAGTAATTAAGCAATTAATTAGATACTCTATAACTCATATTTCGAAGACCAAGTTCTTCCCAGCCTTCTATGCTGCCCACGAAGCTGCCATAATAAGAAGTAATATTAAGGGAGGTTTTCAAGGGGCCGGACTTGTTCCCTTAAACCCAGAAAATATCATATCGAAGCTTGATATGCAGCTACGGACTCCAATACCGATAAGGGAGGAAATCAGCCTTCCTAACCCTTAGGTCTCGAAGACCCTAAAGACTATACTTAAGGCTAGCTCTCAGTCTAAATACCTTAAAAGACAAATAAAAAGGTATCAGAGCAGCTCTCCAGTATCAATTCTTAAAATACTTAAGTTACTTTTAAAAGGAATAAAGGCAATAATATATCAGAATGCCCTATTAAAAGCTAAAGTCCAGATCCTTTAATAGGCAAATAAGACTCTTAGTAAGTAGCATAGAGCAAAAAGAACCTGCCTATAAAAAGGAGGGAATATAATTCTAGATGAGGGAAGGGATGCAATAGATCAGAGAGACGTTAATGCGCAGGTAGTGGCTAAATCGTCGAGAAGTGGTAGTCGACAGAGGTTGGCGCTACCGAAGGAAAGGCGCTGTGGAACTTGTGGAAAGGCTGGTTATAATGCAAGGACTTGTCAGGCTGTAATTGAGACCTCTGTAGAAGAGTATAGTAATTAGTTTTAATTGATTGGATGCTTTGTTGTGTTTTTATTGAAGTTTTAATCTTAAAGGGTTAGGAAAAGTGCGGTGTATACTTGGATGCGGCGTATGCTTATCATGTACGTTATAGAAATTTAAATTAACTTTAAAAAGTGTTAATTTAGATATTCCTAAGTAACTTAAAAGATAGTATTATTATATCTGATACTATATAGCTCTATATTTTCTTATATACAATATATATATAGTCTCTATAACCCCTATCCCGAAATAGCTATGAGACAAGGAACACCTTTAAAGAATAATAATAGTCTCTCGCCTAGCCTCCTTTCCCTACCTGAAACGTGAAATCTGCCTTCTAAACGCAGTTAACATATTAACCTAACACCTTCTAAGTCCTGCCTTGGACCCGGTCTAGGCCCTTTTATGTTAGGTGGTCGAGGTTCCTTTGTGGTGAGAGGGCTCCCCCTTTTGTTTTTTGTAGGGTAGCCCGCCCAGGTTTTAAACTCGGCGCTTCTTGTGAGGCCTACCTTGGAGGTCACCAGTGGGCAAGTCGTCGTGCTTTGCTTTGACTCCTTTGACGCCGATCTGTAGATCGCCTGTGTTACCAGGAAGGTACGGTGAATCATAGCCGTCTGATTCTCCACGCGAGTTGGATAAAAGCTCGTCAATTTCACTGGACACCTTGGGTTGAAGGAACTCGGCCTCAAATCGGCGGATATCTGGATTTGACTTCTTGTGCATGGAAGACCTAGTGACTCTAATTTTCGCCTTGGCAACATTTTTGCTCACTTGGTTCTAAGCAAGGTGTCAGTATATGCTCTGTACTGTAGTTGATAAAAGATCTTACCTTCTCATCATACAACGGCGGCAAACACTCTGAGGGGAGGCCAGGACTGGGGTTGCTTTGAAAGAAATAATCCCTATTTGTCTTGCATTGTGACAAAATATCGGTCAGTCCCCTCAACACCCCATGCATCAAGCTCCGGTCCTTGTGATGTGCAACTAGCATGCAATCTTCAATCAGATTCAGGAAATCGTCCATGGCTTCAGAACAATGTTCGTTCCTGCGCAGCATCTCGATCCACTTTGAAACATCAACAAAAGGCTCAAGATGTTGAAGACTCGACTTTTGCTCACCTTTGTGACGGAATCCTTGACCACGAAGTCAGAGTTGTCAGTCTCCATGAAGAATCCATCGCCGGGAACATCTTGGTCCCTCCCATCGTCGTTGACCCTCAATGTGCTGAAGGTTTGGACTTTGCCCTTGTTGGAGGCCTCGAAGTATTTCCCTCGGATAGCATAGTATCCCAGTAGATACCATGTTATGAACTCCAGGTAGACGCATCCCAACGACCAGACATCATGTTTCTGATTGGCTCCATGCTCCAGTCCGCCGTCAACCTCTGGTGGGCGGTATGTCCATGAGAAACCGACATCTTTCGGTGCTGTTTTGTCGACGGAATCTAGTGAGTGGAATCGCATCAGCGTGAAGTCGGCGATAGTAAGGAGTCCATGTTCCGTCTTGGGTCCCTTGAAGAAGAGTATATTCTCGGGCTTGATGTCCCCGTGTCGACCGCGATCTCGATGATCGTTTCCCTTCCACGAGTCGTGCTTGTGGATTTTACAGAGCGCTTCTGCAATTCCTAGACATTGCTCGATGAGCCAATGCGAATCTTGTCCCGATTTCGTATTGCTTGGCGTATCCTCCCAGAATCTCGCTAGGTTGCTCTTGGCGCAGGGGAATATCATAAAGTACTTATTCCTTACTTCGTATGACAGTAAGAGTTGAATGATGTGCTTGTGTCCTTTGTTGGGGCTGCTGAATCGCAGCAAAGCTCTTCTCTCATTTTTGAAGTGAGTCTCATTGGTGAATTTCTTAACAGCATAGAAGCAAATCTCGTCAGAACCCTGCCTTTAGTCAGCCAACATGCAGACATTGCAGTCCTTGAGCAGTCTTACCAAGTGTGCCTCTCCCCTCGAGTGATGGTCGTCATGAATGCGGACTTTGGATACCCTTCCATGGGCCCCGCCATACTTCCAATCCAGCCGGGTCAAGAAGGGCAGACGCTGTGTGTGAGAGAATTTATGATGCTCCCCCACGCCCAAAAGGAATCTGGGAGCAAGTAAAACGTGCTGCCTTTCACTAAAGAGGTCGACCAAATGTTCCTCCCATGTTTGAGAAGCGCCATCGCCTGGCTTCGGCAGGGGTAGGTCTTTATCAAAGATGTCCTTTTGGCAAAAATAGTCCAAGTACTCTACTTTCCCAATGAGGATGAGTGTTGCAAGGATCTTGATTCTCCTCGGTGCATGTCTTTTGCCCCATATCGGGCCCTGTGGAGCTCCTCGAATCTTGGGGTGTGAGAAAGTTTGCGCGATGATATCGTCTACAACCTTTTCAGACAAGATAGCCTCCAGGTTGCCTAGAGGGAGAAACTGCCTTGAAAAGTCAAGAGGCTCGAGTTTTGGTACGAGCTTTGCGCGAATCTCCTTGTAGACAAGATCACTTGCTGTTTGGCTGGATGAGTACGATGGTGGTTTTTCATTGGTCGTTGAAGTCATTGTAGCTCTGAATACTGAGAAGCATCTGAAATTTTGTCCCAGAATCTTTGTGAAGCGTGAGGAGATATAAAGAATGAGACAGCATGTAGGGTATGGAAACTGTTTTGATATTCACTGGAACAATGGGAATATAAACACGAAACCATGGTTAGCATTTAAAGGTATTCTCCACACATGGGAATCTTAAGAGGGCATAACGGCTTCGCTAAGAAGAGCCTGCATCTCGCCCGTACTGGAATGGGGGCTCCAACTCGAAGGCCTTGGAGATAAAAGCTATAGCCGCCGGTGAGGCTCACGCCACATGCAGGTGACAAGCAGGCTTCAGTCAGCTGCGACCCTGATCAGGCTCGGCAATGTACGGTTGCCAGTGGGTATTTCCCAATTTTGTTTAAGAGCCTCGCGGGAAGTTGGCGCTTCTCTGAGAAGGAGGTTGCAAAATGTGCAAATTATTGGGGTCCGAATCTGCACTCAACTGAATGAAGACTGTTTGGTACATGCGAGTTCCTGTCCCTCGGCTTGATTCCTTGCCGGATTCCTTGCCGGATTCCTTGCCAGATTCCTCGCCTCTTTCCTGGTGCCTCTCTAATTCTCATAGGATGTTATTTTTTCGCAGGAAAAGATGAGATGATTCCCCAGGAAATCTCTAGACTCGAAAGGACTCAAACACATACGATATTGTCATTCGTCCCATGAAGTATCGTTGCTGGGGGAATTGGAGGCCTGGTCGGTATTCCCGTCCGTCCGTCCCAAGCGGGACCAGGCTCTGGGGCTGTATCTTGGCAAGCGGATCAGGCCGCCTCAACTGATAAGACAAGGTGGTCAAGTGGTTGGTTCAGTGAATGTGGCTGGAGGACGGCACAGGCTTAGCAAGGTAGACTGGGGGGCCGAGTGTGGGAAGAGGGGAAGCCGATAGGTCACCGTTGATGGGGGCCAAACGAGTAGCTCCTAATCAACTGATGAAATGACAAATCAGCTGACAAAATTACAATGGACATGGCGAAATCACAATCAATAAAGGGTGTGTGGGTGTCATTGAGGCCAATGAAGGGGCTCATTGAGGCCAACAGCCATGGAAGCTTGAGGCGAAGCCCCTCTCTCCCCGAAACTTGCTAAGGGACTACGTTAAAACCCAAGTCCTCGCGTCTCCCACCGCCATGTTTCCCCCCTCCTTCACACAAACCCCGTCGTCATCTCGATTTTCTCGTTTTTATTAATCTTAGCTTCCTTTGAGCCTTCCAGAACTCAATAGTCATGCCAGATGCCACGGAGATTGTAGAACGCCGCATACATTCGAGCGACATCAAACACCCCGAAGACCTGGTCAAGAACCTCCGGATATTCTGCAGCAGAAACAATTTCGAGATGGAAAGCTTGGAGATGCGCAACGACGAGTATGTCATCTGCGTAAGGCGGCCCGTCAACCCAGAGCCCAAGTCAAGCCGGTAAGTCTATCCACTCTTTCCATGAGAGAATTGCAAGTGATCTAAAGACTGACGAAATCCCTTAGGCCTTTGGTGGGCTTGAGGGAAAATCTCCCAACTTCTCCCCTCGCGATAGCGGGTGTCTAAACAGTATGAAAAACGCAATAGGGAGGTCCATGTAGAATTATGATGCAATCATTGGATGCAATCGGGGACCGGAGTCACTGGGATATGACTTGTAGGTATTAAATGCACGTGTACGATAGCTGGAGCAATTATTTCAATTCTGTATTGGAACCTCGACCCTTCATGGTCCGCATAGCCTGATTTTGACGAGGGCCTCAATGCAAATCCTCAGTGGCTCCGCATTCATGCAGATTCTGGCCACCAACAGAACACCCAAATGTGCAGCTTAGCAGGCTTGGTTCCACACACACAACTCGGTTATATATTCAATCATCTCATTGGCCAACACGAGAAGTTGGGTATGACTGCATACATATTACGAATAGCCTGACATGACTGCATACATAGCCGCCGAGGCAAAACTGCTGCCAGCCGCTGAGGCATCGAGTCCAGGCAACCACTGTAATTTGAAATCACAAAAAATTGACCCTGGCAATACCGCATACGTACTCTCCTACCCAAGTAAGGCTTCTAGAAAGGCAGACTATTACCCTGCGTTGCCCACCACGTTTCTCTTATATCCCACAATCCTCGCACTCGAGAGTCTGAAATTATTTCCACCGCTTTCAATTTCGCCTTTCTAACCATCAAGCGACTTTCCTTTCCACAAACTATCTTCCTTAGCAACCACAATGGCCCCACCGATGACCGTCCGTGAATTCTACACGCAAATCCGGGACCAGTTGGTCAACCTCAACGAGGGAAATCACGACCACTGTCACAAGTTCTTGCCCTCAAATTCTCCAGCGCTTTCAATCTCGAAGACGGAAGTTGAACAGATATTGAAATCAATTCCGGAACTGAAAAATAGAGACATTCCAACATTCGCGCAACACGTCACGCATCATGCGATGAAGGTGTTTCTGACACTTGTCCGCATCGGCCAAGTCAAGCAGATCGAGGCTCTTCAGATAGCCGGATTCACCGATCAGGACCTTCCCATTCGTTCAGGGGCTGAAGACAGGGTGTATAGGGTAAATGAGACTGGTCAGACAACTGAAGAACTGGACGGCTTTCAGCAGGAACAGCCATACATCGACCATTTCGTTGACGCACAATGGTATTTCTTGGCTCCGAAATTTCGAAGCGATGAATTTGAGTACGACTTTCTCTCGAAATGCCCGCTTCCTTTTGCGCCCGCACCAAACGAAAACACCCACGAGGGCCTCTCTGGAGTCGTTTATCCACTTTACCTCCACACTGGGCACCTTGAGGACAAACATAAATACAGTCTCCGTCCGGTAATTTATTTCACTTATACATTGTAAAAGCCATTTTATTAACACCCTCGGATAGTTTACAAATACTGCCCATATCAAAGTGGCGCTGAAGCATTTTCAAATGCAATCCTCGTTTGCCGATGTCGGAAAGTTCTACGACAGAGAGAAGAAGACGCTCAAGCTCATGAAGGATTTGAATCATGAGCATCTCGTCAAAGCCATTGCGGCGTTTCAAAGGGGGCATGACAAGTTCTTTTTGTTTCCTTGGGCTCAAGGAGGTAACCTCTGTGATTTCTGGCAAACTTGCAAAGACCGTCTCGACAAGGACCTGGTTTCTTGGGCTGTGCGGCAGATGAGAGGCATTTCTGAGGGCTTGAGGGAACTACACCAGGGCAGAGGCAAAGGCAACTCTGGCGGAACCCGTCATGGCGACTTGAAACCAGAAAATATCCTTCTTTTCACGACCCAGGGCACCGGTTCCAGATGGGGGAACTTAGTAGTCGCCGACGTTGGTCTCGCCAAGTTTCATCCCGACTACACTCGAGAGCGTGTCGGTCCAACAACGAATAAATACGGGAGTCTACTATATTCGCCACCCGAGACGCCATCCGGTTCTAAGGCAGACAAACTCTCACGAAAGTATGATGTATGGGGACTCGGCTGCATCTTCCTACAGTTTGTCATCTGGATCATCTACGGTCCGAAACAGCTCAAAGAATTCGTTGCCAGATTTGGAAACCAGACCAATTTCTGGACCGACGACACAGATCGTGGTGTTCCCCAAAAGCATCCAAGAGTCAAGGAAACGATCGATGCGATTCTCGAGACAGATCTGAAGGCTCAGTCGCCACTTCATCAGCTGGTTCAACTCATCGACGAACAGCTTCTGGTTCCCGCGTGGGAAGACCGCGCCGAAGCAAAGGACGTTGTTGCAAAGTTGGACAAGATTCTCGAATCTTGTTCAAAAAAATCATACCAATTTGATTCGCGTCTCCGCGACTTGGCAGGAAAAAGATCTCTTTCTATTGGAGGGGCCACACAGCCGACCCAAAGTATTTCGAAGCAAGTGAGCTAGGTTTCTCAATCACGACGAAGATGAAGGATGCTTACTTCAGTGCTTCAGTACGTGAGTAAATTCCACATCAAGTGTCTTCCCTACTTATGCGGTCGCTGATGAGAACGTCCAGAATGTTAGTGAGACCCGAAGCTAGTTTGGCAAATGTTTCTAACTTGGTATAGCCGGTAAGTTCCACGGAAGAACCTCCTGCGATTTGGCCTGTGGCTAACCGAGTTTAGCGCATGAGCGAATTTGTTGATGAATGGGAAAATGTGACAGACAAAGACAGAGTGCTTGCTCTTATGTCGTATCTCGATTGGCCTTCCCTGCGTCCAACAATAGATGCGTCGAGAATTTGTGATTCTTGTCGAACTGTTGACTTCCAATCTTGCAGTTTAGACTTGGGTCAACAATTTCAAGACTGGGGGAACTTAGAAAGCAGTTCTGAAACGTGCCCAATATGCGGCTTCTTGTTCCGCCGTCTATCAAAACTTGGGCATATACCCGAGGGGCCGTTGAAGCTTTTCCCAGACGACAAGTCGTACGCCTTCAAAGTCTCCCCTGGTGGTCCACCGATCGTTTCCCTTTACTGCGACCCAGGTAGATACCCTTTGGTTGCCGATATACATTTGAAGAAAGCTAACGGTTTCAGTATTTGCTGGTCAGACACCATCCTATGCACAACTCGGACTACCACGCCTCCCTGAGGTTGCCAGCACACAACAATTCAGTCTGCTGAAAGGGTGGATAGAAACGTGTGACAAGACTCACAACTGTATAACCAAGCAAGGTGATCCCAATCGCAAGGCTTATATGCCGACAATGGTCATAGACGTCGGCAAAGCGGGAAGTGCTTCACTCTGCCTCGTCGAGTCTGAAGACACTGTGAAGGGCAACTACATCGCCTTGAGCCACCGCTGGGGAGATCTCAAGCCGGAGCAGAGGTTCTGCACGTACCATGACAACCTAGCTAACTTGAAGAAGGAGATTCCGTATGATTCGTTGCCTAAGAGCTTTCAAGATGCAGTGCGTGTTACCCGCGCCCTCGGTGTCTCGTACCTCTGGATCGACTCCCTCTGCATCATTCAGGAGAGGGGAGAGAAGTGGGCGGAAGAAGCTAGCAAGATGGAAGACGTTTTCAGCGGTGCATATTGCACCATTGCAGCGAGTTCCGCAGAATCTTCACTTCATGGATTTCTCGGGAAGAGGACCCCGAGGGAATGCGTCACTGTACAGACTTCCCAGGGACCCTTGTATCTTGCCGAGGCCATCGATGACTTCTACTCAGACGTCGAGCAAAGCGTTCTAAACAAGCGTGGCTGGGTGCTTCAAGAGAGGGCGCTTTCCCCCCGCACTATATACTTCACGTCGACTCAAGTGTATTGGGAATGCGGAGAGGGCGTCTGCTGCGAGACTCTAGCACAGCTTCGCAAGTAAGTACAACATAATATCAGAACCGCGCCTACTGACTAAAGATACAGCCCCCAATCTCAGTTCCTGGGTGACTCGGCTTTCCCATCTTACGGACTGCATCTGTACAAGGATGATAGCATTCGACTCGTGCAGAGGCTGTATCAACAATACTCCGGGCTCGACCTCTCGGAGCCCAGGGACCGCTCAAAGGCCATCCTGGGACTGCAAGCTCGGCTCTCTCGGAGCTTCAATTCCAAAGAAAGCTACGGAGTCCTTTGGAAATACTTCGAACGAACATTACTCTGGCAGGCTGAATCGTCATGCAGGCTGTCCCGCATATCGTATTCAGACGACGACGTCGTTCCCTCTTGGTCCTGGATGGCGTACATGGGGAAGATTGCGTACATGGATATCTCGTTCGCCCAGGTCGACTGGACACCGAGCATCGAGGACGCTGGCTCGAACGGGCTGCGGGCAAAGGCGAGCCAGTTCTCCACCAACGATACAACCGAGCTTTGGACGCGTGCCACCCTTGATTCAAATGAGTACCCTGTCGATCCGGTTGGTTGGATGTACATCGTGATCGGGAAGAGCAAGAAGACGACGGCGAGCGGCGGCAGAGATCTGTATGGTTTATTGATACGCCCGCACTCGTCGAGCACGATTCCTTCCACTTACAAAAGGGTTGGCGTCTGTACGCTTTCTGACGCTCATATCTTACTAGGAACTGAAGACGTCTATCTTAAATGATGTTGATATGGAAAGGGCAATGAACCAAGCCCAAGGGGTTTCTTTAAGTGAATGGAAGGTTGGAATCGTGTTTTGTTATTCTCAGATTGGTTAAATTCAGTAGTTAACTAGTTACTTCCTTTTCTCTTATGATAATCTAGTAGGCAATTGCGACTTAGGTTTTCGGCACCACAACATGAGTTTCCAGTCTTCTGTAGATTTATTGAATATATATTTGTATCGCTAACATTTCAACGCATTTATTTCGGCCATTACGCCCATGTTGCTGTTGCAGGTCGTGGTCAAAGTAGAATTCTCGACGGCCATTATCAGCGGAGCACTGTGAGCGTTAAGGTGGGTCACCCCCCTTCCGTGCGCACCCCCCTTCCGCGCACTTAGACGAGATTAAGCTGTGACTTTAATACTGTATTTCTCTACGAAATAAATATAAATTAATTTGCTATGCCTGGAATATACTTATTATACTGTCTATTATTAAATAGTTAGGTTCTTTTTACATAGACTTAACTTTATACTACTTATACAGGATTTTTAAGATTAAATTAATTTTAAATACTAGTCGGGCTTTAATAATCTCTTTAGCTATAGAAAATAAAATCTTAGCTTTATAATTAACTATTTTATAATTTATAGCCTTTTATAACTTTAGGTAATTTTCTAAATATATATATTTTCTTTTTAAAATAATATTATTAATATTAAGGCAGTTAAGATTATTTTTAATATAAGATTTAATATTATAAATAAGCTAGCTAATATTACTAATATCTTTTTATATTTAATTAAGCTGGGTTTTAAACTTAGCTTTATTTCTAAATATATATAAAATATAATCTTTAGTAAGTTATAAAATTCTATAGTATTTTAAAGTCTATAATAGTATTTTAATAGTAGGGAGTTAGTTAGTAATAATAATATATATTAATAGCTTTTTTATATTAATAGGCTAGATTTCTATATTTAAAAAACTACTGAGATGAGGGAGTGAGCAGAGGGCACTAAACACACACACCCACCTAAAAGATCGTGCTGTGATAGCTGCTATGGTGTTGTGACGGGAAGGTTGAAAGGGGTCAGGTCCGGAGTCCGGATAAATCGGACAGCTGGGTAAAATAGATAGCTTTATCAGCTGATACCGTTTGATCAAATAGATCTCTAGAGGGTCTTCAAAGAATGGGTCAAAAATAATTGTCAATTGAATGAGATGTTGGGTCGTCGTCTTCGCTGTCTGAAGGTCTTGTCCGAGACCTTCCCAATTTATGGGCCTAATAGGTCTGGCTACTGGTCCCTGCCCGGTATGGCACTTCCTGTTGAAGGAACCCACCAATCCTCGCCCTAGTAGCTGCAAGTATCTGATCAGATGACCTTTATCCCTAAAGACTGAAAAGCTCCGACTTACTACTTTAGATATTCTTTTAATTTAGAGTTATTTTAGATATTTTTTTATAGATTTTTATAAAATATTATTTTTAAATAGAGATAGTAGTTAAGAATAATATATACTATTTTATATATTATTCAAAAGCTAGCTTAAGTAGGCTAAATATATTAATATTAAGCAGCTATATAATATATAATAAATAAGAAAGTAAGTAAAGTAGCTAAATATAATAAAATAGTATTTAAAAGTAAAATTAAAATAAAATATAAAAAAAGAAACTATTAAAAATTAGGATTTTTTAGCTTTATAGCTAGTAGAAATATATCTTTAAGCTATTTCTTATAAATTTAGATATTAGCCTAGTTTAATAATAAGCAGTTATAAATTTAATTAAAAAAAATATTAGAAAATTACTATTCTTATATATTATTTCTAATAAAAATAATATAAAGCTTAATATATCTTTTTATAATACTAATTACTTTTATAATAGAGATTTATTTATAGAAATTACTTTTTATAATAATTAATTAATAAATTAAAAAACTTTTAAATATTTTTTCTATTTTAATAATACTTTTAGTAATATTATATTTATTTATATTAAAGATCTAAATTAATAAAATACTATTAATAATAACTTCTTATTTTAATATCTTATAAAATAATTAAATTACTTTAAAAATAATATTATTTAATTAAGTAACTTTAATAAATATAAATTTCTTTATTTTAATATTAATATTATACTTAAGGAATTTTTAAATTTAATATTTATTAATAGTATTATCTTTACTACCTAAATTAATAATTTTATATATTATATTATATATATTATACTATAATAATACTCTTCTAGTAGCTTTTTCTTAAAATATATAAAAAGCTAATAAATACTTTTAAATTAGTAATAATCTCTATACTTTCTTATATATAGAATATATATTTTTTATACTATCTCTTTATCTTTGAATTATAGATAATATGATATTATACTTAAGTGCAAGGGGCGCAATTAGGCTACCTTCCGAGATTTTTTCGAGAATTTCGATTAGTAGGATCTTATAATCGGGCTTCTGGGTACTTATGATAAAAGTTTGGTCGGATTTGGTCAAGAATTAGTTATATTGTGGAGGAGTTACAGTGGGCGCGTTACGCGATCGCGTCTGATGTGGGTGCGCGGAAGGGGGGTGCGCGCGGAAGGGGGGTGACCCACCTTACACTTTCCGTTTCTAGACTAATGGAGCGGTACACTTTCCTGATCAGGTTAGCGCATTTCAAGTCCCCAATCTCAGTTCAGTTGCCTCAGGGGACGTCAACGGAAGTCACCAACCACGGAAGCAACAATGAATGTCCGATTTGTAGATGGTCAAGAACAGGACCCCACTGTGCTACATCGGCGCCGCTTGCAAGTGAGACGTACAAAAAACTACAGGCTACGCCAACGAGCGAACCGAGATGGACGGGCCACGGATTATCAGGCTGGGTCACCATCTTCCCCGGTGGAGTCAACCACGGAGAACGGGCAGACAGGACCCAAGAACAGTTCATTGATCGACGCTGGGGGGTTTGGACAAGCCGATGTCTCTGCTGATGAAGCTCTTACAATCCTTGTCCAAGAGGGTGACGATCCCGGCATGGACATCGAGCCAGGCTATTTCGACGAGGAGCTAGTCCACTGCACCGGAGAGCGCGAGAATCAGACAGAGCCTCAAAGCCCAGAGTTCAATATTGAAGTACGAGCGGGCCTTCCTGATGAGAGCGCCTGGACGGACGTGGAGCATGGCACATGGAAGTTTATCCAGCAGTTTCCAGTCGGAATCTATAGTTGCAGCACCCAGGAGTATCGAGAATCTCTGACAGCGCATATCGAAGCCGAGGGACTATATAACTATTATAGGCTTAATTAACTGTCTCCCCTTAACGTGCCTTATATACTTAATAAAGAGTATTTCTTTATCTGCTAAATATATAATAAGATATAATATCCGAACCCTGGTTAGTGGCAAGAGTTATTCTCTGGTAATAGAACTGAGTATTTTAATAGTAAGCCTAAGCAGACTTACCTCTATACTGAATATATATAAGCAATTCCTTTAGTTATTTTATTTAATATTAATAGTATCTTAGATTTTATAACTTTTCTAGTAGTAGTACTTTATAAAATCTAGTTTTATTCTACTTCTTAATATTATTAGAATATTTATATAGATATTTACTTAACTCTGAATTATATAAATCCAGATCTAGAGTAATATTAATTAATTTTACTATAATTAAAAGATATACTATATTTTATTTTTATAAAGGTTAAAGATACTAACTTTATTATATTTTACCTATTCTTTTTATATTTACTATATTACTATAACTTCTATTAATTAACTAATAAGCAGCTCTTATAGTAATTTAATAATATCTTTAACCTTGCTATTTATTAAGTCTATAATATTAATTAACTCTAGCACTTACTGGCAAGTTATCATTACATATTGGCTATCTATTATACTCTCTAGATAGAGAATCGTCTGCTCGAAACCCCGAGCTATCGGACCCAACTACAGATATCCTATTTCCTACCACTATAAGATTTGCAGCAACTGTGGGACCATATTCTCGCAGCGGTACGCTAACCGGGATTGCAGGACTTTCGCCTAGTGATGCAATTCTCGTAGAGCGTATGGAGGTAGCACTGCCGCTCTGGAAGAATTTTATCCGGCCTGGGCGACATCCAGCTTAAGTGCTGCGGATTCGTATATTTATCCACCTTCATTACTCCTAGAAATCAGGACAAGACGGCGTATAGAGGCTTTTATCCTTTTCAGATCTCCGTTTTCTTCCCCATCCATGCGAATCCCTGGACATCCCTATATAAGAAGATGACCGACAGATAGGACACCCAGATCCAAGCTTATACTCTGTTGACCTGCACAGGAAAATTCGCCGGCTTGCTTGACCACTACATCGTGGTCCACCTGCCAGACGTTAAGCAGGACTACATTATCGTTGTTCTAGGCACTTGGACTTTTCTTGACAAGGCAATAGCCGCATCTGCCTCATCAACACCATTGTTAACTACGCCGCTAAATCGCCCATCTTCTAGCCCCACTAGCCTGCATACTCCTTCTGGGACGGCAGGGCTATTTGCTTTTATTGTATTTGTTGGATTGTGACCCTGTATTACGAAACCTCTGATAGATCGATATCCTGACCTTAGTTAGAGGGGCGAAGGACCGCATTTCTTAGCGAGTCTTTCCTGGCGCATTACGAGCCGACCCGCACTTAATATACACTGGCGCGTCCCATCCCCAAGCGCTATTATCTCTACGGGTGAGAGCTACTGGTTGACGTAACTTTACGCCTTAATATTTGCTATAATTACGGGCTTCTATAAGTTTACAAATATATATAGGTAGATTATATCTATAAAGTATCTTTTAAAATATAAAAGTCTTTTTTTATAACTCTAGCTTCTATTTTATAGTATCTATATATATTTGGGTAGATTTATATTAGTAACTAATAAGCTAGCTAATAGAGTTATACTGGAACTATCTTTAATAATAGATTTCCTGCTATACTTATAGCTATATAAATTAGGTCTGTATTACAGCTTATATTAAGACCAGGCAGTTGTAATATTATAGCTTGTATCGAGACCAGGCAGTTATATATAGCAGTAACAGACCCACTTTTTATAACTAAATATAGTCTTACTATAACCCACTCTTTTTTGCTAATTATAAACACAGTTAACCTATATATTAAGTAGGCTCTGTTTAATATAGTTTAATATTATTTAATAAGATACCAGATTATATAAGTTAAATACTATCTATTTAATACTATTTAATTATTAAATATACTATATATATATATACTTCTTTAATATTAGAATATAAGCCTTAAGTTTTTTAGCTAATAATATATTTAATTATATTAAATAGAAGCTTTAAGCAGAGATTAATAAGTAATAACCTTATTATTTAGCTACTATTTCTTTTAATATTAAGTATAGTATTTATTATTTATTCCTACTATTTAAGATTACTATATAGCTTTAATCTATTTAATAATATTAAATAAAGCTAAAAAAATTAAATAATTTTTATTAATAATATAGTTTTTTTTTTAAATTAATTATTTATATATTTATTATCCCCTTAATAAAAGAATCTAGTATTTAAATTTACTATATTTTCATTATATATATATTACAGTTACTAAGGCCTAAGTTTGGGTTTTAAGCTGTTTTTTTCTTTTCTGCTAGAATTCTATCTAATTTTTTCAACTTATTCTAAGCTTAATAAATATCCCGATAATTCCCACAACCTAACCTAATACTCTAAAATCTAAGTTATTCAAATCCCCCCTCTCTAGCACCCTAGGTAGCTAGTATCTATACTAACCTAATATAATATAATAGCTTCTGGAACTAGAGGTTATATTAGGCTTTAGTAATATTCTAGAAAAAGATTTAATTTCTTAAATTGGGTATAAGAGTTTACTTTACCAGGGTAATATACTAAGATCTCAAGGTAGGGTATACTATATTATAAAGCATTCACTTATCGAGTATAAAGCCTGCACTCAATAAATAGAGCTATAGGGCCCCTAGGTCAGGTAACCTCGCTAGAGTGTGGGGCGTTGTATCTGCCCCCGAGTCTACTCTTATAATTATCCCCCTCCTTCTAAAGCCTCGTCCCGAGGTATTGTATATATATACTGGTCCTTCTGCGGCAACTCTGTATTCTATAGGATTCTGCGGGATTCTATAGTCTTTAGTAGTAGTAGGGTAGTTTATTATTAGTTTAAGTGTTCGGTGTGTAGGGCCTGTCTGGTTTTTAAATACTGCCCCGAAGTTAATATTTACTCTCTTTAGTATTATTTTATTTCTCCTCTTCTCTTAATACTATTATATCTATATCTTCTTTATATTTGCCTATTATATTTCCTCTCTTTTAGCCTCTTACTCCTACTTTTTTTATCTTTCTAACTATTCTGCTATCTGCTAAGTAATATCTCTATATCTATTATACTATTACTAAGATATCTATTCTTATAGAAGTCTAGTCTATACTGGCTATATTTAAGTCTTAGTCCCTAAATAACTTTCTATTCCCTAATAATTTATTTTAAAAATAAAGAATAAAATTCCCCCCTGCTCTTATTATTTAGTATAGAAGTATTATAATTTCTCCTATTTATATACTTATAGATTCCTAGAGTTTTAGTATACTATATATAAATCCTCTAACTAAAAGTATAGTATAGTAAGTTTTATTTTCTATTTATTTTTTATTTAATAAGTATTCTAATTTTATAAATTCCCTCTAAATTAGTTTCTGCTGTATACTGATATTAGAACTACCTCTATTAGCAGGTATATTATAACTGGAATAACTATTAAGAATCCCCTTCTAATTTTAATTATTAGCAGATTATTCAGGCTATTAAGGCCTATTCTGCTATATAGCACTATCTTCTTAACTTTATTAAGAATCTATTAGATATCTATAAAGCAGAATCCAGCTTTCTATCCCTCTTCTATTAGAAGACTTTATATATAGCCTAACTAGCTAAATTTCAAATTAACTACTAAATCAGTTTATCTTTCTTATAATTCTTATATTCTGCTAATTATTATATAGCTTAGCCTTCTTTTTAATCTAACTCCTAAGAAGTTATAAGAACACTCTAACTCAACTACTTTCCTATACTAATAGAAACCTCTTTATATATATACCCTCCAGTCTGCCTTTAATTAACTAGTATATACCAAGAATACCGAGGTTTTAAATATATCCTAAAAAGGTACTCTATTTTCTTTTTCTAAGAATTTCTCTAATACTATTACTGCTACTATTAAGAAATACCATAATAATAATCCTCCTACCCCTTCTATTACTTTTACCAGTACTCCTTCTATTTATTATAGTACTACTTATAGTCTATTAGTAGCCTCTCCCGCTATCTAAAAAATATATAAATACTAAGCCCCTTATAACTCCTTTTCTAATAATAATAGCAATAACTTTCTAATTAACAGCCCCATCCTTAAATTATATCGTACCTCCGCCCGCCTTAATAGCCAGAAGCCCAAGGACGCACCCTTATATTGCAATAATAAAAAGAAAGCTTATTTCTATCTTAAGGCGGAGGAGATTATCGCTACCCGTGCCTAATATTATATCGAGGCTAAGAGACTTATTACCAATCGTACTCGCTTAGCAGCTAAGTGCCTGCAGGCTAAGCAGGATACTTTAGATAATACTACTAGTAATAAGATAGCTGCTGGGGTTTGTCAGGCCCGTAAGGAGATAAATAAGATAGACGAGGCTGACTGTGTATATAAGGCCTCTGCTTACTAATTAATCCTCGAGGTCTAGATTCCCAGTTCCTATTCTGATAATAGGTTTGGTTTTAATAATAAGAAGGATAATTCTTTTAGCAGTAAGAAGGTTAAGGGGCTTATAGTCTAATTTATATATAAGCAGGCTGAAAGTAATAAAGCTAAGTAGCTTAAGGCTAGAAGATATAAAACTAAGTATATATCTATATCTAAGAAGAAGTCTGGCTACTTCTATAAGTCTTATTAAGTTTAATATCCTTCTTCTATTTTTAATATAATTACAGTTTATTTTTTTTATAGCTTTAATATTTTTTACTCTTAAGAATTTAGTAGATATAGTAACTTATCTGAGTTTATATATTTATTATATACCTTTTAAGCAAATCTCAGATTATTTATTATTCTATTTTCTATAATATCTCTTCTTTTAGTATAAGTATTTCTATACTAGCTTAGGTATATTAGCTAGATATTCCTCTAGTTTCTATATATTATACTTTATAGACTATTCTATTTACTTTACCAGGTAAAAGGTCTTATTTTCAATCTTCTTATCTACTATAATTTCCTTTACTTTTTACTTATTCTTCTTATCTTCTAAATCCAGTAACTCTATTAGCTACTTATCTATTATCTGTTATACCTCAGGCTACAGTTCTAAGAATATAATAAAGAAGATATTATATATCTAATAATACTTCTCTAGGAGGTAGACCTAGTAGGCTTATTATCTAATTCTTTTAGCTATTACTACCTTAATAAATTTTAAAACTAGCTTTTAATATTTAAATTAGAAATTTCTTATTAATAAGCCTACTATCTATCCTACCTTATATTCTTATTCTTAATATTATTTATTATAGTACTTTATCTGAGATTCTACTACTTATTACTATACTTCTTTTACCTTAATATATACCTATTAGATATTAGTAATCTATTTAGCTACTTCTTATACTGTAATTTTAATATATTCTGAAATATATTCTATAATCTGCAGGTAGTAGCTATATAGTGCCTCTATTAAGAAGACTCCTATTATACTATATTAACTATTATTATAGATAAAAACTACTTTATATAGTTATACAGCCTATCTTATTAATATATTAGCAGTATAGATATAAAGATATCTTTCTAAAATCTAATTTATCCTTTCTATTTACCTATCAGTCTGGGAATAGTATATAATAGATAGACGTTATTTAGTTACTTATTAGAGTATTAATTCTATCTAAAACTAGCTGGTAAAAAGCTTATTTTTATTACTTATAACTCCTTCTAATATTCTATATCGATACTTAATATACTCGTGGATAATTACTGCTAATTAGGCAGCTATTAGAGTCTTTCTATATAGCAAGAAGATTATAAATTTTATTATTTAGCAGACTATTACTAGAATTATATTATACTCCTTACTATCTGCTTAGGTACTAGCCGGCAAGCCCGTAATAAAGTCTATACTAATTTCTTAGAATAGGTATACTAATAAGGGTAAGAGTTATAATTTCCTATAGAGTTTATACCTAGAAGTATATACTCTAAGGTACTATTAGTATTAGGAGGTATACTCTGCTATATCTTTTCTAATCTAATTCTAGTAAAACTTCCAGCTAATAAGTTTAAGGGTCTTTTATATTCCTATATAACCCGCTCTTAGGTTATTATAGTATCTATATAGAATCTCTTTTTTTAACATCTCTTCTTTAGAAATTACCAGTCTGCTCTTAAAAAAAAGAGTATTCTAAGAGTCTTAGTAGTACCCTTCTAATTTCCTAGTTATCCCTTCTACCTTCTTTAACTATTACTAATAGAATTTATTATTAGCCTATAATTCTTAAACTAATTCTTCCAGCTTTATAGAGAATTAGAAGAGAAATACTATTTTACCCTCTATTATTTCTTTTATAACTAGATATAGGATATATTATTCCGGATTAATAACTCCAGCTTCAGGTAAGTCCTCCTGACTTCTATAAGTAGTCAGCTCTTACTAAGTATTTACTATCTTATTCTTATCTACTTGCCTACTCTGAGCACTTCTGGTAGTAATAGTAATAGATACCTTCTATATCTAACTTTCCTTAGTAGTATTCTAATTCTAATTACAAGTTAAGGGTACCTATATTCTTATTCTTAGAGCAGCAGGATCTATAAGATTTACTTTTACTACCTGGATATATACCTTAGTAACTTCCTTCTATTCTTTTAATCTACTAATTATTTATCTAATATCTAGTAGTAACTTATCAACTAGTTAAAACTTAGCAGCTAGAGTAGGGAGTATATTATTATATAATACTTCCCCCTCTATATAGTCCAGTCAACGGAATAGTTCGTTAGTAGGATTTAGCTTTCCTAGCTGATATTTAATATTAAAATTAAATAGAGCCAGTCTGTAAATCTATCTTACTAGCCTTCCTTAGAGGTCTCTAGCTGGTATTTTTACTACTCCTTTTAATATCTTATAGTCTATTATCAGAAGGAACTTCTTAGAGAATTCCAGAAGGTAGTAGCTCTAATACTCCAGGCTCTTAATAATTACTAGTAACTCTTATTACCTAATATCCTATTGCTACTCTACAGACTCTAGCTTTTAAGATCAGTATATAACTGGCCTTTACTAATCCCTATTTAGTTAGATTAGGATACCTAATACTGCTTAAGGGAATATATCTATCTCTACTTAGAAGTATAATCTGGAATCCTAATATTATAATATAATTATTAAATAGAAGGCAGTTTTCAGTTCTTAGAAGGCTATCTCTTATTCTTTTCCCTATAAGAATTCTACTTATTCTTTTTCTATCTTTAGCAGCTCTATAAGGGGTACTGTAATCTTAGAGTATCTAGAAATAAACTTACAGTAGAAGTTATAGAAGCCCTAGAAGATCTGAATCTCCTTTATATTCTTAGGCAGTTTCTATTTAGCTACTATATAGACTTTACCCAGCTCTATCTTAAGCTCCTTTTATATAATAATATATTCTAGGAACTTAACTTCTTATTAATAGAAGGTATATTTTAAGAGTTTAATATAGAGTTAGAAGTCTCGGAGTCTTCTTAAGATCTTCTTTATAATCTGGGTATATTCTTCTCTGGTTTGGGAGTATATAATAATATTATCGAGGTAGGTAATATAGTAAGTATCTAACAGTCTAGTAAGTATATAGTATATATAGGCTTAGAAGGTAGCTAGTATATTAGTTAGTCTAAATAGTATTATAATATATTTAAAGTAGCTATATCTTATATAGAAGGCTATTTTCTATTAGTTCTCTTTCTTAATTTAAATTCTATAATAGGTATCTTAAATATTAAGTTTTATAAACTATTTAGCCCCTACTAGCCTATCTAGTAGTTCTCTAATTAATAGTAATAGGTATTAGTTCTTTACTATTACTAAATTTAGATTATAGTAGTCTATATAGATCTGGATTCCTCTATTCTTTTTAGGGATAAATAGAATCAGTACTTTTATACTACTTATTAAGTACTTTACCTGCCTACTTATTATATTTTCCGCAAGGTATTTATAAATAATAGCTACTTATTTCTTATTAGTAGGGTATATTTATTTTAAAAGTAGTTCTTTTTCTTTCTACAGCTTAATTAAGTATTCTGCTCCTATAAGTAGAAGTAGTATCTTTATAGCTTCCTTACTAAAAGTCTCTTATTCTAATTCAAATTCTAGTAGTAGGATTTCCACTTTCTCTTCTTAAGTTTCTTCTAAGGCAGCTATCAGGCTTTTATTAGATAAGAGAACTATATAAGTATATATAATAAATACCTTCTTACTATTATCTACTAAATCTCTTATAAATAACTCCAGGTCCTAGATAGATACCTTCTTATAAGTCTATAAGTAGGTTTGGGTATTAATAATAATCCCTTCTTATTCTATTACTTAGAAGGAAAGTAGCAAGTTACTAGCCTCTTCTAGGCAGTCTGCTTTTATAAATAGTTTCCAAATTTTCTACGGAAATTCTTTATAATTTATTAAGAAGAATATCAGCTAGTAGGCTGGGGGAGGGGGTATAATAACCCTATTAAAACTCTCTAGATTTAGAGACTTCTATTCTATAGTTACCTTCAGATCTAGTCTCTCTATTAATCTTTAACTAATTAGGAGTACTTATATATATATATTTATATCTATACTAACTTCTTTCTTATTAAATACTTAGATTATAAGTACTTATTCTTAGATGATTTTTCTAATTAATATTAATTTTACTTTTAGTAAAGAAACCTTTATCCTAGATTCCTTACCTATTTATTTTCTAAAGAGTCCAGTTCTTCTACTCTTACTGCTATAGATTATATTACTGCTATCCTCTGATAGTAGCATTCTAAAAATCTTACCCTTCTATTAGGCTCTAGATACTAACTTGCTATATATCCGGTTTATTAGTAATTATAATATCTAATCTTATTAAAATCCCCTCCCGGAGCTTGCTTATTAGATATTTAGATTCCAGTCTCTCTAGAGGGGTCTGACTGATACCCCTGTCCTCTGGCTGGAGTCTGTTAGTAGCCTCTACTTCTAGACGGGGGTCTTTTACTTCTATTTATTTTATATAAAGAATCTGATCTTAGGGTTTTAAACCTTCTCTTTTAAAAGTAGTCTAAGTTGCCTTTCTTTTAGCCTTATAGAGAGTTATAATTATTAAAATATTACTATAATTAGTAGGCTTCTTAAGCTAGTTTTTATATTTAAAGAATATCTATTCTTATTCTATAGATTTCCTTTTTTACTTATAGCTATAGCCTAAAGTAATATTAATATACTAGAATCAGGTCGTCCTCTATATATATAGTACTTAAAGCTATATAAATTACCCTCTAAGTATTAAAGTAATTTATTAGAAACTACTTAGAGAGTTATCTGAATTCTATTAGACTATTCTATAACTTAATCTCCCTCTATTCGGGGTTAATATACTATTTCTATAAGAAGATAGTAAAGTCTTCTTATTTTAAATTTATTAAGCTCTTAGTATATACTTACTATTAGATTTATAAGAAAATATAGAATTTTATACTTAACTAACTAATCTTCTAGTAGTTTTTAGCTATAACTCTTATATTATTAGCTTCTTATACTATACAGATCTAATTATCTATTTCTATACTAATTATATCCTTCTATAGAGTTATATATATATATTAAAGGGGTTTTTTATATTCTTTTAGAAGCCTCAGCCCTAAAAACCTTACTATCTATTTAATCAGATAGATCTAGAATATACAGTCCTCCTATCTCTAAGCTTTAAAATATTTCTCTGCTACAGCTTACTAAGCAGTTATAACTAATAAAAGAATTTAAACTAGTATAAAATCTCAATTAGGTTCAGATGCTTATCTAGTATCTAATAAATACTCCCGCAAGCCTAACCTATATAACTGAATATTATAAGACTCTGGATATTCTAACTTGAATAATCTGCTCCTAGTCCTGCTATATATAGTCCAGTCCGGTACTTCGATAATCGGTATGTCGGGTCGGTATTCGCAGATAAGTTCGTCTAACTTATCATCAGCCTCGAGTTGGAGTTCGTCTCTTCCTTCCGTGCCGGATAGTTCAGGGTTTTCGTGTGTCGCGGCGAGTAGCCGGTTTTCGCTCGCGGCCCGGCTGCCTCGGCTAATAGCCCTTCGTGTACCTTGTATCTTATATAATACGCTGGTAATCCGGTAGGGTGTAGAAGTAAATAAATTATAAGGGTTTGTTTTATTAGGGTGATATACTAAGATCTTAAGGTAGGGTATATTATATTGTAAAGTATTTACTTGTTGAGTATAAAGCCTGTACTTAATAAATAGAGCTATAGAGCCTCTAGGTTAGGTAACCTTACTAGAGTGTGGGGCGTTATATCTGCCCCTGAGTCTACTTTTATATTAGGATTATTAATATTTTTAGCTAAGTTATAAAATATAGCTATTTTTATTTAGATATTTAAAATAAGATTACTAATATAAATTTAATATTTTTACTTATTATTTTTAATTTTATTATTAAAAAGTAAATAATATTTAAAAATAGCTAATATAATTTATTAGCTGCTATTTAGAAGTTATAAATAGTATAATAATAACTTAAATAGATTTTTTTTAAAAAAATTTAAAAGGAAATTTAATTTTTATTTTTTTAATTTATTTTTTTAAATTTTAAAAAAATTTAAAATTATATTAGATATTATTTATATAATATAAATATAATTAATTATTATTAATAAGAGCTTTTTAAATAATATTTATTATATTAAAATTAATTATAATAGAATAATAAGATGAGATAAGTAAGCAGAGGGCACTAAACACACACACCCACCCAAAAGATCGTGCTGTAATAGCTGCGATAGTGTCGCAACGGGAAGGTTAAAAGGGGTCAGGTCCGGAGTCCGGATGAATCGGACAGCTGGGTAAAATAAATAGCTTTTTCAGCTGATACCGTTTGATCAAATAGATCTCTAGAAGGTCTTCAAAGAATGGGTCAAATAATTGTCAATTGAATGAGATGTTCGATGGTGATCGTGTCTGTCTGAAGGTCTTGGCCGAGACCTTCCCAATTTATGGACCCAATAGATCTGGCTACTGGTCCCTGCCCCATACGGCACTTCCTGTTGAAGGAACCCACCAATCCTCGCCCTAGTGGCTGTAAGCATCTGATTAGATGATTTTTATTCCTAAAGACCGAAAAGCCCCGACTTAATAAGTATTAAAAAGAAAGTTAATTTTTTAATAATAGAAAATATTAATTTTTTTTATATTTTATTACTTAAAATAAAATTACTATTTTAAGGTTATTAATTATAAATAGTAAGATTATTAACTATAAATAATAGAGTTATTAATTAACTCTATTATTTACAGATAGTAAAATTAAAATTAAAAAAGTTAAATAAAAACTTTAAGTAGAGATTAATAAATAATAATCTTATTATTTAGCTACTATTTTTTCTAATACTGAATATAGCTCTTATTATTTATTTCTACTATTTGAGATTACTATATAGCTTTAATCTATCTGATAATATCAAGTAAAGCTAAAAAAACTAAATATACTTATTATTGCATCCCAGCTTAGCTGGATATATCTTTATTGTATACCCAGAAGCACCCCCACAAATTCCAACTAACTATAGATAGATCACCCAGGTTACTTTATAAGCACTGTAATCCAGGATTACCAAGATTACTATATAATCCCAGTAATCCCTATTATATCACAGCCCATATTATAACCCAGGTCAGACCAGGCAGTCAGGACTGGCAGAATCCCGGTTTAGTTATATACACCCAGATAGACTGACAGAACCGGCCTTCAGTCCCTATCGATCCTACCCTAGACTGAACTATTCTCAGAACGGTCTACTAATAAGTATATAGTATATAGTTAACTGAGAAGTACACATCTAGTATAAGCAGCTACTTAGCTATTAATTACACTTAATTATATTAAGTACCTTTAACTCTACTATTATCAGATATAATATTAATTATTTAAGTTATTAACCCGCCTGATCTATCTATTATATAAACCAATCAGGATCGACCTACCCTATATTTATAAGTATAAGGTATTACCCGACTATTATATATTAGACAGCTATTATATTAATTCGAGGGCCTAGCTGTTACTAGGACACCAGCCCCTCAGCTATTAATATAACTTAGTTACCTAGCTTACTACACCTGCTAAATATTACCAGACGTGACCTATATAACTTACTGTATCTACGGCGTTTATTAGATAGTAACCGCCCCCTTATATATAACATCCTAATCCCTACTAGGACCTAAATCCTATAATCCTGCCTACCCTATACTAACAGTCCAGAATAAGTACAGATATTATACTTATATAAATTTAATATTTAATTATTATTATAATATTAAATAAAAAAGAAATTTTAATTTTATATTTATAATTTATTTATTCTAAAAAAGTTTTTTTAATATTATATAAGTAATAAATAACTAATATATAAGTAAAGTTTTATTTAAGCTATAAATAGCCTAGTAAGCTGGGATTATATTTTGATATTTTTAAGAAGTGTACACTGAGCAGAATTGAGAATTGCAGTATCTGGGAGGACCCGTTTATTAAAGTCGCCTTCTTCCAGTATAGGGACGTTGAATTTGGCGGGTTCGATTTTGGCTCTTAATCCCAGGTCTACCGAGAAATGTCGAGTATTGCAAGACCACCAGATGCGCTTGCAGAGCTTTTAATCCGAGGTTGTGGCTGTGCCCAAGAGACTGCTCATACAGGTTCTTTCAGCCAGCGAGATGGCTATCCCAATTCAATCTGATGCATCCTTCTCACCATCGAACGTCTCATGCCAGTAGGTCATGAGAAGCAAGGCCTGGATTATTGTGACACAATCCGATCCGAACTTTAAATCGTACAGTGGCTTTGTTCGATGAAAATACAACCTGCGAACGCCTATTCTTGAACCAAACCCCACCATCCGTGGAAATTTCATGTCTACATACACCAGAAAATATAACACCTTGCATTATCAAGAGACTGACCTAGCCCTGGGTCTCGAATGCTCTATCGCGCTCTGGCAGTCGCTGAGGTTCAGGTTGCTACTGCGTGGTATTTGCTATATAGCTTTAGGGATATGTTTACTCTGCGCGAAACGTTCCTTCAGTTACTCATAATCGAGGAACGCTTCTATAACGTTCTTTGCGCAGTCACTTATGGCACTGGCAAAAGTAGCGTCGAGCTAGTTCGCGTCCCCTTCGGCAATGGAAACTCAGAAGCTCTCTCAGCGCTTCCACGCTGCTATGCTCGGCTTCGATGGTATGTTGCAAAGCTGTCTTTGTCTTGCCCCAATCATTGCCTCGAATGCTGGCGTGCATGGCGTCATGGTGGGCCCGTCAATGGATGAGAGTGAGTCCCTCACGAGCTTGATAATAGCAATGTTGCCGTACTCCGATGTATGGTGAAAGGGTGCGGCCTAGACCTTATCTTGGAAATGGAGCTCTTTATTCTTCTGCCCCTGCATCTTCCACTGTTACTTCAAGATTGGTATTTGATGGACTGGTACCTGCCGGGTCCTTCGAACGAGAAGGTAGGGTCGTAGAGTTTATCAAAGGCCAGATAAGGGCGTTTCTTGATTATTATATTGCAGATATCCCAGTCGGCTTCTCCAGACAATTTGGAGCATGTGCTCATCCGGGCCGCCTTTTAGAGAAGGAGTCAGAGAATGTATGGGTTAATATGGTTCGCTTTGCTATTGTCCTCGCATAGGAACATTACGATAGCCGACATTCTTAGTCATCTCCAGATCCCGGATCGAGTTGCCTAGGCATCGCCGGAGACTTACCAGGTAATAAGATCTGAATTCTAGGAGCTTAGGTAATAAATACAACCGTTTAAGACGGTGGGATATGCGGTGATAACGGGTGGTTGAATGAGGTGTGCCGTGCCCTATGGAGCAGAGCAAAGTCATCCGGTTGGGCGCAAAACCGAGCTGAAAAGAGCCGCTTGAAACTGCTCCGGTGGTACAGGTACATGTTCCTCCATATCTGAGGACAAACAAACACAATGTCGGCCATTTTTGGCCAACGTGTATGTAGCATCTTGTCCCCGAGGCGCATTGCGCCACTTGGACCGCAAAGGTTACCCGAAAGAGAAGAGAAGGCTGAGACTAATGCGGGCAACTCGGCTAAGCCGCCTCCGTCCTAATACAAGAAACATGTCGACTTCAGTCAGAGAGGCTGTGACAAGAAAAGTGTTGTTCAAGAGCCTCGGAAAATAACAGTGCTGGTCGTCAAGTCTTGAATGCTGGAAGTTGGCTGGCGTGGAGTAGCCATATTCACCGAACGCACGCATCTGCCCCTCCCAATACGCTCATGAAGCTAAGGAATCAGGCTGGAAACACTGAACAATTCGCAATTTAGCCACAAGTGGGGATCGTTGAGTGATAGTGCATTGAACAAATGCCTCACTCTGACATGCATTGCTTAATACAAGCAGCAACCTTGCAAGATTGAACGCAATGGGGATAACCTATCATTGGACTACTCATCGACGACCTCGTCGCTCGCTGATTAGTTTTCTTCTTTCCCCTTTCCTCTTTTCTCTTTACTCTTTCCTCGTTTCTCTCAAACCCCGGCT
Source organism: Ilyonectria sp. MPI-CAGE-AT-0026 (assembly GCA_020744155.1). Lineage (NCBI taxonomy): Eukaryota > Fungi > Ascomycota > Sordariomycetes > Hypocreales > Nectriaceae > Ilyonectria > Ilyonectria sp. MPI-CAGE-AT-0026. The sequence goes on from JAGPNQ010000034.1 coordinate 107,442, forward strand.
CTAACTACTACTGGTCCTCGCCCCCCTCGTCTGGCTTGTACTCAGTGAATACCCCAGGCAGTCTGATCGATGCACGGTGCGCAACGAAGCCACTGATGTCAGAGCTGAGATAGTGCTGTCGCAGCCGGTCGCAGAGTCTGCGCCATCCTGGCCAAACGTGCATCTCTAGCGTCTACGCCCGCTGAAGCCGCATGACGAGGAGGTCTTGGGCCGCCAAACAAGCCTCAACATTTGCCGCCCGGTCTTCGAGGACCCTGCTGCTACTCGCACTCGGGTCGACATCGATGCTCGGCATCCCCGCCGTCACATGTGGGAGGACGAGCTCAGGGATTGGACGGCCATGATGCTCCAAGCCGCTTCTCGCCGGCGGTGTGACTGTCGCTGGCAGCGCCGGTGGTAGTTCCGCCGCTTGCGTCATGATGCTGGTCGTCCTTGGCGGAGTCCGGGGTTCAACTGCGATGACGATTCGAGCGGCGGAGGGAAGCAACCGGCTTTGGTTGTTCGGCCTCTTTCACGCTCGGGGCTGAGCGTTGGTACTGAGAGCCCCAGCCGCTGGTTAATGCTGAACGGTCTTTCTCTCGCAGCTTTTCCTGGTTATTTATTATCGTTTCTATCCTGGTCATAATATTCTTTTCATAGTTTAAGATATAATACAGTAATTATTATTTTCTTTTTAAGTTATAAATAGATTAAATAAAAATAAAATTATATTAAAGAAAATTAAAAATATATTTAATTTTACTTTCCAGCAGATCTAGCTTTTCCAAGATCTAGCTTTTCCAGCAGATCTAGCTTTTCCAAGATCTAGCTTTTCCAGCAGATCTAGCTTTTCTAATGCACAGCTGTTACCTGCAGCTCATAAAGGTATCGGGAAAGGTAACCAGTTGGACTAGAAACCTTAGTCTGTCTGAGTGTATTGTTGACCTTTAAATGGACTGGGTATATGGTCTGTATTGTTGATACGATTGTTGGTATTTTTTTTACTGTTGAGCTTCTAGTCCCCCCTCTGGGTATGTGTGTACTAGGGCACCCTACCTCTTGATATTTAATTTTACTCTTAAAAAGCTAATAAATCTACAGAATAATTTTTAATATTTAGAAATTTATATTTATTATAGCTTTTATATTTTAATATTAATACAATCTAGATTTTTCTTTTCTTACCTATATTCCAATAAATAACAGTATATTCAGAGCTTCATAACCCCCTACTGCCTCGGTTCTAGACGCCCTCTATTTTTTCACGTGACTTTCTGTCTTAATATTTACCGCCTATTTACTCAGTTTCTCTCACCTCCCACTCCTTTCTTATTTCATCCCTCTTTCTAAATACCAATCCAACGTGTTCATGAGCTTCTCATTAACTGCACAGGTCGTGCTACTCTACGTGTGCATAGATAGGTATATTAGTTTCAAACCTCTCTAAACTATTTCAAAACGCTAAACTAGGTAGTTCCGATGGATACTCTGGATCGTGTCATCGAGGCAGCTGAGAGGGATGCAGCGGCAACCCCGCCGGGCCACTCCGATCGAGCCGTACGCTTAAACGACCTTGGAATTTATCTTATCGAAAGGTATACTCTGAGTAGCTCGAAGGAAGATCTTGATCGTGCTATTGAGGTTACTGATATGGCGATCAATTCTATACCTCAACAGCATCCGGACCGAGCGCGCTACATGGATAATCTTGCGACAAGGCTTGGTCTCCGGTTTGGGTTAACTGGCTCGATTGATGACCTTAATCGTGCCATTGATCTTGCCGATACAGCAGTGGAGGCTACGCCACCCGGCCACATTCATCGAGGCCGTTTCTTAGCCAACCTCTCGATCTGGCTTTGTAGAAGATTTGAGGGGATTAGTTTGATGGATGATCTTAATCGCGCTATTACGGCTGCCGATCTGTCCGTGTCGGCCGTGTCGGAAGACTCCCCTAGTCGAGCTCATTATTCAAGCATCCTCGCGAATTGTCTAGGCAGGCGATACGAGCAGACCTCTTCTCAAGACGACCTTGACCGTGCGATATCGGTTGCCGAGCTATCGTTGAAGGACACACGTCAAGATGGCATCCATCGAGTCGCCTATCTCCACACCCTCGGGATGTGGCTTGGTCGGCGAGCTGACCGAACTGGCTCCAAAGTCGATCTCGATCGTGCAATCGAGGCTACGGATATGGCAGTCGAGGCTATACCGCTAGGCCACCCTGACCGAGTCATGTGTCTCATCAACCTCGGGATGTTGCTCGGCAGGCGATTTGATATGGCTGGGTCGATGAGCGACCTCGACCGCGCCGTCCAAGTTACCGATGCTGGGCAAAAGCTCTTATTGCCGAATAGCCCCTTTCAAACCGCCTGTTTAAACAACCTCGCCATGTGGCTTCTCAGGCGATTTGATCGGGTCGGCCTGATGGACGACCTTGACCGTGCTATAAAAGTTGCTGAATTGGCGGTTGAAGTCACTGCTTGCGATCACCCCGAGCGAATCGTCTGCTTGAATTCGCTGGGATCTTGTCTTGGCGCGCGATTCGATCGGACTGGCTCGATGGATGATCTCAATCGCGCTGTTGAAGTAGCTGAGTTGGTAATAAAGGCAACTCCTCACGACCACTCTCTTCAAGCAAGCCATTGGGATGCGCTTGGGGTATGGCTCGATAGGCGATTTGACCGAACTAGCTCGATGGATGATCTCAGTCATGCTATTGAGCTAGCTGAGTTGGCAATAGAGGCAACTCCTCTAGACCACATGGATCGCGCCAGCTATCTAAACAATCTCGGGTGCTATCTAGACAAGCGATTCCAACGGGCTGGTTCGACGGACGATCTCACTCGTTCTCTTTCGTCTTTCATGGAAGGTTGGAATTGCCCAGGTACTCCGACGTCTAATCGCATTCGTCTGGCTCTGGGCGCCGCTGGCACATACGCCTCACAGTCAAATTGGGACGAGTCAAGCCAGCTGCTCGAAAAAGCTGTAGAACTGCTTCCCGCCGTTAGCCCGCGATCATCGTCACATAACGACAGGGAGCACATGCTGGCAAAGTTCGTGGGCCTCGCTTCCACGGCGGCCGCCGTCACTTTGAATGCGGGCAAGGATGCCTACGACGCTTTGAAGCTTCTCGAGCTCGGCCGCGGCATCATTGCTAATCTGTTGATGGACATGCGGGGAGATGTTTCCGATCTCAAGCAGATGCATTCTGGATTGGCAGATGAATTCATATCCCTCCGTGACGAGCTCGATTCGACAGCGGGTAGTCCATCTTCTTCGCTTCCGAGCAGTAGCACGTCTTCCCTGGAATCGCAAGCGAAACGACGTCGCGAAGCAGACCAGAAATTCACTGAAATCATCGCCGAGATTCGTGCTCAGCCGGGATTTGGCAGCTTTTTCCTCCCGCCAACTGCGGATGAGCTAATGGCCGCTGCGAACCAAGGCCCTATTGTCGTTGTTAATCTGAGTTCGTATCGTTGTGATGCTTTTATTGTCGAGCACGATCGGATTTCAGTAGTAGAATTACCTGCTCTGACATCGGAGGAAGTGCAGAAGCGAGCCCACAGTCTTCATTCACATTATCCAACGGCCTCCTTCGACATGGAATCACTGTTGGAATGGCTCTGGGATGCTATCTGCCGCCCATGTCTAGACGCACTCGGCTTCAAGGATCCACCTTCTGATGATAATTGGCCTCGTGTGTGGTGGATTCCCACGGGACATCTGAGCCGGCTTCCTCTTCACGCAGCAGGAAGCTATTCTGTAGCGTCCACCCATACGGTCATGGATAGAGTCATGTCGTCATACGCTTCATCTATCAAGACGTTAATGCATGGACGCCGATATTCCATTCGAGGTCACACCAATCCTGAGCCGGACTCGGCTCTCCTGATTGCTATGCGCGAAACACCGAACTTGTCCACGAGTGGCCTGCTTCCGTTCGCCGTCGATGAAGTGAATATGCTAGCAGCACTCTGTCCCTCGCTCCGGCTCAAACCGATCATGCCACCACCACGCAAGGATGAAGTTCTTAAGCACTTACAGACGTGTAAGATATTCCACTTTGCAGGCCATGGGCAGTCGGATCCGGCGGACCCTTCGCAAAGTTGTTTGCTTCTCGAGGATTGGAAGACGAACCCACTGACGGCGGGTGCCCTCCGGGATCACAGACTGCAAGACAACCCTCCGTTTTTCGCCTATCTCTCGGCTTGCTCGACGGGGGCCAACGAGGCGGACAGATTTGCCGATGAAGGAGTTCATCTTGCCCATGCCTTTCAGCTCGCAGGCTTTCGGCACGTTATTGGAACGCTCTGGAAAGTATCGGACAAGCATTGTGTTGATGTGGCGAGAGTGCTCTACAGGACGATGCAGGACGAAGGGATGACGGACCTAGCTGTCTGCCGGGGCCTCCATCGTGCCGTCAGGGCGCTGCGCGACGGTCGAATTGAGATGGAATGGCAAGAGAGAAATGCTACCTCGCTGAGGCAAGCAAGCAGTTTGGATGAAATTAGGGATGTTACTATTTGTAACGAGGATGCAAAGCTATTTTACTGGGTTCCTTATATTCATTTCGGTGTATAGTTCTGTAATAACTTGGTGCTAAATAGGGAATTTTATTATAGCTTGAAGAAGAATAAATAGTAGTTTACGTAGAGGGGGGACTAGAAGCTCAACAGTGCTATATTCTTATTCTCACTTATTTCTTTCGCATTGTCGGTCCATGTGTATCGTATAAAATCCCTTCCGTCCCGAACGTGGTATTGTCCGCCTGGATCCGCTTATGTAGGAGCGCTCGCCAAGCCAAGCCTGCATGCGGCATTTGCCGCCATTTCCGACCCCTGCTTCTATACGGTGAAGAGATTCGTAGAATGTGCATCTAGTGCACCCAGAACACGTCAGATCTCCCAGTAGAGTCCCTATCCCAGCTTCAGCCACAGATGCAGCCTCCTGCGAGGTGGACGAATAGCTGAACGGGACGAGAAGCATAGGTCAGGGCTGGCGGACAGCGAGTGCCAAAGATTTGTGCTTGTGATCGAGATTGACCTCGATTGGGTTAGTAGAGTGGAATGCAGATGAATTGGACAAAGCAACAAGCCAATTAAGAGGCGCCAAATGATTACCGGTGTGATTCCTGCTTATGTTGGGCATGAATGCATCTGCCACAGTTGAAATGCCATACAGCCCACCACATTGTGTTACACCAGGCGGAGTTCGGATTCGGAGGCGGGGATGTGATCAACTGGTCAACTTACTTATATCTGTGCTCTTTCTGTTGGGAAGGTGAAATATGCATGCCATACGAATCAGCTTCCCCCAGTTGAATCTATTTACATTTGCGTTTCACCAATTTCCTACATCCGACATGAGTAGCAATCAAGCATGCATTCTGTGGCTCTTCTCCTTCCTTGTGGGTTCTGCCCATGCGGACCCATTGGACGATTTTACAAATAATCTCCTCTCTGACCTTGCCCCGTACGGTCGGCCCCATCCTATGTCGACCCAAGAAGGCTGATTTTGAATATCTAGAATCCTTGCGCTATTTGGCGAACGCGTTACGATGCAGTTCATGACTCAATCCCTCGGTTGGGAGGACTGGGTTGCCCTAGCAATGGCTCCATTGGGCATCATCACTATAGCTGTCAGCGCAATCCGAGTGGGTGGTCCGATGCTTCTCAAGGCCGTGGTTGGTCGAGCAAGAGAGAACACGGCAGTCGCTGAGATGGAATTGATGTCTTCGACATCGAGAGAAGTGGGCGAGCTTTACAATGGTGAAAGTATTGTGCGGTGCCAAGGCGAGGCTCCTGTTTGGGAGTTCATCTATCTCACTCCAGAAAATCCCAAACCACTGGAAGATCTCAAGTTGGAGTTCATGCCTCTTGATGAAGCGGTTAAGCGGGGGCGTTTGAAACGATTGTCACCCATCCAGCCCCCTCAAGGTACACTAGTTGGAAGAATCTCTCGAATCCTTTCTTCCCTAGACCCTCAATCAGGTAAGTAGCTGCTCTAGTTTCCATTGATCACACACGTATTTAAATTGTATGAGTTAGGCATGCAGGGGAGTCTCAGCGACATTGAGCAGCAATCATCTCAACCAGATGCATCCAATGCCTCGCAAAATTCGAAACACAAAGCAGAACCCTCCAACGTCATTACCGTCATCCGACAACAGACGGAGGATGCCCCGAACATAGCCCTGAATCTGCAAGACAACAGTCGCGTTAGGATTCGGATCGTTGCAGCTATCGGGGTCTTGTTGCAAGTCGGTGTCTTGGTTCTCTTTGGCATCATGTCTTATGAACGCAAAGCCCGGGGCCACTTCCAAAAGGCCAATACGGCTGCCGCCAACTACGCATTTCCTTTGGCCTTTTCTGGTACCATCTCTCTCGTGCTTGGCTTGTTCCTGTGTGCCCGCGTTGTCGACAAAAAAAGCGGAGAAGAGGCCTATGGGGTTGGCGAACAATCCAGCATCCAGATGTACTGGCTCCAAAGAAAGGGGAGAGTCAGTGATCAGGATTTCGAGTCATATGCAATATCTCCTCCTCACAAGATCAGGACCGTTACCATGTCTCGCCGAAAAAATGATAAGGAAAGGATAGGGAAAATCAAGAATGAGGAAATCAAGAATGAGGAAATCAACGATGGGGAAGTCAAGCAGGAAGAAAAGTCGGAAAGAAAATGGTTTGACCTTCCGAAGCTGACCCTAGAAGTGGAGACCATATCCGGTGTCATGTTCGCCATTGTCGGATTCTTCTTACAGTTCATCGGTCTGAGAAAGATGAATTCATATGCGACACTGGCTCAACTTGGAGCGGTCGGACTGATGACGATACTTCGAGCATTGGTACGACCAGGATTTGCAACAGGCTTTGACAACTCAAAGATACCAAAGCTATCACCCAACTTTGAGCTCGATTGGTTGGCCTGGGAACTCGTTGCTCGATGTATTCCAAGTGAGTTATTGCTTTCCCGTTGGAAATAAGCCTCCTATCTAAGTTTCCAGAAACGACACCGCCAGCAGACAGACGACCAGAGATACCACCACCATCAGGTCAGCAAGACCTGAAATCCTCTTCAAACCCGCTCAAGACAAACTCGCCACCGGACCACTCAACAGGCAGCCAGTCAGGGGTAACTATGGAAGGGACTTCCCTTCAGGTATCACCACGACAAAATCAGCAAGGCACGAACAACCCACCCCCAAGGACGAAGACAGAGCCGTCAAGCGCAGAAAAAGAAATGCAGCTCCAAGCGGGAATATGGACTATCGTCACACCGGTAACGAATTACAGACGGCTTCGTTGCAAGAATTCTACATTCAAATCAGTTCCTCAACAGGTCATGGAAGCTCGAAGGCAGCTCTGTGACCTGGTCAAATTCAAGGGACCGGCGAGCGAGCAGGCTGTCAGTCTTGCATTAGCGATCGAAAAAATCATGAAAGCACTATTCCCGAGAGGCAAGGTGGAAGGGAAATCGGAGCTGGCATGGTTGCTAGATGTCTCATACCGTTTCCCAGGCTCCTCCAAGAATAGCGTGTCCAGAGTCAAATTTGTCTTATCTCACGACAAGGACAATTGGAAGGTAGTCGAAGGCGACTTTGATGCAGCTCTATCACTCTGGTTGTACACGGTCACAAAGCAACAACTGAGCACGAAAGATGCAGAAGGCAGCGACTGGCGCCGCAAGCAGGTCTCTCGTCCGAGCATCAGACTCATCGGACCGAGGGAAGCGAACCAGAGGCGAACGTTGATTCAGGATATAAAGTGGTGGGCTCCACAGGGACTGAGAATGGTCCTTGATGTCATGGAAGCTCCACCTGCAGAGTCCTCAGACCCTCAACCGAGTAAAGCCGATTCCAGGGAGTTTGACCAGATCAGAGTGGTTGGTTGCAGTCCTTTCCCAGTACCCGAACAAAGTGGCGACACCGTCACAAAGCGCAAATTAATTACCCACGGCGTCGAGCCATACAGCATTGGTTATGCTCTAGGAATTGAGTCTCGAGACCCTTTAGAAAAACTCTTTGCGAAGGATCTTCTCTTCTCATTCCTATGTTCAGCAGCCGAGACACTCCCAGCGCCAATCAGCAGCGAAGTTAAAACACAACAGCGGGCGAGTGACACATCATCCCATAAAGACGGCAACTACCTGTACAACAAGACCTTGACGGAGATGGCAAGTTCGCTCGTCGAATTTGGATTCACGTCAGAACAGGAAGCCTTACTTACCATTATCTCGGCGCTGAGCATGGCCCAGAAGTTGCCTTTCCCTCAGCCAGTGTTCGACATGGCCTGCCTGGAGGCCAACAAGAAGCGCGAAGTCCATGATTGGAATGCTGCCACAGAGAAGCATCTGGAACTGTGGCGCAAGACACAGGAATATGCCTCACACAACTGGGAAATCTGTGTGCGAGGGATCGCAGTATTGGCGGAGCACCTCTTCGACGTCAACGCTGAACTACGATTGGAGAGTCGAGAGACCGAAGAACACGAGCGGCAAACCCGATTGCGCGTCTATGCATCGAAGGTTAAATGGGCCTTGTTAAAGCACAAGCATCCCGAACACTTCTTCGACCGCCTCGCAAGGTTGTACAAGATACAGGGTCGTTTGGATGAATGGAAATATCTCAAGTTGGTGCATACAGAAGGCTACAACAAGGAAGAGGCTCTCAGTGACTTTCCTAGTTATTTTTGTCTCACCAATTTGCACCAGCAAATGATGAAAACGCCTCGTGAGGGGGTTGAAAGACTTGACCTGACCAAGCTCTCGTCAGATGCTCTCAATATGAAGGATATCTGCGGCTGGACACCGGTGCACTATGCCGTAGTGTGCAACCGAGATAATGAATCCATCGATATCGACGACTTAGTGGATGCCGGGGCGGATCTACGAGCGCAAGACCTTCGCGGATACACTCCCGTCCATTATGGTTGCGAGTCTCGAGCAACTGCAGCGGAATTACAGTGGAAAAGGATCTTAGACGAGCCACCCGATCAAGGCGTGAATGGGGCGACACCACTGCATCTAGCTGCTGGAAAAGGCATTTTATCGGCTTTCGGGCTTCGTACGCAACAAGGTAACGTGTTACCAACTCAAACCAAGCCTTTCATGACCAAAGACTACAATGGTCGCGCGCCGGTGCACTGGGCCGCGACATATGGACAAGTTAAAGTTCTCAAATATCTCAAAGCGGTGATCAACTTGACAGACAACCGTGGTTGGACTCCACTTCACTTGGCTGTTCTCCACGATAGATTGGAAGTTGTCGGGAAATTGGTTACGTTTTCGGCAGATCTACAAATTCGGGATCAACAGGATCTCACAGCGCTTGACCTGGCTCGTAAAAAGAGAAATCGGCGAGGGAGTGAAATCCTGCTTGAGCATGCCACAGGCGATACGAAGCGCCATCATGACGGCTTGGCACCCTTGCTGCTGAGCATTCGAGACGATGCGGCAGCGGAGCAGATCAAGCAGCTCGCTGGCAAGTTACCGAAGGAAGTCTTCGTACCAAGTCGTCAGCAGCTGACGCCCCTCCACTTTGGAGCCGAAGTCGCGACCGAAGAGGCAATGCAGGCCCTGCTTGACGGCCTGGATGACGAAACTCGCCCTGATGCCATCAATGTTCAGGATCGTGAAGGGAATACTCCTCTTCACGTCGCTGCAGCCGTCTTCAACTTTTACACCATGAAGAGGCTTCTCGACGCTGGGGCAAAGTCCGACATCACCAACGATGACGGTGACTTTCCTTTGCATGTTATTGCGTACGGCGGTCGCACCGGTGTGCAGCCCAACAAGATGAACATACCAAGGTGGAGAAAAAGATGGACTAGAAGGAAACCTGCTACAGCCCGCGGCTCAAAGTCTTCTGTTGTTGAAGAACTCACCCGGCGGAGTCCTCAATCCTGTTCCGCAAAGAACAAGTGGGATTTAACGCCAAATGGTATATCGGAACTTATATCAGCTGATTCTAGTTCTAGTATATAATTGAGAAGCTCCCTCGATAAGGGAACCTAGTGTTTGAATTTACTGTATTTTCGTTGTATATATTATAATTACTAAGGTCTAAGTTTGGGTTTTAAGCTACTTTTTTCTTCTCTGCTAGAATTTTATCTAACTTTTTTAACCTATTCTAACCTTAATAAATATACTGATAATTTCTATAACTTAATTTAATACTCTAAGATTTCTAATATCTATAATAACTTAAATTATTTAAATCCCCTCTTTAATTAGTATTTTATATAGCTAGTATTTATACTAGCTTAATATAATATAATAATTCTTAAATTAAAAATTATATTTTTATAGCTAATTTCTTTAAAAAAGAAATTATATTATTATTAATATTTTTAATTTTATTAGCTAAATTATATTAAAAAATAAATTATATTTAAAAATAATTAATATAATATTTTATTTTTATTTGAATATTTTAAATAATAATATTATTAAAATTACTATTTTAATTACTATTTTAAATTTTATATAATTATATATGCATATAAATATTAATAAGAAACTTTATTTATTAATCTTAAATTTAAGTATACTTATTTACGTTTTTTAAACTTTTTTTATAATATCTCTTTATAAGTTTCCTTAACTCTTAATAAGGAAACCTAGTATTTAAATTTACTGTATTTTTATTATATATATATTATAATTACCAAGGCCTAAATTTAGATTTTAAGCTACTTTTTTCTTTTTTACTAAAATTCTATCTAACTTTTTTAACCTATTCTAACCTTAATAAATATACTAATAATTTCTATAATCTAACCTCTAAAATACCTTAAAATCCCTAATACCTATAATAACTCTTATTAAGAAACTTTACATAAGAAACTGAGATTATCAAAATCTTAGCAGTCTCTTACCTAAAATCCATTCTAATACTAAATTCGAAATCAGCATGCAAATTCACCCAGGTAATAATACTGCAGCAGCAGCTACAGGGTACTGCTAAGATAGCAGAGCTAATAGCAGTAGATTCGGGTTGTACTAGTCTTAAAAATAGTAATTTCTACCCTAATATAGATACCTCCTAGTATAGGCAGTATTAATAAGATAAAACTACTATAGTACTGCTAATTAAAGAAGTAACTACTAGTAATACTAATAAAAAGAAGGTACTTAAAGAATTATCTAGTCTTATTTAGGGGGAAATTCTTAAGAAGATATAGAAAATTATCTATACTCTTATTAATATAAAAATTCTATAATATTATAGTAATAATAACTAGACTATCAGACCTAACTTAATATACTCTAAATTTAAGGAAATAATCTATAAGGTTATATATAAAGTAATTTAAGATATCTAATTAGAAGCTAAAAAGTAACTATAGTAATCCTGGGCTAATATTATATTAGCCAGGCCTGATATTTATATTCTATTTTTAAAACTAATTCCAGCCTAATATAATTATAAGATTATAATTAAGTAAGATAACCTCCTAAAAGAGATATACTTATAAACTCCTATAGAGACTATAATAGCAGTTAATACTACTATTAGAAAACTAAAAGCTATATTAGCAGTTTAATAACTCTAGAGTAGTAATATAGTAATTATATTTTATAACTTAGCAGCTAAATATATTATAATAAATACCTAAGTAAAAAAGACCTTTAGTAATATTATAGTAATCTTAAGAAGAATTTATAGTATAATAGTAAAAGATATACTAGTAGAATACTAGCAGATAGATTATAAGATTTTTTATAAGAAACTTAAAAAAGAAAATAATATAATAGTTATTAGAGTAAATTCTATTTAAAGCTGTAAAGATATTATAATAAGAATTAGAATAATTCTAGTAGTAAATAGAATTATTACTATAAACTAATTATATAACTAAAAAATTATATATAAATTAATAATAATAAACTGTAAATTCTTTAAGAAGTTACTATAATTAAAATAATACTTTAAGTATTATAAAATAGAATATATTACCAGATTCTATAAAAAAGACTCTAGATATAGCTACTATAATATTATAATATATCTAAATAGAGAAAAAAACTGCCCTCTAGCCCCTACTAAAAAAGTAAAATACCTTAAATACTAGGGTAATTATCTAATATAAGTATATTAATATCTAGCTATTAATAGCTACTAGTAATAAGCTATTAGAATATACTTATACTATTCTAAATAATTTAAAAATAGAATAAACTTATAGTAATACCCTAACCTACTATTAAATAACTAGCCCTAACTAGAAGACTACTAATACCTCTAATTCCTCTTATACTAAAAGTAAGACTGCTCTTCCAGCTTCAGCTAAGTACTTAAAATTACCTAAATAAACTCTAATATTATTATAAAAGTACCTTAAAGGCTAAATAACTTACTAAAAGATATAATTATAAAATAAGTATTTTAAAGGGGCTAAAATATTACTCCTATAATATAACAGTTATACTTCTAGTCTGCCTTATATATAGTATAGTATCACAGCCCAGGTTGGGACCAGGCGGTTATAACCGGCAGAATTATAATATACCTACTTTTTCATATTACTTATAAAATACAATCAGAGACTTACTACAGTTAATTACTAGTAATCCCAACAGATTACTAGTAATTACAACTATAATACCTCTAATTACCTCACCAGATATAACTATATAAACAAGAACCTTAAGTCCCCAGACTAGAGCTTTAAGCTCCTTAGCTATTAATATACTTAGTTATATTAAATCTACTATTCTACTATTACCAGATTGTAACCTATATTACTTACTATAATATCCTAATCTACTTAATTATAAATACTACGCCCCGGACCTACTCTATACTCTTAGATTAGACCTGACTATTATATATTAATAGCTCTTATTCAGTATATTATTACGTCGACTTGAGTAATATCTCGAATCTGTTATTATAGCACCTATAATACCTTCTGGAAGTTTAGCTTCTTCTCGAGACCGAACCTATAACTTACTTGTTAATAATAATAGAGACCTTAACCTCGTCGAAGAAGATAATAATAAAGAAGTTACTATAAAGAACTTTAAGAAGCTTAAATAGTTTAATAAAGAACTGTTAGTATAGCTTAATAAACTTCTAACTGTATCTAAGAATAATATAGCCTATAAGCAGGAGTAGATTAACCTTCTGAATGCTTAGTATAAGAACCTGCTAGAGTGTAATAACAAGCTGGCGTAGGAACTTATTAGCTAGAAAAACCTATATAAGGACTATATTAAAAACCTCGCTTCTAATATAGCTAGAGGTAAAGATACTAGAGAAATTCTCAGACTATAATAGCCTAACCCCTATAATAGCTTAGCTACTAAACTCTAAGAATTCCTTATATAGCTCTAAGCCTACTAAATATACTATCTAATATAATTTATAATAAAAGAAGCTAGAGTCCGATATAGGATGGGATTCCTTAAGGATAAAGCTCTATAATAGTTTAAATCTATTATAAAGAACTATATTAATAACGCCTATAACCAGAGAAAAGAGGAAACTAGAGCTATCTATAGAAGCTATAAAACCTTTAAATAGGAACTTAAAGTATCCTGTAAATTCCAAGATAAGAAATATATTGCGGAATAATAAATCTAGAAACTGAGATAAGTAGGATCCGCCTCTATATATATAGCTGAGTATTATAATTCTGTATTATAACTTAACTAGGGAGAAGAGGCTTATATAGCAAGCTTCTACTAAGAACTTAAATTTAAAGTTAAGGATACTATAATTAGAAAAGATAAATCTACTACCTATAATAAACTTATATAACTTATAGTAGAAATTAATAATAGATAATTTAAAAGATAATAAGAAAAGAAGATTAAAAAATCAGGAGGTACTTTCTATATATAGTCCTAGAAGAATAAGAAATATCCTTCTAATTAAGAAAAGAAATACCAGGATAATACTTCCTATAGAATAGCACTAGAACTGATAGAATTAGAAGCTGCCTAGAAAGACTATTTAAAGGTTAAATATTAGAATTATAGAAAAATAGGCTACTTTAAAAGTAAGTATTGCGCCCTAAAATCCAACCAGAAGCATAAACCCATACTAGAAGGTAAGAATATATAATTTACTAACTACCAGTATAATAATAATAAACTGCAAATAGCTATTCGCTTAAAGACTATTGCTATAACCCGGAGCAGGTATGACGGAAATTTCACCAGAGTAACTGAAGTAGCAGCTTAGGAAGAAGAATACTTAATATAACTATACCTTATAATCCACAAACTCTTCTTAGACGAAGCATAGCAAAAAAGAGAAAAGAAATAATAAAAGAATAGCACAGCCTGGAAGAAGAAAATAGAAGAAGAAACCTCGGAATAATAACAGAAGAGACTCCTGAAGTGATAAATATAAGCATGAGTTAATAAGAAAAAAGCAAAACAGGGAATCCCGATAATATAGAAACCAGTCCTAAAAGGAATAAAAAGAATTCCCCTGGAACTCCCAGAATATATATAACTACCTCGCACTATAGCTATAGTACGAAGAGGGGATAATATCCCCGATAGATAACTCTAATTAGAAACCCCACTACCAATCCAGGAGGAATTAAGATTAAAGGAAATATAGAAGATCAGGAAGTAAGAAAAGGAAGAACTCTGATAATACTTCTATACTAGAAAAGATAATTAACTCTAGGTATATCTTGGAAGAGAAGTATGCCTAGCTAGGAAACTAGAACTTCTAGTAGCAGATTAGGATATTATTGCCCCTGTTAATAAATACCTAGAGATAGAGGATAAATAAGATTCTGGGCCTAGCTATAAAGAATACTAGTTATATAATATCCTTAGAAACTAAATATAGAAAAAACTAATAGAGATATATAATAACCTTGTAGATAAATAATAAATACTAAGTAAGAATAACCCCGTCTATATCTATGCCTATAATATATAACTAGGCTGTAACCTATATTATATAACCCTAAAGGAATAAGAAGATAATAACTTAAGGATAGAGGTAGTTTACCCTAACTATAAGGAGATCTTATAAGTATCCTGTATTATCTATATATACTTAAAATATAAGAAAGATAAAATCTATTATAATTATTACCCAGTATAAACTAATAGTAAGATAATTTAAAACCTATACTTATAGAAAGAACTTAGGTATTTTTAAGTTATATAATAGTATATAGGAATAGGTATTATATAACTAGAAGATAAAAGGGACCTCTTCCTACCAGTCTGTATAAGCCCTACTAGTACTATTAAGGACTGTAAAACTGAAGAATACTATATATATAAATAATAGAAGATAAGAGAATAGTATAAATATAAAGAGAAAGATATCCTTAAGTATATTATTATAAGAGTACTATAATATAATAAACCAGACTATAAAGAATATAACTGGGAAAACTAAGATAAATTCTAATATATTAAATTTATAATTTACCGGAAATATAACTTCTCTAACTATAGGGGAATAAGTAGTCTCAATCAAGCCTAGAAAAGCAAGTTAGAAGACTGAGAACGCAGAGGGATAAACCCCAATTATAATAATAAAGAACCTATCTGGAATACCTAACCTTACTCAGCATAAAATATAATAACCTATAATAAGCCCGGATATTCTAAGCACAGTATAGAGGTATAAGAAAATAATATATATATTAGATAAATATATAATAAAGAATTCAACTTTCCAACTCAAACCGGATCGAACTAAGTAGACTAAGCCTGGTATTAATAAGTTAGGAATAGCTATAATAAATACTCTAAAATAGAATATTCCGCAGATAGCTACCCTATAAAAAATAATAAATACTACCTGTAGAAGAGTAACAGGCAAGCGATATATATAAAAAAGAACTATCTCTAATAAAAGCTTTATATATAATAGAATTAGTAAAAAAATAAAAGATACTTAAGCTGCAAGTATAAGTTAAGGGTATATAGCTTATTATATTAGTAGATAGTAGAGCTAAAGCTATATATATTAACCTATTAGTAGTTAATAGGCTGAAGCTACTATAGAAGAATAAAATAAACCCTTATATAGTATATAATCTTAAAGGTAATAACTTTAAGTATAATAATAGATAGATAACTTAATAGGTTAATTACTTAAAGATATTTATTAATAGATAGAATTAAGAAATTACTCTTGATATTATACTAATAAGATATTATAATATTATTCTTAGATATCTATAGCTAATAAAATATAACTTACAGTTTAACTGGAAAACTGGCTAGATATTTATTAACTATAATAATATACTCTCTAGTAATAATAAAAGTAACTTAGAAGATAAGAGATTTCTAATTTTAACTTCTAAAGATAGTAAGAGTAAGAATTAGAATAAGAATATAATAGATACCTTATTACCCCTAAAGGGAATATAATATAAGTACTAGAAAGATAAGAAAATATAACTTTAAAGAATAATTAGATACCTTTAATAACAGTTTATATAGATAAATAAGAATCTTAAAGATTATAAGAAAATACTTAAAGAAGAAAGACTTAAGAATATACTGGTATAGTATTATATCTATAAAAAACTCTTTATAGAAAAACTTAAGATAGGACTATCCGAATTTAGTTAATAGGACTATAAAATTATACTAAAAGATAGAATAATATCTATATTTTATAAAATTTTTAATTTTAATAAAATATAACTTAATATACTAAAAGAATATATTAAAAATATACTATAAAAAGGATATATTAGAATCTTTAAGTTATTAGCTGGATATCCAGTTATATTTATTCCTAAAAAGAATAGTAAGCTCTAACTTATTATAGACTACTAATAATTAAATAATATTATACTTAAAAATTAAACCCTATTACCTCTTATTATAGAGCTTAAGAATTAACTCTATAAAAAGAAGGTATTTATAGTACTAGATCTAAAGGGAGTATATAATCTTATTTATATTAAAAAAAGATATAAATAGAAAACTGCCTTTTAAATTAAATTTAGACTTTATAAATATCTTATTATACTCTTTAGACTTATAAATATACCAGCTATATTTTAATAAATAATTAATAATATACTATATAAGTATCTGGATATATTTATTATATACTACCTAGATAATATCCTAATCTTCTCCAACTTAGAAGAAGAATATATAGAATATATCTATAAGGTATTATAAGCCCTTTAAGATATAAAACTACTAGTTAAACTAGAGAAGAGTAACTTCTATACTATAGAAGTAGAGTTTCTTAGATATATAATCTCTTATAATAAGATTAAGATAGATTTAAAGAAAATTACTGCAGTTAGTAAATAGCTAAAATCTATAAATATTAAAAAAGTATAATTATTCCTTAGATTTGCTAACTACTACTAAAGGTTTTTTAAGAATTTTAATAGTTATACTATACTACTTACTAAACTTACTAAGAAAGGAGTAGACTTTTAATAGGATATAAAAGCAGAAAAGATATTTAATACTATTAAGAACCTTATCTTAAGTAAGCTAGTACTAGTAACTTTTAATTCTAAATAAGAAATTAAACTCGAGATAGACTTATTAGATTTTACCTAAGGCACTCAGATTAGTTAAAAAGATAATAACAGGATATTATACCCTATTACCTTCTTCTCCTATAAAATATATAGAGCCGAACTTAACTACCCTATCTATAATAAAAAATTCCTTGCAATTATCAACTTATTTAAGAAATTCCAATACTACCTCCTAGAAAGCAAATATAAGGTTAAGGTCTATATAGACCACAAGAATATCTTATACTTTACAACTATATAAGAACTCAGCAGATACTAACTATAATACGCTAAATACCTCTCGGAATTTAACTATATAATTATCTACAGGAAAGGATTAGAAAATAGATAAGCCGATACTATTAGTTAATAATATAACTTTGATACCAGTAAGATTAAAATTAATAAATAACTTTTGCACTTTATGCCTGAAGAATACCTTAAATAGAAGTTTATTATAATAATAACCCAGTTATAAATACCAGAAGAATTAATAAAGCTCCTTAGATAACCTAAATAGAGCTTTAAAAACTGGATATATAATACCAGCCCCGGACTATAAGAGATTAAGTAGTATAATAGAAAAATCACGCCTACCAGATTATAATAGTTATATATGATATCCTACTACTATAGAGGAAATTACTATAGTAATCCCTAGTTATTAGTAAGAAAGCTTAACTAGTACTTCTATAGGGATATTGTAAATATATATATAAGTTATATAGGAGTATATAGAAAATACCTATAATATATCCTTAATAAGTATATAGATATATATTAAGGAGAAAGAGTATATAAAGACTGCAAGCCTGGCAAACTAAATATCAAATAACAAACTCTTATAGTAATATATATAGTAGAATAGAAAAACCCACTACTTAAATAGATCCAGGAGTATAATAATATACTACCTGAAGAAGAATATATAAGTAAGCAGCAAGTTTCTAGAGAACTGTAGTACCAGCTTATATAGGAAATTTATAAATACCCGCTATATAGATATTAAGAAGTTAACAGAACCCTTAACTGAGTTAGGATAATATACTAATTTTCTAAAATAAAGGCAGTAGTAAAGACTATTACTAAATAATACCTATTATATAATAAAACTAAGGCATAATACTACAAACTATATAGAGAACTATAACCCCTACTAGTCGCTAAGTAACTATAGGATTTAATTACTATAGATTCTATTATAAAACTACCCCTATTAAGAGACTCTGCAACTAAAGTTATATATAATAGTATTCTTATTATTATAAATAGACTTATAAAGTTTTCCTATTTTATACCCTACTAAGAATTAATAGATATAGAGTAGTTTACTTATATTTTTTTGTAAAATATTATTAGTATTTATAGACTTCTAATAGAGATTCTCTTTAATTAAGAATAGCTATTTACCTTTAAGTTTTAGCAAAATCTAATAGACTACTTAGAATTAAACTACCAACTTATAATAGTATTTTGCGCTTCAGTTAATAGATAGATAGAATAAATAAACTAAATACTGGAATAATACCTTTAATACTATATTAACTATAAATAGAATAATTAGGTTAAAAAGCTCCTGATTGTATAGCTAAGCTATAATATATCAGTATATAAAAGTATAAAGCTTACCCCAGTATATACTAACTTTAAATTTACCTCCAATACCTATAGAATAAGCTAAGATAGATTAATTATCCCTAAAGCTATTCTTATAATAGAAAATTTAAAAAATCTATATAAAGAAATAAAGACTAAACTTGAATTTATTAGAAACTAGATAAAAAAATACTATAATATAAAATAGATAAAGGGACTATTTTTTTAGGAGGGAGATATAATTCTTCTTATTATAAAAAATATTAAAATAAAATAGTAAAATAAAAAACTGAACTATAAATATATTAGCTTCTATAAAATTCTTAAAAAAATCTCAGAAAATAACTACTATTTAAACTTATTACTAAAAGTCAGACTTTACTCTATTTTCTATATCTTACTCCTTAAGAGCATAAAAAGCATAATTATAGCCAAATTTAGTAATAAATTAGAAATAGAAGTTAAAAGACCCAAGAAATATAAAGTTAAGAAAATTCTTAAGATATAAGAAGTCAATAATAAAATTAAATATCTTATTAAATAAAAAGGCTACCCAGAAAGTAATAACCAGTAGAAACCAGCTAAAAATCTCACCTATATATAATACCTTCTAAAGAACTTTTATCAGTAACACCAGAAGCGGGCAAAAGATAATCGCCTAAACCCAAGGAATCCCAACTAGTATCTACCATCTTTACAGAGTAATCCCAGAAGGTCCTGTCGATATAGGACGCCTCCTTAGCAGCTGCTTTATCTTACTCAGCCTTTTTCAAGGCATCTATAGATTCGAGACCCCGACAAATTATATTAAGACCCTTAGTAGTTACCAGCCGCTTTTAATAGCGTAACCGCGAGATATGCGCAAACTGTGTGTTTATCTCTAAATAAACTGTATTTATTTTCTCCTGAAGCTATAGTAGCTTCTCCTCTGCCTCCTCCTCCTTATGCTCTAAGCGCTTCTTTTTAGCAGCAATCTTTTATGCTAATAAGGTAAATGTTAGATAAAACTGCCAAATTATATTATCTAGGAAAAGTACTTACTAGCAGCTACGGATAAATTATACCTATTATAAGACTTACCAGTCCTTATATAGGACTGGTAATAACTTAAAGATTAAGGGGAGATCTTATATAAGAGCCCCCTCTGCTTATAATAAGAATACGGTATAGCTAGAGTACTAATAGCTTTTATAAGAATCTGTAGAGAATAATAATTCTGGGAAATATATTTTGTAGCAGGCTTTTTAGATTTAGTTATGCAACTGGATATCTTATTAGTATTATAACTAGGAAATATTAAGAAAGAAAGGATAAGGATTTTATATACTAACTTAAGATAAATAACCAGGTCTACTTATATAGCCTTAAGGATAAGACTAATAGGAGGGGAGATATTATATTACGGCCCAGGTTGGGACCAGGCAGTTATAACCGGCAGAACCATAATATACCTACTTTTTTATATTACTTATAAAATACAATTAGAGACCCACTACAGTTAATTACTAGTAATCCCGACAGATTACTAGTAATCGCAACTATAATACCTCTAATTGCCTTACTAGATATAACTATATAGATAAGGACCTTAAGTCCCCAGACCAGAGCCTTAAGCTTCTTAGCTATTAATATACTTAGTTATATTAAATCTACTATTCTACTATTACCAGACCGTAACCTATATTACTCACTACGGCGTCCTGATCTACTCGATTATAAATACTACGCCCCGGACCTACTGTAACGGGCTGTGCCCGTAGGTGGCCTCGGAAACTCTCGGCCTTTCGTGGCCCACTTTTTACCTTTAAGCCACCATGACGAGTATATTTATGGATGGACCTCCTCTACTCTCTTTCTCTTCTTCTTCTTTTCTTAAGTTTGGTATACTCTGTAGAGTGGCCTAGCTAGTTGCAATACACTACCTTGAGACCGTTACATTATACCAAACTTCCTTTCTCCTTTTGGTTGAAAGTACGACGACGACGACGTTTTCCTCCCGTGACGTTAGTATACGGGAGAAGGGATCTCGATGACGACGACGACATTTTCCGCCCTCGTACTGTAGATTCTACAGTAGGATAAGCGAGCGGCGAAGGGTTCATATTTCCGCCCTCGTGCTGCAGATTCTGCGGCAGGTTCAGCGAGTGGCGAAGGGTTCATATTCCTCCCGTGCTGTAGGTTCTGCAGCGGACGTTACGGGAGAAGGGATTTCAACCAGACAGCCATACGAACTCGATCGCGAAAGAGGCGTGGGGTCTGGAGTGGCGACTACAGCGGTTATAGCGTCACAGTAATCACATGAGGATGGACGATGACCTCTCGATGCGGGGTCCCGAAGGATCCGAAACCCAACTGACGCCATCAGAACGCCAGTTATTGGAGCAATTGAATAGAGTTCGGGCAGAACAAGAAGCTGAGCGCCGGGACAATCAGGCTCAGATTCAGTCACTACAGTCGAAAGTTTCTTCTCTCCAATCAGCTCAAGCAACACCGGCCACTTCCAATGCGAATACGTCACATGACGAAGTTCCACCAAGGAGAAAGAAACCATCGTTGCCTGACCCTCCTAAGTTTGGTGGGCTACGCTCTGGTTTCCGGGCATGGTACTTAGAGATGAAGAATAAGTTGTCTGTAGATGGGCCTTCAATTGGTACGCACGCTGACCAATTTGCCTACATCTACTCCCGATTGGAGAAGACGCCCCAGAACATGACGATTGTTTATGTCGAACAAGGGGGCAAGGCAGGTACCCGTAACCCTGATGACTACATGGAATACCTAAACGTCTGCTACGGCGATCCGAATGCGCAATCACGAGCCATTGATCGTTTGCGGAGGTTGAGGCAGAAGGAGACCGAGAGCTTTGCAGTTTTTCACCCTCGGTTTGAGAAGGAATTGGCTGATAGTGGCGGAGCCACTTGGTCCGACGTTGTACAAATCAATTACCTGGAAGGTGCTCTGAATAACCGGATGAGGGATCGGTTGGTCAGTTGCCTGGATGTACCCAAGGAATACCCAGGTTACGTTAAAACTCTACAAATCCTGGGATCAAGGATTGACAGCTTGGAGTATGGTCGGAAGCAGAATCAGCCTAGGGCCCAGAGGCGGTCCCCTTCTCCGAGACAACGGGAACAGAAATCCCAAGGGGCGACGATGGATGAGATGGACTGGGAACCCACAAAGATCAGCCGTATGATCCAGAAGGCGAATAAAGAGCTGGAAGGCAAGCGAGCAAAGTGGGTAGACCAGGCTGAAATAGATCGTCGACGAGAGGAACAGCGCTGCTTGCGTTGTGGACGGACTGGGTGTTGGTCTAGCAAGTGCCCGCTGGAACCGGCTCGGAGACCGGGAACCCTAAGGGGTACCGCTATGACGGAAGTTAAGAGAGTCGAACCTGTTACTAAAGCGGCTGTGGCCGACGACGACGATGACGAGTTTGATCTTATATCGAAGGACCAATCGGAGGGCAGGTCGGGAAAAGAATAACCCCTGGCGAAAGTCGGCACCAGGGGTATCAGGAGGCTAGGAAGCAATGGGACAAGTTTGAAAGGAAAATGGACGGTGAAGCTTTCTACATCAATTTCGGAATCAACGGAGCTTATTACACTAAAGCCCTCGCTGATAGCGGCTGCCACTGTTATGCCTCGATCAGTCAATCCCTTGCAGACCGCCTAAGCCTCCCACGCATACCAATCCCTCCGAGGGACCTCGAGCAAGTCAACGTCATTACGAGAAAATCTATCAAGTACGTTACATACGCAAGTACGGATATCGACGGACATAAGAGAAATCGGACCTTCTTTTATATAATTCCTGGCCAGCAGGATGATGTGTTATTAGGCCGACCTTGGATGGACCATGAACAGATCACAATGTCACCCGCTAAGGGTGAATTGGTTATCGGAACTTCTGGATTAGTTGTTAAAGAGAGGGACCCTAAAGAGAACGAGAAGTATCCCCTTCAGCGACAGATGGCCTCAGTCTACGTTGGACTAGTACGACGAGCACGCCGGACTAGAGGTCACTACCAAGGACCTCTCCAAATCTTTTCCGCAAGTTTGGCTGATATTGAGAGGGCCCTCGCACCGAGGAAACATAGTGACCCACGGCAGAAGCTACCAGCCTGCTACCATCAATTCCTACCCCTATTTGACCGAAAAGCCGCTGAACGGTTGCCACCACACCGGCCAGGGGTGGATCACGCTATTGAGATTGAGAAAGACGAGAATGGCAAGGAGAAGGCTGTCCCCTGGGGCCCATTATACGGCATGTCAAGAGAGGAGCTCATTGTCTTACGGAAGACCTTGACGGAACTATTGGAAAAGAACTTCGTTCGTACGAGTTCCTCACCAGCAGGTGCTCCCGTCCTATTTGTCCGAAAGCCTGGTGGAGGACTTCGTTTTTGTGTCGACTACCGCGCGTTGAACGAGATTTCTCGCAAGGACCGTTACCCGCTACCATTGATTAGCGAAACACTACGATCACTATCAAAGGCTCGATGGTTTACGAAGTTGGACGTGATTGCTGCTTTCCATAAAATCAGAGTTAAAGAGGGGGACGAATGGAAGACTGCTTTTCGTACACGGTATGGTCTTTTCGAATGGCTAGTCACTCCCTTTGGTTTAACGGGCGCCCCGGCCACGTTTCAACGGTATATTAACCACACGCTACGCGAATATCTCGATGAATTCGTTTCAGCCTACATCGATGACGTGTTGATCTATTCTTGTGGCTCCCTATCTGATCACCGCAAGAAAGTCAAGAAAGTGTTGGCAAAACTACAAGAAGCCGGCTTACAGATCGACATCGATAAATGCGAGTTCGAGGCTAAGAGCGTCAAGTACCTAGGATTTATCGTGGACGCCGGAGAAGGTGTCCGTGTGGACCCCGAAAAGATCAAGGCTGTGGAAGCCTGGGAACGTCCCCGATCGGTAAAAGGAGTTCGCAGTTTCGTTGGATTTGCCAATTATTATCGAGAATTCGTCCCTCATTTTTCTACTATTGCTATGCCCTTGACAGCCTTAACGAAGAAAGGAGTTCCATTCAGCTGGGCTCCTCAATGCGAAGAGGCGTTCAAAGCCCTGAAGGCTATGTTAATCAGCGCACCTATACTGGCTCAATGGGATCCTGAACGAAAGACAGTCTTAGAAGCAGACTCATCAGGATATGCAGTCGGAGGAGCTCTCTCTCAGTACGATGACGAAGGATTCCTACGGCCAGTAGCCTTCTTTTCGAAAAAGAATTCACCAGCAGAGTCGAATTACCCGATTCACGATAAGGAACTACTCGCTATCATTCGTTGTTTGGAACAATGGGATCCGGAGCTTAGGAGTACACCATCTTTCGATATCATAACGGACCACAAAAACCTCGAATACTTTCGGAAGAAGCGGCAGCTCAGTGAACGGCAGGTCCGATGGGCAGAGATCTTGGCCAGGTACAACTTTACCCTGAAATATCGACCAGGGAAGGAGGCCCCAGTACCGGACACGCTGTCACGAAGGGAACAGGATATGCCACTGACTCCCCAAGACGATCGTTTAATGGGCCGGAGCTTCCAGCTTTTGAGATGTCAAGGACGACGACAACTCAAGATCAATAAATCAGTGACAAGGATATATGCTGGATTCACGTCAGCAGGAGACCAAGACCAGGACACAGATGAGCCAGCAGATAAATCAGACCCGCCAGAGAATCCATTCACTGAATCTCCCCTGAAGGACCTTTGGGACCAAGGACTGAACACCAATAATCGATATTGGTTAATCAGGCAGGCTGTACTAAATGGGGAACGACAACTCCCATCTCAATGGGGTTTACCAATCTCGCTCGCTGAATGCTCTATTGATGAACGAAAACGCCTTTGTTGGAGGGATCGAATTTGGATTCCGTACAACGAGCCTTTACGCACCAAGGTTATTCAGGAGACTCACGACTCTTATCTCGCTGGACACCCTGGGCGGGATATGACGAAGGCCTTGATTAGTCGGAAGTTCACTTGGCCAGGACTAAGCCAAGATGTCCGGAGATTCCTCCGGAATTGCAATGTGTGTGGGCGAGCCAACATTTGGCGTGAGAAGCGTAGGGGACTGCTGAAGCCACTCCCTATTCCTGACCGACCTTGGGCGGAACTCTCGATTGACTTTGTTACCGACCTGCCCCCGTCAGGACCTAATGGAGCGACTACGATTATGGTGATTACAGACCGACTATTTAAGAATGTGATACTCGAACCGATGGCTTCGATTACAACCCAGGCCGTCGCAGATACACTCCTTCAATGTCTAATCCGACACCATGGACTCCCGAGAGCTATTGTTTCGGACCGAGGAACCCAGTTTGTCAACCATATGTGGAAACGAATTTGTCAGTTACTTCGAATTACGCGACGACTGTCAACAGCATACCACCCAGAGACAGATGGGGCAACTGAGAGAATCAATCAAGTTGTGGAAAGTTACCTACGTTCCTTTACTACGTATTGGCAAGAAGACTGGAGCTCCTTGCTACCAGTAGCAATGTTGGCGATAAATAACCGGGACGCAACTTCCACTGGAATGAGCCCGTTCTTCGCGACACACGGATATAACGTCGACCTTATTCCCCTGACCGACTCTGACGAACTACTACGGACTAGTGGCCGATCCCCAGTGGCAAGAGGAGAAACGTTTGTTGCAAAATTGAACGAGGCTTCCCAGGTAGCGCAAGCCGCAATTGCGTCTGCTCAGGAACGACAAGAGGAGCATGCCAACCGAGTCCGACAAGTGGCCGAGCAATTCAGAGTGGGCGACAAGGTCTGGTTACGACTTAAGAACATCTCGACAGACCGTCCCTCTAAGAAACTTGACTGGCTCAACGCGAAATATACTGTTACGGAGTTGATTGGGTCTCATGCCTGCCGGCTGGATACGCCACCGGGTATCCACAATGTCTTCCATGTCATGTTATTAAAGAGGGCTGCCAATGATCCACTACCCTCTCAAGTCCAGGATGATGTTCAACCCCCTGCCCTAGTTCGTGAGGTGGACGAAACCGAGAACGAGTGGCAGGTCGAGGAAATTCTTAATGATAAAAAGATCCGAAACCGGACACAGCTCCTAGTCAAATGGACTGGCTATGTCCGCCCTACTTGGGAACCCCTTCAGAACTTCCTCGATACCGCAGCCCTGGACCGCTATGAAGCAACGCATGGCAACATAACCAATGATTAATTGTACGACAACAACAACAATCGTTAACAAAAAGAGGGGGGCTATTGTAACGGGCTGTGCCCGTAGGTGGCCTCGGGAACCCTCGGCCTTTCGTGGCCCACTTTTACCTTTAAGCCACCATGACGAGTATATTTATGGATGGACCTCCTCTACTCTCTTTCTCTTCTTATTCTTTTCTTAAGTTTGGTATACTCTGTAGAGTGGCCTAGCTAGTTGCAATACACTACCTTGAGACCGTTACACCTACCCTATACCCTTAGGTTAGACCCGACTGTTATATATAGAGTAGGTAAGAGAGTAATTACTGGTAGATAAACTGTAGGTTTATATTAGCAGAGAGGTTAGGGTGTTACTTACTGGGTAAATATTATATCTGGTAATAGTTAAGTATAACGTACATGATAAGCATACGCCGCATCTAAGTATGCGCCGCACTTTTCCTAACCCTTTAAGATTAAAACTTTAATAAAAACATAACAAAGCATCTAATTAATTAAAACTAATTACTATACTCTTCTATAGAGGTCTCAATTACAGCCTGATAAGTCCTTGCATTATAACCAGCCTTTCTACAAGTTCTACAGCACCTTTCCTTCGGTAGCACTAACCTCCGTCGACTACTACTTCTTAATAATTTAGCCACTACCTGTATATTAACGTCTCTCTGATCTATTGCATCCCTTCCCTCATCTAGAGTCATATTCCCTCCTTTTTATAGGCGGGTTCTTTTTGCTCTATACTGCTTACTAAGAGTCTTATTTGCCTGTTAAAGGATCTGGACCTTAGCTTTTAATAGGGCATTCTGATATATTATTGCCTTTATTCCTTTTAAAAGTAACTTAAGTGCCTTAAGAATTGATGCTGGAGAGCTGCTCTGATATCTTTTTATTTATCTTTTAAGGTATTCAGACTAAGAGCTAGCCTTAAGTATGGTTTTTAGGGTCTTCAAGACCCAAGGGTCGGGGAGGCTAATCTCCTCCCTTACCGGTGTTAGAGTCCGTAGCTGCATATCAAGCTTTAATATGACATTTTCTGGGTTCAAGGGAACAAGTCCGGCCCCTTGAAAACCTCCCTTAATATTACTTCTTATTATAGCAGCTTCGTAGGCAGCATAGAAGGCTGGGAAGAACTCGGTCTTCAAAACGTAAGTTATAGAGCATCTAATTAATTGCTTAATTACTTAACTATAGGCTATTTTAAGCAGCCTAAAGTACCCTATATCAAGAGGCTGGAGCAGATAAGATAAATAAGGCGGCATATAAAGTATAATAATATTATTCTCTTTATAATATTTCTCAAAGTTAATAGAGTAGTAACTTTTATACCTATTGAGGATTAGAAGATAATAGCAACTAGTTAATTGATTCTTTATATGCCAATTAAAATACTTAAGCTACTTAAGACCTATCTTATTATTAGTCTAGCTATTTTAAGTTATTATAATAGCCTAATTGCCCGGGAGGTTACTTTCTTAGTACCAGTTAGCAAGGTGATATTAGCCTGTAATTATAATAAATAGCTAGATTGCCCAGCCTTCTGTATTAATCGCCTAAATAACTATAACCTATTCCCGGTTTCCAGGCTGGACTAATTTCGGGTTTTTACGCCTATCTGCGCCTGTAATAACCATTCTACTTGCAATTATACCCATTATAAAGCCAGTCTCATCAAAGTTATAGATATCAGCTAGGTCGATACTATATTTCGCAATTATATTCTTTACGAGCCGGAACCAATTACAAATAATAGTTAGATCTTTATATTTAGCCCTCTAATAGTTATATTTACAAAAAAAACACATCTTAAGCTCTGGTTATTACCTGACGAAGTTAGAAGCCCAGTACTTGCCAATAGGTAATATGTTACAGTTAGCAAGCAGTTAGTTAGCTATTTTTTTAATACTACGCAGTCGCAGGGGAAATCCTCGCAAATCCAGGTCGAGAATGAACTGAATAATAATCTATTCCTCTAGATTAGATAGGCGACGCAATTTCAAGATCTAATCGCGTCGAGATTGAATGCCATTCTGTCGGCAACGTAGCCTTCGCTCATCTATTTCGTATATCAATATGGCGCGTCGGATACTTAATTTTGGGTCGTTTTGAAGGGCTTGAAGGGCAAGAAGGGTTCTAGCTTTAGTAGTTTGCTGTAGTATGTTTGGTGGTTGAAATTGAATTGATAATATAAAGAGTTATGTATTTGAGGGAAAAGTGCGGCGTATACTTGGATGTAGCGCATGCTTATTATATACGTTATAATATTAATAAAGATAGAGAGTAGAGTTAATTTAGGTTTTAGTTATTAAAATAAATAAAGCAGGTATATATTAAAAGATAATTTTAAGGATATATTATATATTAACTCTTAAAAGTAGAAAACTTAAATTACAGTATTATAACTAACTTGTAATTTTTATTAAGGTTAATAAATAAACCTAAGAGTAAATTAGAGTTAGATAAGTTAGTATAAATAACTATCAGGCCTATTTTATTTAATAAAGTTATATTTAATTAATTACTATTATACTATATTTTGCTAATTATACCTTAAACTTCTGAAAAGTATAATTAGCCTTAAAGGTATAAATTTTAACAAAAGAAAGTAAGTTAAGATATTATTATAAAATATACTTAAAAGCAGCTTTAAACTCTTATAATATATAAAGATTATTATAGGCTAGGCTTAAAATAAAGCCTGGGTATAAGTTTAAGCTAGGAGTATAATAATTTAATAGTACTACTAGTAAGCAGAGTTTTTACTGTAATTTCTATATAAGATTTTTTTTTTTTTCTCTTTTTAACTTTAAATACTTTTAATATAAGAATTTTATTATTAAATAAATTTAAAGCTTACCTCTTATATTATTTAAAGCTTAATTATTTTATATAATTCTTATAATAAGTAAGTAATAATAGAAAACTTATTTATAAAATTTATTAACCAAGTTATTTAATTATAGTACGTAATTTATAAAGTTATTTATAATTTAATTATTTAGTTTTTTTTAGCTTTACTTAATATTATTAAATAAATTAAAGCTATATATTAATCTTAAATAATAGAAATAAATAATAAAAGCTATACTTAATATTAAACAAAATAGTAATTAAATAATAAGATTATTATCTATTAATCTCTACTTAAAATTTCTATTTAATCTTTTTAACTTTAACTGTATTATTTAAAATTAATAATCTTACTATTTATAATTAATAATCTTAAAATAGTAATCTTATTTTAAATAATAAAATATAAAAAAACTAATATCTTTTATTATTAAGAAATTAACTTTTGTTTTAATATTTATTTTATTATAACTAATTTTAATTAATAAATATTATTTAAAAAGCTCTTATTAATAGTAATTAATTATATTTATATTATATAAATAGTATCTAATATAATCTTAAATTCTTTTAAAATTTAAAAAATAAATTAGAAAAATAAAAATTAAATTTCTTTTTAAATTTTCTTAAAAAAGAATTTTTATTTAAGTTATTATTATACTATTTACTATTTTTAAATAGTAGCTAATAGATTATATTAGCTATTTTTAAATACTATTTACTTTTTAATAATAAAATTAGAGATAATAAATAAGAATATTAACTTTATACTAGTAATCTTATTTTAAATATCTAAATAGAAATAGCTATATTTTATAATTTAGCTAAAAATATTAATAATCCTAATTTAAGAGATTAAGTCTTCTTCTAGGATATTGCCAGAGCCTAATATAACCCCTGGTTCTAAGAGCTGTTATATTGCGTTGGGTTGGTACGGATACTAGCTACCTAGGGTGGGATCTTAGGGCGTTCTAGAGGTTGGGTTGTGGGAATTGTCAGTATATTTATTAATATTAAAATAGGTTAAAAAAGTTAGATAGAATTTTAATAGAGAAGAAAAAAACAGCTTAAAACTTAAACTTAAGCCTTAGTAACTATAATATATATATAATAAAAATATAGTAAATTTAAATACTAGGTTTTCTTATTAAAAGTTAATAAAAATTATAATCAATTTAATTAATTTTATAAATTTTATAAATTTAAAAACTTTTATTATATTATAATATATTATTAATTAAATTATTATTAATTTAATTATATTAAATTATATTTATCATAATTAATTAAAAAAATAAAGAAATTCTATAAATATTAATAAAATAAGCTTAATACTCTTTAAAAAAGTAGTTATTAATAATATAATTATAAAAATAAATAAAAAAGATCTCGAGAAGCTAGGTTAGAATAGAGTATAGCTACTAGAGCTGCTGGAGTTGCTGAAGGAGGCTCAGCGCAAGGCATGAGTTATCGGGGGCGGAAGGTTTCTGAGTCGAAGGTTGACTGCAGGCGAAGGTTTGGAGGGGCCGAAGGTTGTTATATATTAAGGTTATACTCTAATTCACTTTGTTAAGCAACACAATGGTCTATACAATACTATGTTGAGTTCCAAGAAGGAATGGCTGGGTGTGGCGCGATGAAGAGTGATATGATGCCTTCACCGATTTCATCTAGCTAAATATCGGTCAGCAGTATTGATAGGGCGTAAAAGGATTGGGGAGAATCGTTTCCAAGTTGTTGCCAGAACCGGACTCCTTCGCCATCCGAGGACGGAAGGTCAGCCATTGTGCTGCATCGCGCCCTTCTACATATGCTTTACCATGCAGGCATAGTAGCTCTTCATCGGCCATCATGCCAACCGTTCCTCAGCGCCAGTATTGAGTGCCAGGCCCATTCGCATTCAATGATGTCAGAGGCCGCTGGGTGAATTAGTCATCTTACTGCGATGCTCCATAAGGAGGTCTTGGCCAAGTAGGTCTTTGAGAGGCAACATACGGCACAGGCATGTTCCCCAAGACAGAGGAGAACATATATGATCCTCTGCGCAGAACCACCATATGCTATTTTGGAGTGGAGGGGCAGAGTGAATTGAAAAAAAAGTGGGTAGTATGAGATGTTGGATCCGCTACGACCAAGCCAATCAGGGCAAAATCGTATGGTCAAATGGTCTAACTTCGAAGGCGTCATTGTGTGGATGTTCTTGGTTGCTTCCTTACCCCTCACTCATCCTCTATGACCAAGACCAGGATGGTGATGTATCAGAGGATTCTTCCCATTCGTCCGGTATTCCGTCACCCCAGGGTCAATCCAACAGTAGATTATACGAGGTTCCAGATCGTTTTCCAGTACACACACGTCACATATTAGGATATGAGATGATTACGACGGCTATCGCGGCAGTGATTTTCCTTCTATCATCGTAGGCGCTATATCGCCACCTGCCTCGTCAGCATCCTATTTCCTTCTTTCAGGTCAATAAGTTAGCTGACGCCAAAGACCCCGCAGTACCTGGGGCGTCTCGGCTGCCCGACGTTATCGTCATTTTCCTTCAGGCCCAAAGATCTTCATTAGATTGAAAGAATATCAAGAGATTTTCTCCCACATGATCTTGTCCAATCACTGACCACTTGACGCAACACACACATTGAAGTTAGAAAGCAGGGAAAATCGCGGTCACCGGCTGCTTGTTTGTGGATTTAATGTCCTCCTCATTATGCAAGAGAGTTACTGGACTTTTGAAGGTTCAAGCCCCAGCGGCTTCTGCCATGATTTTTGCAGCATCCAGCAGACGGAATTAGCCACCGTATAACTTACTGGTCACGAGCAAGCGGGGCGTGCGAAATCATGATTCCGTAATGCAGATTCATGGCGTTTTTGGTGGAAAGTATTTGTGTCCGGCTTAAACTTTGAGGCCCTGATCGTCGACGTATAGGCAGACATTAACCGGTCATTGAACCCCGTTGTGGCACCAATTAAGTTACGGGGTGAGTCCACGCAACGCACCCATTTACCAACATCTTCAAGATTGAAGAGTCAACTTTCCAGAGAGCCGCAGATCCGTGGTAGGGGGCGCGCCACATCAGCGCGGGGATCGAGGGGTGATGATGGAATAAAATCCAAAAATACGAAGAGGCTCTGAATAGACATAAAATGTATCATCTCTTCGCTCATCCCGTATCTGGATTCTTCTATTGCTGCATCTCTTCCTACCCGTGTCGCTGTCACCAAGTTTTGTCCAGACTTTACACACCATATATCCAGACTTACTAGTAACTTTAACAGCATCAAAATGAAGGTCTCTGCTATTACTCTTACCCTCATGCTTGCGGCCTTTTCCTGGGTAAGCTTCTCCAAGAAGATATTCATCCATCTCGTCAGCAACTAACATGTCAGTGATCCAGGCTCAAAACAGCGCCGTCAGTACCATCATCGTTCAAGCTTCCAGCGCTCTTCAAAGCGCCAGTGCCGCTGCCAAGAGCGCCGAGAGTGCCGCCAAGAGCGCCGCCACAGCCAGCGCCGCATCAGCCAGCGCCGCATCAGCCAGCGCCGCATCAGCCAGCGCCGCATCAACCAGCGCCGCATCAGCCAGCGCCGCATCGGCTACTAGCACCGAAAACAGTTCTTCCCAAACTGTCCATACTATCAACACCAGCAGCGCCGCTGCCAGTGTCAGCAGCAAGATCAGCAGCATCAGCTCCGTGCTCAAAACTGCCAAAAGCTCCGCCTCCTCCTCTCTCAGATCGGCTCTCGCATCGGCCAGCTCCGAACTTGCGAGTGTCACTAAAACCGCCAGCTCTAGTTCGAGCTCGTCCAGCGGCGCTGGTTCCATGCCCACTGCTGCCGTTGCCGTGGGTGCTCTCATGGGCGGTGCTGCCGTCCTCGTCAACATGTAAACAATCATGACCTTGATGAGATACTACAACAGCACACCCAATTCAGTAATAAAACCAACGTCAGTTCGACAAAACAGGTAAATAAGCATACGGAAACAGACGTGGGGACTGGGAATTTAGTATCTCTAGGCGAGACGGGTGTTGTGGCGCTGGGCAAGTCTCCTTCTCCTTTTCATTGCATCGCTCATCTGGCAGCAATTGGAGCCTGGAGCCATGAGCGCATAATGGTAGTAGGATCTGGAAATAGGGCTAAATAGGGTGCAATAGTACACATCCTTGCGGGTTAATTAATACGCTTCTTTGAACGAGAACGCCGGTTACTCTATGAAATTTAGCAAAAATGTCAACCATCCAGACACCCACCAGCTACTCTAACTCATTTAAGTTATGCACACATAGAGTATAACCGATTCGGTGACACTTGATAATGAGGAGCCAGCCGGTCTTCAATTTCCCCTTCATCCACCCCGCGCAGTTCTTCTACTTCGAACGAGTTAGAGCCTTCGTCATCGCATGTGTGAATGAGCAATTCAAAATACGAGATATCAAACTTGTTTTTCTCCAACTTTTCCCTGGAACTGCTCCTCAGCTGCCGCTTCCTCTGTGTCGAGAATGACGCTTGCAACGGGAGATGTGTAAAGAATGACGTTTTCTCCTGGCTTCATAGACACTAACGAACCTAGTTGCGTTTAGCTTTAAGGACTCTCGCAGCATTGTCCGCTAAACTCGGCCCGCGATAGCCGATAATACGATCAGAGACCCGCTAAGATTGCCGAGATCCGCTATTAGCATACAGAAAGAGTATTCACGGATTATTTTCAACTCTACTGAGTAGCTCTTCCACCCCATCAGCTAGTATTATTACAGTGCATTGGCAGGCCAGACGTGGCTGCAATGATCGGATCTGACACAAAGACTGAGTTTAAAGAGTGGCTTGAGAGATGTCACCAAGATTAATTGTTTTAATTCTCAAAAAGTCCTCAATGCCATATTTACTACCCTCCCTTCTGAAGCCACAGTGTTTAATACCGCGCTGTGCTTTTGCGTCTTCGACATGTTCAATGATCTTATGCGCGATCGTGGATCAGAGGTCCATGTGTGATGCCGTGCTTCAATCCGTGACCGATTCGGAATTTCTTGACTTTTTCTATGAACCTTTTCGAAAACTCCTGGTATACACTCTGATGGATGATGAAGGTGTTTGCGCGTGCGCAAGTTTGGCCTGCTCCCCGAAACTTAGGAGTGATTGCACCTTCAACTGCATCGTCGATATCAGCGTCTTCCAACACGATGAAAGGTGCCAGCCCGCCGAGTTCCATTGAGAGCATTCTTAATGTCGACGAAGATTGGCTCATAAGGAGTCATTTGACACGCACAGAACCTGAGAATAATATTTTACGAATAATCGAACTCTCCGTGATAGCAGTTCCGACCTCGACCGTGTTTTGGAGTCCTCTAATGGCGTTAATTACGACTTTTAGAAAACCCGCTTCGCCGCCTAGGTCAGCCAGGGCCAAGGCAGTCAATAGGGTCTCTCTGGGTGCTTTGAGAACGACGGTGCAACCGGCTACGAGGGCTGGTCCAGCTTTCCGGGTCACCATAGCGAGAGGCAAGTTTCACGGCGCGATGAAACCACAGACCCCGGTGAGATCTGTGTTAGAGAATCGTAGCACATAGCGAAACGTGAATAAATCTGGTTCATCTCATCCTCGTTTCATATTTGGAAAGGTTTGCACAGACATTATTTTCAAGCAAATTCTCGTCCTTATTAGCCTACCCAAATCAGAAATTCTACCCGTTGTTAACTTACAAGTCAGCTTAAAGGCTAAAAATGCACAGCGCAATCCATGTTGAGATAAGACTCTCAAGAGCACCGGTCATTCTGGCAGCGGAAGGCCAGCTGAGCGGTCCTACCCTGCACCCCACAACGAAGCAACTCGTCTGATCACAACCCTTGCGTAATAGATTAACGATTCATCAATCCTTTCTTTAAATGGGAATTCAGTCCATCCCACCCACACCCGCTTGCCATGAATTGCCCAATTGGGAAGGCTAGATGGGAAGGCTAAGTAGATGAGACGCCTTACAATAAGAGCATAAATAGGTTAGCCGTCTATCCGAGCTCGACTGCTGTGTTGGACCATGGCGGGTTCTCCTGACGGCATTTACAAGAAGGGAATTTCTGACCCCCAGTTCACTGTGGCTTATTTGTGTCTCCCGTTCGAGCCAACGTCTAAAGTCAGGTCCCTCACCTGTCTGAAGCCGAGCGATCTAAGGGCCGTTTCAACAACTCGTGGTGGTCTCGGTATGGCGAACATGAATATGAGTATATGGGGCAAAGGCCAGATTGGCCATATATTCTAGGAAGGGCCGGCACAGGCGCATTGCTACGACAGAAGACAGCAAGATGAATTTCTCATCCCATGTCCACCTCCGAGCAGTTACTACCCGAGTATTCGACTTTGACACCGAGGATATCGAGGTGACTCATGCTTGGAGTGGAGCTTTGGCCTTTACGACAGATGGAAATTCTTTTGTTGGTCGACTTCCTTTCACTGGCCATCGACATAGGCGGGTTTGTGCGGCATATCCAGGAATTGGCACGGCCGGAGCCTTCGTGTCTGGTCAACGTCTGACGTTGTTATTGTTTGGGTAGGAGGTTCCTTGTGCGTATCCTAGATCTATGATGCTCACGGACTGGCGAGTACGAGGCTGGACGGAGGTGACCCCCAGCAAGCTGTCATCTAGTTTCTGGCCATATAACATGTCGGGATATCGGACTTCAACGCCTATTGCGGAGATGAAGTTTTTAGGTCTCCAATGCCTAGTTTTTCCTTCATTCAGATCAATAGCTAGCTAAAGCCAAAAAAAAACCCAAGCTGTCCGAGGTTATCTTCACTTTCTTCGTCTATAATCCTGACCTAACGACCCTGATGAGATAGAAAGAATATCAAGAGCTTTCTACACATATGGTCATTTGCATCTGCTGGATTAACAGACCACTTTAGATTACGTTGTGATTGAGAGGTGACAACACGTCAATACAAACGATATTGCTTCCGATACTCCGGACTTGGATCTATTCAGGCCTGTGTTCAACGCGGCCATAGTAGTCGGCGGGTTGCGGTCGACCTATCAGGCTCCGCCAGTCGGCAGCCTACCAATAATACCAACCGACGTTAAGCTAGACGCCTTAGGTACGGCGAAGAAAGACCCGAAGATAATAAGGAAGGAGAGCATTTACGTCGGGGACGGATTAATTAAAGTCGTGCCGGCGAAGCGCCGAACGCGGCAAAGATTCCTGTTACGGACAAGGCCGACGTCCTGACACCAGGAACAAACTTAACCAGATCATGTCATTTACCCCCCACACTTCCCCGCAACTAAGGGATCGGATACTCGAGCCTATAGGGACGATGAAGCTTATTGAGCCAAGGCTAGGGTCGGATATGAGTCGCTAATCGGACGTCGCTACCGCAGGTCAAGAGACGTGTAAGTGGCCCAGAGTCGTATTTCACCGACGCAAACGCCGGCCTAGACATGGATGTATCTTTCTATTATGCAGGCACAAGGGGCACCACAAGCTCGCATCCCCAAATCCCCTCACACGCTGCACACGTGGCTTGGCCGAACGACTTGGAGAGAGGCATCTGCCACGAGGCTCCCTTGCTGGCTCAGCCGACCTTTCCCTCCTCCCCTTTCGCGTAGAGTTGATGTAAACAGCAGGCCATAGTTGTAAACGGAGCGAACACATTGTTACAGCCCATACCTCAGTCCCTAGGTCGCAACATTAACCACAGCCACAAACCGGGGTAGAACGGAAGGCCCGGGTCCCGCCATCACACGGGCGGGCCGTCGGGCGGCTCCACACGGCCTGGCTCCGATCACGACATGCCATCCGGTCATTTCCTGGGCCGTCCCGGGGTCACGATGCAGCCCTGGACGTCATGCGATCAAACGAAGCGCGCCAGAAGCAGGGAGGCGGCACGATTGCCGAGCCTCCCTGGCATGTCTTTTAGTTCACATGCGTATTGCCTAGATTGTCACAAGTGAAAAGGGCCGTTTGCTGCTCCGTGTGGCCGACCATCGTCGACCGCGGGGGTGGAGCAGCGTGAGCCAGGGGGCATGAACCCGGAGGAAGATGGTCCGGGTAGAGACGAATCTGGAATAATCACCATGCCGATGAGACGAACGTGGGTTGCTTGAGACCATAGTGGAAGTAGAAATAGGGGCCGTGGGACAACTACTTAAGTCACGACCTGCCCCTGAGATCTCAGTACCCCGTTGTGGATAGCCTCATCAACAGGAATCGACTCTCGTTTGCGACCGCCTCTCGTCTCTAAACCATTGATTCGCGCCCACTATACATTCTTTACATTCGTTTGTCCCGCCATAAGTGAGTATTGTATCTTACAACCCAAACTATGACTTGGATGTCATTGAACCATGAGCAAATTCCTAACATGTTTCCCAGAAACCGCCATGGGCCTCGGAAATATCCTCACGGCGCTGGCAGCCTTCCTCCCGGCCATCCAAGCCGCGGTGCCAGCCATCTCCGGCTTCACGCTGACCTGGAGTGACGATTTCGTCGGCACCGCAAACAGCCTTCCGAACTTGGCCAACTGGATCGTCGACACGGGCACAAGCTACCCCGGTGGTCCCTCGCAATGGGGCACGTCAGAGATTCAGACGTACACCAGCAGCACCAACAACCTCAAACTAAACGGCAATGGCGCGCTTCAGATCACGGCCATCAGGGACTCGGCCGGCGGATGGACATCGGCGCGTATCGAGACCCAGCGGTCTAACTTCATGGCCGCTGCCGGCGGTAAAATGCGTATCCAGGCCAGTTTGAACTTGCCAAATGTGGGCAGCAACGGCATCGGGTACTGGCCCGCCTTCTGGACGCTCGGCAGTGCGTACCGCGGCAATTACCAGTATGTTGGCCCTCTCCCTCTGAAAGAAGATACCTCAGGGGAAACAAGACATAGAAGAACGGGGAAGTTAGGAACACAGTCTAACCGGCTCTAGGAACTGGCCATCAGTCGGTGAATTCGACATCATGGAGAACGTCAACGGCATCAACCGCGTCTGGGGCGTTATGCACTGCGGCGTCAACCCCGGCGGGCCGTGTAGAGAGACGGACGGGCTCGTCAACAGCCGCGAGTGCCCCAACACGCCCTGCCAGGGCAACTTTCACACCTACACACTGGAGGTCGACCGCACGCAGTCGCTCGAAGCAGTGCGGTGGTTCGTCGACGGCATCCTGTTCTGGCAGATCGTGTCGACCGACCTGCCATCCGACGTCTGGGCCCAGAGCGTTCACAACCCGCACTTCATCTTGCTCAACTTGGCCATCGGCGGTGCATTCCCGAACAACAACTACGGCAGCTCAACACCGCTGGCCAGCACCGTGTCGGGCGCGACGTTGCA
Source organism: Ilyonectria sp. MPI-CAGE-AT-0026 (assembly GCA_020744155.1). NCBI lineage: Eukaryota > Fungi > Ascomycota > Sordariomycetes > Hypocreales > Nectriaceae > Ilyonectria > Ilyonectria sp. MPI-CAGE-AT-0026. Next base: position 145,883 of record JAGPNQ010000034.1, read on the forward strand.
GGCTGAGTATATTGCTGTATACAATGCGTAGGCGGGCTGTGGTGCTTGGTATTTATGTTTGCGCGCAGGTTTTATGAGGGGACTGGGCTATTGCTACATATTTGATTCTTGTTCATTATTTATTTGGTTCAAACTGTATGTATACTTCTTGTTTATGTTTTATTATCGTTAGCTGTAGCTGTATGTATATCGTGTGGGCTGTTTTTGTTTATTATCCCGCCTTTTTGTTGCCTATATCTGTCCTCAGTGAGAAGTTCATGCCGGTGCTAGAGAGTGTACGAGAAACAGTCGTCTTGGTGATGAGTGAATATGCGACTGCACTAGAACCAAGGATCCAGTTCCCCCGGCAAGCAGGTATTCCTACTGTAATGGGGCTAACGGTCCACATGGAGTTTAAAACAATCGCGGCCAGCAGCTAGCTTAGGATAGCCCCAGTTAAGACATTGAGTCTGCTTGAAAGATGAGACGGCACGCTTTTTCCCGTCTCTGAAATATATGACGCCTTTTGTCCCAGTACGCTTATTACACTATAGGTATTATAGCAGCTCTTATCGATGTTTTTTTTTCTTTCTCTCTAGAAATCTTTGAGAGCTGTAGATTAATTGCTCTCTGTATCTCTTACTTCCAGGTGCTAGCTTTATTATTACTTTCTCTTATTTTTTATCCTTCTCTACCTGCTACCCTGCGGATAGATATAGTCTACACTATAAGCCTTTCCCACCAACAAACTACGCGCAATATAATCCTATCAAGCCCAAGATCGCTTTTAAATATCAACGACATAATAATATTTAGATTGCCAGGGCCGTGATTAGCCTCGGTTGCCTACATATATATCTCGAGCAGCAAACACGCAAGAATGGTAACCATCTACCAGCCTAGGAAACGGAAATGGCTCGCAATTTTAAAAAGAATGTTTAATTTAAACTGAGCTAGGTAAGGTTCTAATACTAGAAGCTGTTTGTTGACCTTAAACTAAATGCAATATTGTTCCATGCTTGCCGCTTGAGGAATGACTCCTCGAGAGGTAGTGCCCATACAAGCTCAATACCTACCCCCTCTTCAATCACTCACCTTCATTTCCTGGACGCTTTCTGTTATGCCGCTGAAGGGGCAAGCCGATGGAATTGAAGATTGCTGGCCGGCTTCTTTGCCGGCTACGGGACGGCTCCCAGCAGAGCCCAGGACTCCAGTAAACTCCTCACCATCCCTCACGTACCATTTCGCAAAGAGATCGTTTTGTATCCAGATGACCTTGCTGAGGGCCTTTACCATAGAGGTTCGTTTGGACATCGGGAGGGCGTTGTGTGATAAAATCGCTTCCGTCAAGACATGTTGGATCAGGCACAGAGTGGCGCTAATGTGGATGTATTCGACGTTCAAGGGCTTGCTCCGGTTGAGTCCGACATGCATGGCTCTAAATGACACTGGCAGTTAGGACACTTGGATTTCAGGTTGGCATTGAAGATCAGGGAGCTAACGACTGTCGCTGCACTTACCCAACTTGGTCTAGATACTCCCAAAAGGCCATTTTGGATTGATCAGAGCATATTTTCGTGAGGTAAGATGTCAAAAACATCTTTCTCTGCCTCAGCTCGAGGCTGTTTTCGTCAATGGACACTTCGAAAGGCGCATCGGAGCGTGTGTCTCTCATTTGGAACGCTCGAGCAGTGATGTCGAATTGAAGGAGCTTCTGATAGACGATGTGTACGACGGCGGGGATCAGGTCCTTGACAAACTTGGACCCAAACGCTAAGGCTTCTAAATCATCTGAAAGAAATATTGTGTCAGAATGGAATGGTCTTTGACCGAGGTTGGGCACAGTAACAGAATAGCAGGCAATCCACTCACTCTCATCGAAGTCGAGAAAGCGATGTAAGTAATCAATCCGGGCTTCCAGGTTCGTGTATAACGACTTGCGGTCGATATGCTCAAAAGTTTCCGTCATTTTGAAGAATGCGAAAAGTGAAGATGGTCTCTGGAATGGTAAGATATGGGGTAAGCAACGTGGAGTGTCAGCGAAGGGTGTGAGGAAAACCCCATACCGAGACGAAATGCGGTGTCCATCATTTATCTTCCCAACCTGACTCGAGATCTGTATCTCACCTTGCCCTATTCTGGCTAGTGATACCACCCCACACAGGCGGAGTCGTAGTGCTGATGCGCATCATCTACGCACAGATCGAGGAGTGTCGGCTGCGTAGCGACGAAGGATGGAGACTTGGAGAGGTGCTATACGCACTAGCGTTGACCGAGATGCTGGGAAGCACCTGGATGCGCAACATTTCATCGGTGAAGACTATATCTCCTGTGTCCGTGCTTATCAATGCCTGCTTCAATGCCTGCTTCAAACGCATGGATGTTGGCGTGCTTATGACTGTCGATTGGCTGCTCCAAGGGAGGGGTAAGAGATGGGATGCAACTCCCTGTTGTAACAGAGGCGGAGAGGGGAAGCAGATGTCTGACCGCCATGGACAAGGATATAACAACGGCGATTTGGGCACCAGAAGTTGCGAATACCACGGGTTGATGGCCCGGGACTATGCCTTTCTATGGTGTAGTCGTGGGTCCACTGATAAGTTCGCGGGGCTGTTCCGGAGCCGACTCCCATTTTAGAATGGCCCCTCTATCGAGGACGACTGTATCTCGGATTCTCAGGTGTGCTGGGGTGAGATAGCGGCACCGGCGTGTGCTGAGAGCCAGCAACGGAGTAGTGTATTATTGGAAATGGACAAGGGTCCATTGGCCCCGTATCACGAGGCATCCTGACACGCCCGGATGGATTCCCGATTGGCCGGGGATACAACATGGCTATCACTAGATCTCGGTGTAGCCAAGGGCCAGACTGTTCGAATTCCATCCAGCTTTCCCAGCAGAACACGTGACTTGGCGTTACAGGCATTGTCATATGCGTAAAATGATTGTCGACGTAACGTTCCCCGCGCGACGCATTGAGAGATATAAATTGCAGTCGTACAAAGGATACAGGGTAGGTTGAGTAGAAAACGCCTTGGGACATCTGTCAACAAGGCCTGGCCTGAAAATACCACAGGAACAATCAACAAATATTCTCCCCCGCTGCTGAGGTATCACGGTGGCAAATATCTCTGGGCGGTTTGACTTCTGTGCGAAACCCGGTGTCTGTTGGCTCAGCCATCGTCATCAAACGCCTACAATAAGAGCGAGTCCAGATTTGAGTCAGGTTTCGCTAGGCAATGGGCCGGCGGGTTCAACTTGAGACCGCCACGCTATTCTGGTGTACCAAGACTAGCCTAGAATGTAGGACCTTCGCGAAGTGTCCAACTTGTCGCAAGTAGAAAATTTCTTTGCTCAACGAGTTGAATTGCAGTGATGTGCTTTCGCACTGGAATGAGGGTGCCGGAGGTGCCCCCAAAAGCCCCTAGCGCTAGTTACGCCCCCGTTACGCAGCTCGGATAAGAATAGGAGAAGTATTTCCTTACCATTAGCTACCTTCGGCTTGCCTAAAATTTATGCATCTTGGACGTTCTCATATATTGTAAAAGAGGTTGAGTCCCTTGATATGTACTGGCAAAACTTTAAATTGGACCACAACACAACAGGTCTACATGCATGTTGGTTAGTTTCGTGAATGTAAATCTCAATACACGTTTCAAGTCGCCTTTTAATCCGTGCCGGGGCTCTTTTTAGTGGTGGATTTTAAGCGGCCGAACTGACGTTGCTCGTTCAACAATATTTCCAGGTCCAGCAGCAGGCTGGTAGACGAAGCCGGTCTTCGGAACGCTGCCTAAGCAGCGTCTTTAGAAACAGCTCAACGCATCTTGACAGCAGCCTTAAGACGGATGGACTCGAGCCAAGTCTTCAGAGTCGAGTGGTCACTGATTTCTATCGCGTTAGAGTGCCGTCGATCCCAAATAATGCAGCCGCAACGAAAGAGCGCGAATTGCCGACGCCAATACACCTAGGTACTGAGTCAATTCTTCGGACGAGGCTATCCATAGGGAACAAGCTTCCAGGATGCGAGCCAGTGACGCTATCGATGGCGAAGTTATCGACCGGCGGAGCCTTGTACTTGATAACGGGGATAAGAGGCCATGATCTCGATAACGGAGATAACAGGCATGATGATGTGCGGAGAATCGCCGGAAATACGCCATGTTGATCCGGATTACAAATTCCGATGCCGATCCAACTCAATGCAAACGTTCATGACAATTGTTGGAGAGAGACCCTGTACAAGGAAACCTTCAGTAGATTGATATCTGGTCTTTAGTCATGATGACGAGACCAAAAGGCCCCCTCATCCGGCTGATCCGGATGATCCGGATCGATCAGGATCATCATCATCAATTTGAACAATATTACAACAATTGAATTGACCGTATCGGATCCATCAACAATCTCAATTGCCCCGCGTCCCCACGTTCACATCATCATCAATAATCTGCAGCGATATTTTGTCCACAGTTCAGTATCAAGCTCTCGCCGGGGCTCAAATGACCTCTCGTCGCTTTACTCTATAATATCTTTGAAGAAACCATTCGTTTTGGAGCTCATTTTCGCATAAACGCGGTACATATATTGCGGTATTTTCAGGTATTGGAATAACCATCCAAATATAAACAGCTGTCAATAGCGCAATTACCGGTGACCATGGGCGAAGAAACACTTCCTGTTATTGGCATCTTGTCGATTGGCGACATGGGACTTGGCATCGCCAGACTCTTGATCAGCCAAGGATATAGAGTTGTCACTTACGCAGAGGATAGAAGGCAAGTTACCTGACACAAATATTCTTCAGTTGCAATCGGCGTGGAACATGACATATGTCACATTTATTCGATGCGACTAGATCCTAGAAACGCACAATTCTAGAACGCTACTAACTGGGTTGGGAGAGTTAGCGAGCGCACTCGTGATAGAGCTCGATCTAACAGTGTAGAGCTCTTATCCTCTATCAGCGATTTAGTCAACCAGTCCGACTGCATACTTTCCATTGTCCCGCCGCGAGATGCGTTAGCTACTGCACAGCGTGTGCTCGACGCCGAATCACATGGGCGAAAACAACCCCTGTATTACTTGGAACTGAACGCTATATCCCCAGGCTTATCGGCCGAAGTGGAAGCTTTGTTTCAGGGCAACGAGAGTATCACCCTCATTGATGGTGGAATTATCGGAGGACCTCCGTCCCCAAAGAGTGACTCACCGACAGGCTGGAAGTGTCCATCCCTGGTTACATCTGGACCAACCAGGCTACCCTACGAGGATCTGGTCCAGAAACTCAACATGAAACATGTTTCTCCGAGCATAGGCGGTGCTTCGGGTCTCAAAATGTGTTTCGCGAGTATGACCAAGGGATTTATTGCTCTTGCTATTGAGTCTTTTGTGACGGCAGATTCACTGGGTGTTCTCCCCGAGTTGCGTCAACAAATGGAGATGCACAACGCCGAAGGTCTGGCTCTTGCCTCCGGAGGCATAACTAGCATGCCTCCCAAGGCTTACCGCTGGGTATATGAGATGCAGCAAATTGCGGCCACAATGCACGAGAATGGTGGATTTAACAAGGGAATGTATGGTGTCTCGCTCAAACAATAATTGACCATGGGAGGTGGCAGAAGTAACTAAACTCTCTCAGGTTCGATGAAGTTGCCGAAGTCTATCGTGTTGTCGCCGAGGACACCGAACTTGGCCTAGAGCAATCGGGGGAAAGGAACAGAGGGAGAACAGTGGAAGATGTTGTAAAGGCAATGCAAACCGGCATGAAGAATGCGAAACAAGGTAGCTAGGTTGATAACTAATCATCTAGCGTTGGTATGCCATCGGCGATTCTGGAGCTGGTGATACCTTTGGTATTCCGCAGCGGGATATACAGGGTAAACGAACCAGTTATTAGTTTGAACATGTGAATCGGATGTTTAATTTCTTTGGTTTTCAATGCGTGACCAATTGTGCTCCGTTAACTGTCCTTCACCTTTGAGTGAGTTCTATCAAGTCCGATGTACATAGTTGACAAGCAGCTGTAGGCACATTTACAGCCCAGTAACACAGTTTCTGAAGGGATCAATACAATTATCATCTTTGGTCTTCACCATCGTCTTGAACGCCCTCATCGACTTGACCGTATCGGATCCAACAGAAGCTACAAAATTGCACCAGCCAAGTCAAAAGGATTTAATTGGTTCGCCTCAAATGACATGTCGTGAATGTTTGCCCAAGATATTGACTACAAAATGAGACGGGTCTACGGTACCGCAAGGTAAACGCAGAAGGCAGACTCGAGATGACCCAATTGTTCCTTCCATACTTTTTTGCTCTTAATTCACCGATCTGAAGCTGTAGTACAGCATTTCTCGACAAATCAGTGCCATCTTAGATTATGGATGAAGAGAGTTTCTTTCCACTATATTACTGATTTTATGCCGTCCTTCGTAGTAGGCCCCGCTCTTCTTTACTCTAGCACAGCAAGGAACCGTTCCAAAATACTCCGTTCCGCCCGCGAGGTCCATCAAAAATTGTAGCCGCTAATCCTTTGTTATTCGCTGCTGTTCTGTCTTTGCCCTGCCCATACGCTCAGCATCCGGTCCAACACTCTGTAAGCATGGTCGCTTGAGTTGCATGGGAGAGTTCCAGTCAACACGGGTCCAAACTCGGTCCCAAAATCCTTTCTGACAAATCCCTGGTAGACTACCCAATCGTCGGTTTCAATTTCGATGTCGTAGTCTCCTTGCCCCCAGATGATTGCACAGTTGGCTTGGATGGGTTGGTATCGAGTAGAGGCCATGACGAGATTGCATCTGTAGTTGTTGGAGTGATGGATCCGATAGATGTGAAAGAAATGTTGTGGTTGTCAGTTCTCTTGTCGATGTCTGGGATAAAAGCCTGGCCCACTGAGAAGAGCAACAGAGGGCACGAAATGCCTTTCGATGGATCCGTTACAGTCAAACTGATCAATGCAATAGTGTTGAATTGATGATGATGTTGATGATTGCTTATGCCTGTTATCCGGATCGGTCGGAAGAGGGGTTATCAGACCACCTTTCTCACTAAGGTTATAATATCAATCTATCAGAGGTTTCGTAATACAGGGTCGCTTTCCAACACCTCTTCTATCCTGCCTGATAGCGGGGGTCAAGTCAGGTAGACCCGCTTGTGGCGGTCTCGTTGACCACTGTAATGCCAGACTGGAGCAGTGTGCATGCTGCAAGCCGGAAGAACGTAGTCCGGTGTTCCGAAGGTCTTGCAACAGCCCCAATTACAGATCCTTGAGGATGGTTGGCCATGTATCGCTTCGGGGACTTTGCTCACATGATGTCACAATATGCAGAAACTCAGAACTATCGAAAACCTTGCTTGGCTCTCACCGCAGGCCGCCGCAGTCCAGGACACTCCTCATCATGGAAACAGGATGCATCAAAGACAAGACCGCGTCCAAGGACTCCTACCACTGATAGACCTGCGTCTTTCCCACGAGGTATACTGGAAGTGGATCACAGCTCTGAATCTCGTCGAGAAACCTCGAGGAACGACCGACTTGATGCATGTCGCGAAATTATATCCATAAACAGCTCTCCTATGGAAGAGCGGCTCGAGGGTCAATCTGATGCGAATGGCCATCAGGTCCGACTAGTCTCAGCCCAAGTCATAAATGGAGCCGAGCACCTAGCAAGCTTAGCCAAAGAAGGATATCTAACCCTGCAATCAAGGGGCGGATATCAAGCAGACAACGCGGCCGTTACTACGTCCGAGGCATCCAGCCTCGGGCAGGTCACACCTGATACCCTCCGTCAGCCAGCATCAACACCAGACAATAGGTCGTCAGCAGAGACTGGACATCTTCCAGTAGTCATTTCGGCTTGGCCAAGGCCTGTCTAGCCGGCAACAGTTCCCCATCCATCACCAGAAAGCCTTCTACCCCAGGATGCCCAACCCTTAGCGCTTCGCACGGCGAATGAGCCAAGATTCAATACGACTCAGCATCCTCTCTTACCAAGAACCTCGCAGACCTCACAAAGTGGTGCATCCGCCTGTTTAAACTCTGGTCGGTTCAAAGGATCAATGCTGAATAGTACGCTACCTAAACCGCATCCCATTTTGCCTGCACCTTGGCTCCTAGACCCAGACTATGTCAGCACTGATTCTATGAGAGCCCCGAGTGTCTCAGACACACTACCGAAATAATCAGGGCTTTCGATCCGCTTCCTCGCGAAGACCACACCAGAGTTGCAGCAGCGGCAGTTGCCATAGAGAGTCATGCGACTGTTAAAGACGCAATTAGAAAGTTGATGGCGAGCCGAAAACGGCGACGTAAGGTGCTCCAGAACCCGGCGACGTGCTTTCTAACACGCCCCTAGGGCTTGTGGAGGAGACTTTCAGCGGAGAGTCACCCGTCCGTCGAAGGAACATCGCGATGTCGAGCCTCCAGAATGTTTTCGACGGTCCTCCACACACGAATAGCGTGATGACCGCCTCAAAAATCTCCGCCACTCTTGGAAGCGATTCTCCAAGCGGTCCGGTAGCGGCCTTGGCACCATCCGTACAAGAGCAGACCTGCACGCACGCTTCTTGCCAGGCATGATGGGCATCTTCCCTCCGTATATGTGTGGCACAATCACTCCAGAGGATGGCAGGGCAGACGTTATGATGCTCTTTCCGCACATAAGGAGTTATGGTTCCAAGAAACTCCATTGTATTATGAGTCTAGTTATCAAGAGGTTAGGGTGCCCTGGTACACACTTACCCATAGGGGGGACTAGAAGCTCAACAGTAAAAAAGAACACCAACAATAGTATCAACAATATGAGCCTAGTTATTAAGGCGAGGTTGCGTTCATTGTGATGCGGTTATTTAAAGCACATATAGGGACGGGCGATGGAGCTCGACATTTTGTCCCAGACAATGGAGGGAGATTGCTTCCTATAAACGATTTCCAATCTCAAGGTTCTCTAGACAACGACAACAAGAGGTTGCTTGGTCTCGAGATAAGCAAAGCCATCACTGAGGGCCCTGTGCGCGAGGAAGAAATTGCAGACGGAATTGTCGCTACAAGGTGTGACTGTGTCGTTCAGTCACAATCTCCAAGACAATGGTGTACTGAGCTCGGGTTTCACAGACAGGCTTTGGATGAACAACAAGCTATATACTATAGATAATACAGAGACTTTCAGACCTTCTTCAGCTGACCACCAGAGCCGACGCAGTACAGCGCATAGCCCCGGTACGGCACACCGACCTTAAGTCTTGTTCATATGCTTCACCACACCACCCAACATCCTGGCAAACCAACGGACGAGACAGAGTCTTCGCACTTGCGCCAGAGCGCCACTCCATCGTCCCCGTAAATGGAATCCGGAGTGCTCAAAGCATTCGTGAAATCTTCGGTTCCATCGAGATCGTTTTCAACGATGTCCTACGAAAACGCCAGCGAAGTCGCACATGGTCCCCGATCGGCGGCTCGCCATGTAAGTATGCCCCCCCTTTAAAAGTTTGGCTGGCGAAGAAACGATTGCTGCCTGTATCGTAGCGGACGAATAAGTGGCGAATAAAGTCGAAATTTGAAGGTCCATGAACTATTATCAATTTCCTGAGAGACGGCCGTTTCCATTTTCCTGTGGCCGCGGCGCTGTGATGTCTTCAGTCCTGGAGTGTTTAATTTTATCTTGGGGTCTCCATTCTTAACTTTAGAGAGCCATTATAGACTATTGATAGAGAATTTAGCTTAGCTGAAAGGTTAATAGCTATATCCCTGTCGAATTAAATAACTCCTGCAAGTTCAGGGGATCTCCACCGGACTCTACAGCAATACAGGCACAGATTGTCAGAGTCTGTAAACAGCTGCAAACGTCTTCCTGGGCAATTATCGGGATCCGGGACAGTTCCGAACGTCTTCCCGAGCCTTCGGAAGATGATCCGGTTGGTGCGCATTCCGATATTACCAGGTCCTGGCTCTGGACACAGTCGTAGTCGGAGGACACGCGAGGAATGCCCAGCTAGCCGATTGCTAGAGCTGCGGTATCTGCTTAGCTGATTTGTGGGCGATAGGCTTATGTATGACAGACCTCGTATGGGTAGTGGAGTCGTACGACTTGATCAATAAAACCAGGGTGTGATGTACGGGTGATGCTCGACAGGAGTTCGAATCGCTAATAGACAGGGACAGGGGAGGATGTGATGAGTAGCCCGTAGTAACTTTGTAAGCGGAGACATACATAAACGCGTTCTTGCCGTTTGCCTAAAGGAGTAATAATTGTAGGACGAAGTCGTATTGTGACAGTACGGTCCCTGAACAGTCTCTAGGTTTTATATGTGACCATTTATAGCTCATTGAAGAGTGATGAAGACCTACTACGGCCACCGCATCGCGTGAGCACTCAGCACAGACTGAGGAACACACCACGCTCGGTGGAGATTCGATCTCTGAGTTTAGTCTAGGGGAAGGATCTTGGAAACCGGCAGTGATAACACTAGTGTCAGCGGTGGGGGAGTGGCGAGAAAGCCAAGGCTGAACTCCTCACGCGGGTTCTCCGTGACAAGGGCCTCCTTACTCCGCAATCCTTGTCCTGCGACCCCAGTACCAGGTAAAGGCGGCCGCCAAGAACAGCGCTGGCAACCTGGCGGTATTCACTAACGCGGTATGTCGCAGCCACCAGAATGGTGGTTTCGCGGAAAAACATGCTGTTCGTTGCTCTCTTCCCGATGATGGATAAGTGCGGTCTTAAGACGACCCGGCTGACGACGATCACGCTAGAGACATTCGGGGGATACACGTAAGATGCCGAAGATCCCTGAAGATTAATTAAGCCTAACTATATACGTGGGCCCGCATTAAGCGCGCTAACCTCTAACTGCTCGTCCATCTCTCGGCCCGAGGTAGTTGTTCTACTCTATGTAGTAAGAGTATGCGTAATATTTACAAGAATTAGGTTACAGTTTACCAGGTCCCCATTGCATCTTCGCCTCCCCTGCATTGTGCCGTCAGCTAGCCCCTGAGCTAAGGCAGCTTGAAGCCGGCCTTGCGCTGCTTCTGGAAGAAGGCCGTCGGGTCGTACTTGGCAGAGACCTTGCGAAGGAACTTGACGTTCTCTGTGCCGTAGCTGGTGATGGGATTCGCCTGGCTGGGGTCGACGTAGTTTAGGTAGCGCCATTCGCGCAGGACACCGATGGACTTGGCGTACGTCGTCATGGCGGCGGAGAACGCAGCGGACTTCTGGCGGAGCAACGTCTCCTGCTCTGCGGTCTTGACGGTGCACGAAAGCAGCCACAGGAGCGAGTTGCCCTGGATCCTGTCGAGGCCGAGGACGTTGCCACCGTTTGCTACACCAATGTCGGCGAAGAGCTTGGGGAGAGGCTGGAAGAGCATCTGTGTGCCCAGGTCCAACGTAGGGATCTCCGCCAACAACTCCTCGACAAAGGTCTTGTGCAGCGCAGAGCCTTTTCGGATGATGCGGGCATCATTAGCGAACGTTTGGCTGAACCAGACGTTACTAGGAAGGCCGTTAGCTCAGGTACCTTGACGCCTCATGGCTTGGTTAGCGTTGCACAACTTACCGGAGGCCTGAAGGGAGAGCGTAGGTGTCAGCCATCTCGCTGAGAGGCCGGACGCTGAATCCGCTGAAGAGCTCAGTGGCCTGCAGCGCATCGTCGAACACGGCAGGCTTCTCGACGCCTGTGGTGTCAACCATGACCTGGGCGAGGAGAATCTCTGTCGCCATGCTCGGGTTGTAAGTCCAGTTGATCAGGAATGAGTTCTCCGGGTGCTCGTCGTTCGTGTTGGTGAAGTTGACCATGGCGTTGGTGATGATCTCGGACTGAGATACGTTGGAGGCACGAATGCCACCCCAGAACGGTCCGCCGGTGATGGTCTGCAAATCGAACCGGGTCACGATGCCAAAGTTACCCGAGCCACCCTTGAGCGCCTTGAGGAGGTCAGAGTTGGTGCTCTTGTTGGCGTTGACGATGGTGCCGTTGGCGAGGACGACCTCTGCGTTGACGATGGAATCGCATCCAAAACCTGCGCGGGCCGTGTAGTACGAGTTGCCGCCGCCCGTCAAGAAGCCTCCAACGCCGACGTTACCATCTCGGCCGCCGGGAACGGCGACTCCGTACGTCTCGAGCGTCTTGTAGGCATCCACCCATCGGCCACCAGGCAAAACGGAAGCCAGGCCTGTGGAAGCGTCGTACGTGATGCCCTTCATGAGACCAAGATCAATCGTCACTCCGGAGTCAACATTGCTGCCACCCGCCCAGTGGCTGTGGCCGCCGCTGCGAATAGCAAAGTTGACTGATCCGCTGAAGAGGATGCTGACGACCTTGGAGACTTCTGCGGCGTTCTTGGGCTGAACGATGCAGGTCGGGGTGAGGCGAGAGTCGGCAGACCACCACGAGTCTACTCTAGTCTCGTAGCTATCCTCATCGGGAATCAGGACCTGGAGCCCCTGAGCCGAGAGTTTGGTACACTGGAACGGGAGATCAGCACTCATTTCCGCAAGTGGGAGCGTGGAGGTCAAGTAAGGGCGGGCTGATGGAGGATTGATCGTGGAGATTGTTCTAGAGGGATGTGAAGGGGATGTGCTCAAGGGGATGTGCCAAGAGGATGATGCTCACAGCTTTAGATGCCACAATTGCGGCATCCCGGGCACACAAGGGTGATGTATGGACACCGGGAGCGGCGACAAGAAGCGCCAGAAGCGCCTTGATAACTGATTGGTCCCACATGATTGGTTTTGTTGGCGTTGCAGTGCAGTGTGGATGGCACGTCGCAAAAGATGGTGCGCATCGGGATATTTAAGTGTACTATATCAACCTTTTCGGAAGCGAGCGTCGCCCCGATGCCGAGATTAACATCGGGCTTGCAGCTTGATCGAGTAATACCGAGGCATTAAGTAGACAGATGATGGAGGATATGTCATGTTACTATGCAATTTTACACTCTGGCTTTTCCTGGCAATTCTTGTCATGCCATGTCAGTTGCGCCAACGCTATCTTCTCCATTCACCGTTAGCCCGCCCCTTGTTAGCAGAGGGGCTACGAGTGGGAACATGCGGCTAGCCAAGCTGCTACGTGAACGACGGCGGGAACCCTGTCGATTCTGACGGGGAAGGATCCCGAGGGAATAGTATTATGCAGCTACAATTGTGTGGATGAAGGTCAAGGGTTCGTTACCGTTTGGCTCATCCTTCGGCCATCCCGCATATGGCTTAAACAGTTGAAGTTCCCGGTATACGCGATGTAACCTAGCCTGCTCACCCTTAAACCTTGATCCCCGGACTGCTCCTTGTCCTGTGCTGCGAATGGAAAGCCACATTTACAAGCATCCGTCTGCAGGATCTCGTGAGTCCCCAATTCTGCATCCGCTCGCTCCTCTTACTTTATGCTTTTCGCAATTGACATGAAGTTGGATAACCAACAACTGTCCACATGGCTGAGATCAACGGAACTATTGTTGCGATTCCGCCCCCAGACGGCTATGTCGTCGACTTTGACAATCCGGAGCGCAACTCGGTCGCCGCCACGTACGCCGTGAGCAGCGTTGGAATAATCGCAGCTCTGCTCTTCCTGCTCCAGAGACTCTACGTCAAGGCATTCATTCGAAACAAACTCGGCATCGATGACGGTATGTGCCAAGCCATGCGGCTGAAGCAGTAAAGTTCCATCAAACTAACACCAGCGTCCAACAGCTCTCTTGGTCCTCGCCTGGGTAAGTTGACTTTTGCACTTGTTAAACTCTCGCTGATTTCCCGGAAAGCTCGGGTCGATCGCGATTCAAGTCCTCACCCTGCGTAAGTCCCCTGACCCGGACCAGTACACCCTCCTAAGCGCTGAGTTACTTACTGGTTGGCTGCAGGCTCCTTCATCGAGGGTTGGATGGGAGTTCACGCCTGGGAAATCTCATTCGAGAAGTTTCAGAAAGCCATTTTCGTACGTCGTCGTCTTTGTCGAACTCCCATGTTCTGTTGACTAAGTACAGGCGTGTTGCAGTGGGCCAACTACATCAACTCGATCGTCTACACCATCCCGACATGTTTTTCCAAAATCGTTATTCTGATGTTCCTGCTCGAACTCAGTGGCAACCGGAACTGGTATCGATGGACAATCTTCGCTACCATGGGTATAGTCGGCGGTGCGGGCATTGGCATCTTCTTCGCGTCCATCTTTCCATGCACGCCGATGCGGAAAGCATGGGATCTAACTATGGCCGCTGATGTGGGTTCTTGCATCGACAGACCAGCCATGTTTCAGGCGACTGCGGGCTTGGGTGTCGCCACTGATATCATCATGATTGCTATTCCGATACCTATGGTCCTTGGGCTGCAACTATCTGCTAAGAAGAAGGCCGCTCTTTTGTGTTTGTTTGGCATTGGTTCCGCGTACGTCTCCCGACATGCCACAAATGTCAAAGCAAGTAGAGAAGCCTGTTGCTAACTTGTTTTGAACAGAACCGTCATCACCTCTATGGTTCGCCTCGCGCTGCTCATCACCCAACTCGATAAAGTCGACGTGACCTGGGGTGGTGGCCCCATCCACACTTGGATGTATGTCATTCATTCCAGTACTGTAACCTCCAAAAGGCATCGCTGACCAGCCACTCAAACAGTTGCATCGAAGCCAATCTCCTAATCATGTGCGCGTGCCTATCGACACTACGACATTTCATCAAGACGATTGCTCCCCGCCTACTCTCGAGCTCGAAAGGGACTAGCACTGGCAAGTCCAAAACAGGTGTATCATCAGGCCACGAGCTTCGAACCATAGGGGGCACGGGGGGGAGATCAGCCAACCGGGGACCATACACTCAATTCGACGAGCCCTTCAGTACAAGTACTCGAACTGATGCTGCATATGGGTGGAATGCAGAAGGAAAGGCGGGAAGTGTAGATGGCAAATCGACTCAGGATGACGGGGGGAGTGACAAGGGAATCCTTCAGACAACGACAACACGGGTGTTCTATGAGAATGCCCGTGCGGTATAGATTCTTGTGGATTATGGGAGGTGTAGGATTAATTTTATAAAGGTAGGTGGGCGTTAGGTAGTTAGAGTTCCTTAGGGACCAACTCTGATATAGAGCACAATTACAGTGCTTTAATTTGCATTTTGCTGGAGGCGACAGTCGAACTGACCGAGGCTCTACTGTACAAGCTGATAGTCGGCCAGTTGGTTAATGCCAAGGAGGCAATCCAACTGAGGGATATCACTCACATTTGAGCCGTGACGGGTTGGTCGGTTATTTTTAACAAAGTGCAAAACCGCACGGTTTGAGTCAAGAGCCAAAAATGCTCTGGTAAGCCGGTCAAACGCTCTGGAGTGATGAATGGCAGCGATATCCAAGTCCAATAAGAGTGCAGATGGCAGTGGGTGGAGAGTGTATTCTAGATCCCGAGTAGTCTAGGGTAAGTATTGGGGGAGTCGTGGACACATCCCCTAGGTATCCCGACCGCAGGCAGAGTTGATCAAGGTAAGCTACTGCCATATCAAGAAGCGAGTGAAGACGGTCTTTATGTTCGATGCGCAGGTGATGTTGGTGATCGACTGCGGTATGAGTAACCAAGACCAGCAGAGGCTGGGCTCGCTTGGAGGCATCGATTTTAGTCAAACGAGCACCCAAGTCTAGTTGTAATTACACTTACCGTGTGACTGCCGCCATTCAAGTCAGCTACGCTGAAATTCTCTTGTTATCTGAACAGGTATTATTATAGTCAAGAGCACATTCTCAGTGAGTTTAGCTGTTAAGATACATTGAATCTAATTTTACAAAATTTCACTGTATATAGAACAGTATTTAGCAACAACGGCAGTCTTACACAGAGAAAATTAATTGAAGAAGTCAAATTGCTTGTTATAGCCTATCAGTAATTAAATACTTGTACTTGACGCACTTCACTGGTTTATTTCTGCTCCCACGTCTCTTATCCTGCCTCCCTGCGACAGCATCCCAGCGCCGGGCAACTCTAACTGTATCGCTGGTAAATTGCCCCTGAATCCTTCTCCACTTATTGCCCCCCGGGCTTTTTATTATTAATGAGATAGGAAGCCTACGCCTCATATAGTTTAGCCTTGGCCCATAAAAATAGGGCCAATTTACCGAGTCGATACAGTACTTGCTCACGAATGCACCGCTCTGGGGACTCAGTATCGTGTCGTGCAGCGTGAGGCGTGCATGGGATAGCACACGCCGAGAAGTCACGACGCCAGCAGAGCGACTTGTAGCAAGGCGGCTAGGAAAGTCGACTCACTTTGAGATAAACTACACAGTGACAGTGGATGTGTGAACAAGCTGCGACGAGACACAAAAGCTAATGCATGCTAAACCGGAACTGGCAAGATAGAAAAGCGGAGAAAAAGTGCAATAGCTTGCCTTGATGCTCCTCCGTCATTGTCCAAACGGCCGGATAAGAAAGCATTCCGTCAGTCCTCCGGGCATCTCAAGTCTCTGCTCAGTCTTGAATCCAAATCTCTGGTAGAAGGTCTCTGCAAACTCATTGGCTTCAACAAACATGTCCAATTTCTCCTGATCTGCAATTTCACACGCCCTGGCCATCAGCCGAGTGCCGAGGCCGCGACCTTGGTGCTCAAAGTCAACAGCAAAGTGGTCAACACAAATGTGTGTGCGGCCGAGCATAAACCGCTCGCGATACTCGATCATGGACTTGACCATGGCCTTGTAGGCTTCGCGGTCAGCCTGCGATGGGGGAGGGAAATCGCTCCAGCGCCCAGCTCCTCTCTCATCAGCTTCAAACTTGCGCAAGCAGACCAAGCCCAGCACAGTGGCTGAAGAGTCTGGTGAGGCGATTTTGAGAAGATAGTACGTCGGGTCGTTGATATCGAGCGCGTATTTCTCTTCCCACCATGGCGCGATGGAGCTAGGCAAGACTCTGCGGTGCCATTCGCTTTTTGGGTGGAAAGCTCTGGCGTGGAGGGTGCCAAGTGATGGGAGGTCTTGTGCCTCTACATTACTTACTGACATTTCAGTGTCAGACATTATGGCGTAATATGGGTGTTCTGTAGAGTTGAGGTGTATTCGTTGGAATTGGAATGAGGGGTTTGTTCCATATTCCACTAGGTAAGTTACAGGGGAGGACCCTGCGTCCAGGGTTTCGGGTTTACAAATCGTTCCGTCTTTCCATGTGATTGCGGGCGCTGGCTCATATGCCTTATGTTAACTTGCCGCGACGTTGAGAAGCTACGCGCCTAACGAAAGGGGATGGGAGCTTAAAGAGGACCAACCCAACTACATCTACGAGGACCCCGACACATCGTAGCGGATAATGGATGCCCTCTCTGCTTCAAAAGGGGCCGCCAATTGCCGCTCTCTCTTGGCATGGCCCTGATGGTGGGGATGCTCCCTATCCGCAGATGCAGCGGGTAGGCCACAGGGCTGAAACACACGGAGACAAATGGCGAGGGTTCGGAGCATTCACTCCGGCTCGAGTCCTAGCAGAAGCTATAGAGGTCTACCATGCGACGGAGCTTCTTATCGGCGGCCACCAAATAGGAACTGGGGTGGATTGCCACCCATTTGACTGGCAACACGCTGAGTATGAGAGCCCGGGCACTTTGCTAAGGCTCTCTGGCTTCCGGCGCCTTAACCCGGACGATTTCACTGGCCCCCCTGAGCACAAGCCGTCGACTATTTTCTGGACGGGGACGACGGGAATCTATTTCAGGATCAAAACATGAACTCCATGATTCCGGGGCGAGAGGATCGAGCGGGACATATTTGATCCAAGTTTCGTGGGCCCTTACTAGGTAAACAGGTTATTGCATCATGTCATCTTCATGGTCGAATGGAGCACCACCGCGTGGCCATATCGAGATACAGCAGTAGGTGTCAATGGTGAGCCCTGTGTAATCATTCATTAAGACGCGGTTACGCGTTCAAAACAACCCGCCCGTGTCTCTAATTACGTTGTGATGTAAATTTGCCCCCACCGCCTCTTGTCTTTATTTTTCTACTTCGAGAATACCCTCAGCTTCGCCAAGCTGGCTTCGGATTCCTGGTGCACGAGCTAGGTCCAACGACTCAACGCTTAGACAATATCTTATTCCCTGATCTATCAACGGAAGACGTCGCTGGGTATATCGTGGAGACCAATGCTGCTGGGCGCAATGCGTAGCCATTCAAACATTAGCTTAGGCATTTCATACTGCATAAAAGACCGTTGTATAAAGTCTCACTCTACTAAATTCGTACGATACTTAGAATACTTTCAAGCCTTTGTCTCAATCTATATTGACACTAAATGGATCAGGCTCACTTGACCTACCTGCAAGCAGAACAGGAGACAAGCAGACACTGCGAATGAGAGTTTTGAAATTGTACAACTCCAGATTCCTTGAGCAGTTGGTAGCCGGGCCAATAGCTTAAAGTACTTGCCTGCAATAATAAAATCATCTCTTTTAGTTCGGAGCTTCTTGCATTAATAGATGGCTCCTATGAATGTTCCCTTAACCCAGCACCTCATAACTCACAGACAAATCGATATTCTCATATGAAGAGCCTGGGTTAGTGTGCTCTGACCTCTGACTATTAAATACGTCACAATGAATAACACAAAATCGGTTAAATCACGCCATGGGTGCTGGGATTGTAGCTATACTGGCACATGGATGCCCAGAAGTGAGCCTGATGATGAAATATTGTGTTACATTTAAGACATTAAGCCATAATACGTCTCCTTAGTGGCTGTACAATGTGCTAGACTGGGTCTACGCAAGCTTTCACCTGTTTTCACAAACCACGTCCAAGATCAAATGTCACAACCTGGGAGAAACGGGGTTGACTTCAGCCGCCCGCTCAGGCAGCGTTTAGATGTATTCGCAAACACTGCACTAACCCTGGATACTCCTACCACCTCTCGCCTACCCCCAACTACATAGATGAAGAGAAGTTGGGCGCTTAAAATACTGCTCAAAGCAGTCTCTAGATAGTACCGAAGCCAGCTGTGCTCTGAACCGCCTTGGCTGCACTGTATGTTGAAGCGCTAGCAACGTTCTTGCCGCTAAAATTGGACAAAAAGTCGGTAGTCGTTCCACTGAAACTGCCAGAGCTACCAAATCCATTAACCTCGCAGGTGTGGCCCAAGTAGGTCGAGCATACGGCGTTGGCACTCGCGCTGGGGCTGCTGAACAACTTGCCTGCGTATCCGGACTCAATAGGGGCGGCGACGTTTTGAAAGACATTTCCTTCAGCAACTACCATGCCACCCGAATCAACCTCAAAAGCATGCCCTGGGTTGTCATACCAGTAGTTGTTGACAGCATGAAGCAAGGTGTTGCCAGCGACCTTGGGCGATCGACCAGAGGTGTGGTAGACGTAGTTGTTCTTGAATGTTACCAACTAATGATGGTTAGCATTATAACAGAGAGAATGAGTGGCAAGTTTAAACTCACATCGCTTGAACCAGCAAAATAAATTCCCCAGTAATGATAGCCATTGCAGGTGGCGGACCAAGAGGTGGTCCCATCGATCTTGCAATTCGAGATTGTCACTCGGTTGCTTGCGTTGTTTCCAAGCACAATGTGTTGACGGCCAATAAGTGATGTAGTGACATGATCGATCCATACCATGTCAACGTTATCCAGGGTAATAGCATCGCCGCCCCAAACATATTTTGGGTTGAGGTTGGTAATGTGGATGTTTTGGATAATGATATTGCTTACACCGCTCACAAGGCGAAGGCCTTTACCCTTGATGATGCCTGCACTGCCAACGCCGATAATGGACTTGTTCGATTTGACTGTAATTCCGAGAATGCCGGCCTTGTCATATGACACGCTAACCTTGGGAGCATCCGGTTGATAGTTATCACACCAGCTGTTCAGGTTAATGGCCGTCTGGCATGCAGAAGCCGTTCCCCAAGGAGCGCATCCAGTTTCCGTCGATGTGCCTTCGGTTCCAGTAAAATCGAACGTCTTCTGAAGATAGATGACGCGGGCTTGAGAGTCACCGAGGTACGAAACTAGCTCAGCCGTGGTTGTGGGATACACGGCAGTAGCAGAGCCACCGCCAGTAACGCCCTTCGCGAAACCCTCAGCAGCGCCAGTGACGGCGACGGTTGTCTGAACGAATGCCGCGAGGGCACCCGAAAACAAAACCGCAGGTTTCATGGTCGAAATCACCAGATAGGTGCGGGCAACAAAAATTGAATGATCGGATTATAGTCCAAGTGTCTTATGTCCCCAGATGGAAATATCTGGACCCTTCATGTGAGTTTTTAGGGATATAATCCACGATTTTAATAGCAGATTCAACCGTTGGCACGCCTACTCGGCACGGATGATTGCCTCCGTTTCGCTCCATCTGGTAAGTTAGAGAGCAACATGTCTTGGCTATCTGAAGGACTGGCATGCTTAATTGTTCCGTGTCCCCCAGAACCTGTTGCAACCGCCCATCCTTCGCTCCATTTAGATCAAGTAGACCTACTCCGTACCTCCGTACCCGGGGTGAGGTTGCATTTTCGTATGATTCATGATTCGTGGACTTACTCCAGTCTATTTACCCCCTGTTCGCTAATTCCATTATGCTTACGCGGGGTTGTGATCTGAAGTGGCTAAAGGAAACAACAAGCCAATGAAGGGTCCGGATAATCCCCGGGTAGCATGTCGGTAGTCACGGTCTTAAAGCTCAAAAGAGTGTACGCGTAATCGAGAATATATTCCACAAATAAGCCGGCTGTTCTTCTCCTACACTAAACACACTCTAACCCCCTTTAGGAGGCTAGATCACTATCAACACATGTTTAGATCAAGTCTAGATATAACGTCACACTTCACTATAGTCACAAAATATCCCCTTTGTGGCTAGGAAATGCGGCTTTTGTCTTTGAATGCAGGGATGAATGGAGGAAATCTGTATCACCGCAATGTCACATGAGGAAATGAGTGTAGCTTGAATGGCGAGATTACCGTTGCACTCGGCAAATAAACACCGTCACATGAAGGCTCAGTCGCACGCTTCGGATCCTCGCCCATCTTGGCCCTTTGCTAGTCGAAATATTGAAAGACTTGCTTGTGTGTGTATTTGGAAGTTGGAGGTGACTGCATCAAGGCAAAACCTCATGTGACTCATGTCAGTCCGGCACTGGTCCTTCTAGGACCTTGTAAAATGGGTCGCCGCTCCGACTCCTCTTTTTCTAGGCTCTGTGATGCGTGGAGATTATCGCATCATTTTGCGAGTATCGAACTAACCTGGGGCTCACAACCTCTCATTGAACGACACTAATTTGATCATCTGTCGGGGAGCACGACGCAATGACAAGCATTTACAGTCGTACACAGCTCGACAAGATTGTGATTGATGCATCTCAGGGCCGATGTCTTTTTGCATGGAGTGTCGATCCCAGCTGAAATTATCATGCTTCACCTCCTGTCGCACAGAGGCCGTAGCTATAGGGTAACTTAGTACTGCCTCAACCCCCCGCGTTATATAATTAAGCTGCTCTTGCTTCTCGCCTGGTTTCACGGGCTATTACCCCAAGCTCTTTATCCAGAACACCGATTACACTACTTGGATGTTTTCGCGTCAACTATGTGTCTCCATCCACAAAGGGTGGGGAGAATATAGTAGCGCGCCTCAATCCAAACGCACCTAGTTTCTCTCGATCTTCATCGGTCAATCTCGGGTCGCATCTTCTTAACCCCGTGGGATCACGACGTCGACAAATGCACCCTTACGCGGAGGACATTCCAACCATTTCATAACCCCTGTAGCTAATAAAATCTCTTGTCTGACCGCTTTATCCCACAGCCACTCTGTGCTAAGCGCCCGCGCGTGTCGCTCCACTTTCCTGTCCCGTCTGTCGTGGCCTTAGCATTACCCAAACACTTTGTTTGGCTCCTACAATTTACTTCATGTTGTGAGAGAGAGCTGTTCTCATTAAAGATACCCAGATGGCTATTCATCAATGCTTAGGTACTGATATGTGGCACCAGTGGCAAAACGAATATGGTGATCACCTTCTGCAAGCACTACAGCAAGTTACATGCGCTCAGCGATTACATGCACTCAGCACTTACATGCACTCAGCGATTACATATACTCAGTAATCAATTTAACCCTGTCTATCGACCGGGATCAATTCCGATAAATCAGCTCATTTTCGTGCCTATTACTACATTACTACTTGTGTTGATGAAAGAGCAGTGGCGACCAGCCTGCTACATATTGTTGTAGTGGCGGCCGACCACTGTCATAGCACTATACGGGACCAATAGAGCGAGCCTTCGTATACTTAAAACGGGTAAAAAGCGAGTGCAAGTCGGCAAATTTATTATTAGACTGTGATCACAATACCGGCCCGCAGCGGCCCCAGGTTTGTGGCTTCAGCTTCTCGTATTGAGGCTTGCCCTAACCCACATCAGGAATCGGCTTCGGCTCCTGGGGTCTTGGCACCATTCCTGCCGATCCTTCCCCTTGTTCGGCTTCATCAACTGATTTCTTTTGTTAAGGCAGTAACGTTGTGTAGGAACTAATGCCAGCGTCGTGTAGATTCTAATGCCAGCCTCGTCTAGAATCCAATATCCCGCATCTTATAATTCACAATACGAGCCGTGGCAAATGAAACCTCAGCACAAGCTATATATTGACCGTCCTTTCTCCTCTCCGAAACTCATCTCCCACCATCCATCTCGGGAACAATTACACAACTACCCTTCTCACTACCAAGATCATCAACTTCGCCACCACACATCAAAATGCGCGCCTTCACTGCCATCACTGCCCTCTTCGCAGTTGCCGTCGCTGCTGCCCCTGCTCCTCCCAAGGAGGATGTCTGGGTAAGCAACTTCGTCGTCCGCAAGACCTCCAGCACAGAGGGCACTTCCATCCAGGTCGTCTCTTTCGACATTCCCGACTTTCACTGCGAAGCTTCCAACCCTAGCTTTCCTTCGGCGGCCACCCAGTGTGATGATGGCAGCACTTACTTCTTCTCTCTGGTCCCTAGCACCGAGGAAAGTGCCGAATTCGCCCTGGAGATTACTCGCCACTTCAAGGACAGGTTAGTCATAACAATCACCTAATCCTTGGGAGAGAAGAAATTCATATGGTGCTATTACTAACACGCCACTGTAGTTCCATCCTATTTGGTTCAGGCGCTGTTCCAACCACCTGCCGTAAGGGTGGCAACGGCCCCAACGACTACGTCTGCACTCAGTCTACGCCTGTGGGAATTTTCATCTTCCCCCAGTAGACGCAGAGCAAGAACCATTGAGAGATTTGGTCTAGTGGGATATTCTTTTACATGTTGGCTCCGTCAAATCGTCAATAATGGGTGGTGCCAAAGGCCTGTAATTGGATAGACTATAATCTCTCAACTAAATTTTAACACTGTCTCTATCGGCATATGAGACTGGGCAGAACAAGCCTGAATCCTTTCTATATGCATTGAACTCTAATCTCCGTCTAACAGAGAGTAGCCAGTGCCCGTTTTTTGTGGGGTTTGAATCTTAATAGAGAATTTATGTTAGTTTTACCTTCTGCATTATTCTGCAGTCTCAATTTGAAGCCTTCTATATACTTCGTGGGAATCGACAATTGGCAAACCGTTTCTGTTTTCAACCCAAGCGAATAATATAGACTGAATAAACCATAATGCCAAGTTGTGGTAACGTGGAAGCTCCTTGCCAACTTTGTCACAACACACTTCTACCACGTCCAACCACAGTCTAGGTAGTGGTCCAATGCAAGGCTTGCGAAACTGGTGATGCTGTCTAACAGAAAGCTATTTTAATACCTGAACCCGGGTTCTGGGTCCAGGATTGATTCCCGCTATCCATTCATATTCCACCCCAAGCAGAAGTCGCAAGGTATGTTGCAGATATCAGGTGGTTTCGGCGGAAGGAAACCCACATCGTGGAGCATCTCTCTAGTGTCTCTAGACTTGATTAGTACCGGAGGAAATCGGTAAATTGGTATAAAATTTCTCCCCCACTTAACAGTAGCTTATCGGTCACCTAGCAGTTATCAGGACGACCATAGCCAATCGCTAAGGAATTAAGTTTATAAAATCTGTGAGCTTACGTATTCTAGTGCCACATGATACGCGAGGAATAATTTTGTACCGATTTACCGAGTTTATGCAGTACCTCGTTTCTTGAACCAGTCCAATCGGCGGAAGTTGGATTAACAGTTCCTAAGTCTTTGTATATTTTGTACAAATAGCTACCAAGAAGGTTGCAATGTAGAGATTTCCCCGTTTTGTTTTGAATAGTAACAGTATTGTGGCCATCCTTGCCCTGTAATAAATATACAACCCGTCAATGATTCTCAGTAGCAGCCTGGATGATTCATCCGTTGTACCTCTTCTACTTCTTCGGACATCTTGCCATCCTTCCGCGTATTATGTGATGCTGCGATATGAGCATACTTAAATCCTCGTGCCAGCTGGACACTAACTGGATCCAGAGTTGTCGGCGCAAGACCAAGCTGCAGACCCTCCAGAAACGCGGTATGAGTCTATGATACCGACGATAGAGGCATATGTCCCCACGACAGTTAAAAATGATCCAAGTATGATGACGAATATACTCCAGGAGACCCCAAACAACCAGCTAGCCGATCGATCTGTCTTACCGCTACTCCAATTATCGTAAAGCCACATGCAACCCATGGGTTGAAACGACAAAGATGTGGCAAGCAGCGCACCGATCAAGGAAACAAGTCCACCAAAGATGGGGATGCCACTTGCGATAATGTATGCTATGACGGTAATGACGAGAGTACAGCCAAGCCAAGATGACCAATGAATGAAGGTGTTGGCAGCGAGATGTCTGGATCCTCGCAGGATACGAACAAAGACATGCTTGCTTGCCAGCTATTCCCATTTAGTTACATTTCAAGCAATAAGGCTGTGAGAAACAGGTAAGACTTACATGGCAAGTGAGCATGGTAGTGACAATAAGACCGGGGAGAGCAATCCCATAGCTGACCTTCTTGATCAAGATTCCTGCAGACCCAAGAGCTGGCGAAGCGACATATGAGCCACAAAAGTAATACACAACGCAACCAATTGCAATATAGCATGCGCTAATTACCGTTTGGCATAATACCAACGATCGCGTGTAGTAGTTGGGATCTCGCATCTCAGCTGCAATTGAGAAAAAAGCCGGTGTACCCGCATATGCGAAGACGAGCGCACATATAGCAGAAACAGCCTCAGTAAAGCTTGGAGTGTTGAAAAGTTTGTAGTCGGACACCCAAACGGTATCTTTAGGTGCAGAAGCCGGCCGATCCTGAATTCCCACTGCAATGGTGATGATAATAACTAAGGCGTGGCGTTGGTTATCGAATTCCGCACAAAATTTCAACGGATACAGGGACATACCAGAGGAGATGATGCAAATGAGGCCAACCCAAGCCAGCCAACTAATCCGGCCCAATGTGCGGATACTGGCAAAGATGAAGCCAGTAATAGCGGCTACAACCATGAATATAGCAGTGCAAGTCCCATGGGAAGACACAGCATTTAGTCCTATGGATACGCTCAACATAGCTGAGCCACAAACAAAAGTCCAATCTACGGCACACGTCAGTATAAGGTAAGCGATTCAGTGCTATGAAGGCTGTGATTTGAACATACAGAGACCAAAAGCAAAGCCGAAGATTTCTTGACCGACTCGCCCGAACATAAGTCTACCTGCGTCATCAATGCCGTAGACCTCGCGATGGCGAAGTTTGAACACGCCGACTACGTAGTCGGACCAAGTAGTGATGGCAGCTACGGCACATAGACAGATAAGCCCGGGAATCATGCCCAGAGTGTCGAATACGGAAGGGATGGAGAGGATGCCGAGGCCGAGCTGTGTTTTCATCATGAGGCCTGCGGTGCCCAGCCAGCCGACCTAGTCATAGCATGTCAGTCACTCCCAGAGCGATCAATTGCATCATACCAGTCAACTAACGTTTCGGTAATTCGGACCGTCTTCAGTGAGCCTCCCAAATACCGCATCGTGGGCGTGGCCAGGATCATCGTGCACCTCACCAGCAAGAACGTGGTCTTGAGGTTCTTCGCTCTTCTTCAACCCAAACATGCCTACCATTGTTCAATAGCTGGACAGTGAAAGCGGGTATCTGCTCAAGGGTCAGAAGATTGAATGGGCAAGAAGTAATGAGAGGAGTCACTTTTGAAATATTGCTCACCAGAGCAGAACAACAACTTTTTCCTTCTCGTTTTCGTTCCCTTTTACTTGCGCCAGTGCTTGAGCCAAGACAAAAAAAGCGGAACTTGCGTGGTAGAGCTACGGGGCGATTGAGTAATTGCTAGAGTTTTCATCCAATGTGGTGTATGGCCCCATATTGGATTCCACTTCGCGAACCACTTCACGAATTAGCTGAGGCCGATACCGGATGCTAGTCTAGCTCGACCCTTAAGCCGTGGCAAATCATCCCAATGTTTGTATGAACTGCAAAATAACCGACCAAACTTAAAGAGCTGTGGCGGAATACATTGGTGAATAACTTGGAGAGAAGAAGGCTGTAACTCGTCTGAGTAGCTTGTGCGTCGGGCATTGGCGTAAAGGGTCCACATCGTGCTCACATTGCACTCTATGCATTTCTGCCTGATCAATGTGAATTCTGCTTCCGAACAGTTGCAGAGAACTCCGCCCTATAAACCAGAAGTGTTTTCGGAAAGTCTGGTGGTGATATGGTGACGCAGCAACCACTCACCGAATTTAACATGGCAGTATTTCCCAGCTCCTCACTCTGCAATTCTGAATCAGCCTCTGTCGATTTACTCTCTTGCTTATGCTGTAGCAGCTTGAAGGTCTGCTCCAACAACGAAAATTACTTCGACCTCGGCAATAATTAGTGCTTTAATTGAGTCACAATTACCAATTTATGCATAACGTACGTTGTTTCATCCCACAACCCAAATCACAGCCCAATGCAAGGATGAGCGGCAAATGTGTCAGAATCTGACCCTGATACATGTGCCGGAAAGTGGGGCTTCGCATCTCGGTATGTTTACAGAAAGGGTTGCGAAATGTTGTTTCCTTCTCATCCCGTCTCTCGTTCATCCCAGGACAGAAGCATGATCTTGGGTTTATTTTGCATTAGCTCAAACCGCCCTTTGAATCAGTCGTCCAGCGTCCAATGGCTTGGCTAAATGAGCTGAAGAGTGATTTCCGAAACCAGGGATACAGCCAAAAAGGAGCTCGCTTTCTGAGCCTCATATGGTATACCATACGATCAATTACCATGTATAAGTATCAGCTTAGCATCTTCAACTTGGTGTCTTCTCATCACCAGCACACTGCAATCATCTTGAACCGTCACATTATCCTCTCACCTTGATTCTTTCTCATCTGTGATGAGAATTTCGATTTATTATTGATACCTGATCCCAACCCCTCTCAAAATGAAGATCATGACCACGCTCGCCCTGGCGTCGGTAGCCTTGGCTATCCCGATGGACACGAAGACAAGCAAACGCCAGTCGACTGGCAGCACTGCCAATGATTTCAAGAGAAATGGCTGCAATGATATCATTTTCATTTTCGCTCGCGGCTCAGCTGAGATTGGAAATATGGTAAGATCTTGTCTCCCTCCCTCCACACTTCCCATATTCGACCTCGTATCCTGACGACTCGCAGGGCACCATCGTTGGGCCTGACGTCGCCGACAACCTGAAAGCGGAATTTCCAGGCCAAGTTGCAGTGCAAGGCGTAGACTATGCAGCTCTTCTGTCAACCAACTTCCTTCCAGGTGGTACTGATGATGAGGGCATTGATGAAATGAAGAGCCTCCTCAGCGATTCCATGAGTCAGTGCCCCGACTCCATCATTGTAGCTGGAGGATATTCGTAAGTAAATGCAATTTCACTGCAAAATATCTTGGGGTGTTTTATGCTGAGATATTTGGTCAGCCAAGGTGCCGCTGTCAATCACCGCGCAATTGAAGATCTCCCCGAGGACCAAAAGAACCGCATCGCTGGCGTCGTCACCTTTGGAGATACCCAATTTCGCGCCGATGACGGGCAAATACCCAACTTCCCCGCCGACAAGATAGAAATAATCTGTGCCGCAAACCCTCGCGACACCGTCTGTGACGGTGTCTTGACTGCAGCCATCCTGCCACCCCATCTGTCTTATGGTAGAAATGCTGCAGAGGGAGCACAGTTTCTTACCCAAAAGATCCGCGCCGTTCAAGGCGCTTGAGTTCTCTCCTTAGCATATCGTCATGTGTAAGCCTGAAACTGATGGGCGCCCCGGTGGGTTTGATATCTGGGCTCACGGCCGATGGAACCGGTATCTCGGGAAGCAATGCGGGGGGCGAAAATTTTTCCTGTTGGAATAGATAAGGACCTATTTATCTTTGACTTGTGGGAGAGAATGACGGTTCCCTTGTAGGAAAGAATCCCATAGACACCAGCTTCTATTGTTATCTAAAAGTCCAGGAATACCAGAAACTTAGGCTGGACATCAAGATATTTAACTCAAGCACGAACTATCCAACTATCCAAATACATGAGTAGCGTATATCTCCTGGAGTAATGATGCTTGCTTGACTCAATTTCACGGCCAACGTTTCTCAAGCCACTGAAGCCCACCATGCACATGACGATAAGCGCTCTGACTTGCGTTTTGATTTTTTTGACTTTGTTACCTTCAATGAATATGGTGATACGCTTTGCATTTTCAAAGAGCAAATACTTTTTACCCTCCCTTCCACTCGGGGATATACCCCAGGGCGCATCGTGTAACTGCAACCTTGGGGATAACAGCTGTGTATATATAATAGTAAGGGAACATAGCATGAATCAAATGAATTTGGTATTGTGTTTCTTTTTGTAGTTGCAATCGGAATTGCAACCTTAGATACAGCACCCCACTCGCCACTGACCAATGGTTCAATCACATCAACTGTCGAGTACATGTCCTATCATTAACGTAGCAGCGTCGAGTAACACGTCTATCCTCTCGATTGGAAGTGTCTCGTCCTTCAGACATAGCCCATACAAATCACAGTAACACTCTATACCAGTGGCGGAGGATGAGGTATTTGTGACTTGACCATCGAAGAAAATGGCCTCCCAGAGTGTTTCGAACACGGCACCAGAAGATCTGCTTGAGAGGCTAATTTGCATAATCCAGTCTCGGAGGAAGCGTAGTCGATCTTGAGGAATCGACTTAACAAGTTTGCGAGACAGGGCAAATTGTCCTCCGGCAAAATAGCTCCACCCGGAGGGTGGGATGGCATGCCGCGGCTCTGGGAAGATTTGGTGCCAGAGGTCAGAATATCGCCTGTATAAGTTCTCTGGCGATTGCGTGAAAATATTTGAGCTTTTGGCTTGAGCCTCCCAGTCTTCCCGAGTCAGAGCTAGTACGGATGGTCCAAGAAAACCGGGCATTGGCTCAATCGTTCTCTGTAAGGCCTTGTCGCAGGCGAGGTTGACGAAGCCGCGCTGCAAGACAGCCTCAGGGCGCAACTTGTTCACCGTGAGAGGCGAGCTGCGGAGCAGAAGGGCATTATTATGCCATGCTGTGCGATGGCCGTGCATAAACACCATGACTTCGGGCAGGTTCTCGTAGTGATCGATCAAGAACGTCAAGTACGCCATGGCTTCATTGCCCTTATTCTGCGGCAGCCCAACAGCATTTTGAGAGGAGGGTTGGTCGGCAACATAGATGATTTGCGAGTCGCCCGTGCGAAGCCCACTCTGTCGTTGTAGCTCGGTCGAGTCGTCGGTTGATACAGCTGCAACAATTACTGTGACGGAGTGTGCCCTGGGGGCAGGGTTGAGCTTGGCGGAGTTCAGTGTGAGAGTGTCAAAGCATGATGATGCATAGGCGAGCAAGACTTCTCTTTTCCGCAACCTGAAATTCTGCTGGAGCAGCAAAAAACATGCCGAGAATGCCAAAAATATGCCGAGGATCACAAAAGCTCTGCCCAGTTTCATCATTGACCTGTCCCATTGGGTTGAGAAAAGTGGACGGACTGGAAAGAAGTGAGATGGAAGCCCTTGTTTTTTGGGCAACACTATACGGTTCTCCAGGCGACTAAGCAGCCAATCTTTGCAAGCAGTCTGTCACGTTTTCATTCTTCGCTTGAAATGGGGCCATCCGAGCGACAAGGTCAAGCCTACTGTTTCGCGATACGAAGTGCCCAAATCCACTTTCTTACTATACGAGAGCCCCGCCGAAATAAGTCCGCATCCTTCGACCATAACTTTCTTGAACAGGCAAATGAGTGACGCAGAATGCTGATTCGTCATCTGCTACTAGCGCTTAGTAACTTCCAGCTTCTGCAAAAGCGGCCGCCAGATTCCACAGAAGGAGTTAAACTCTGGTCCTAACTGATATTGTTGGATAGGATTTCGAGATTAATTATAGACGGAGGAAGATACGTATGGTGATATTAACGGATACATGGTGGAGCCAACAGGGCTGGCAGATCATGGTTCCCTCTCATATATATACAATAGCTCATTGCACTGAACATACCGCCATCACCATCATCATCATCGGCACCATCAGTATTGCCAATCACAAGATCTTTTTCTTAATTTTATTTTTTAACTTCGAGACTCCAAAAATGAAGGTTGCATATATTCTCCCAGCGCTGCTGTCTGTCGCGAATGCCGGCATGCACGTCAACTAGTAAGACTTGCAGCATTCAGTTATCACTGTCACTAGTACTAACACAAATGACAGCTACTCAGACACCAACTGCCAGAACTGGATCGGCCAGAAGAATCTTGGCCAAGGATGGGGCGACCAGACCTTCGCTTCTATTCAGGGCACGCATAGCGCCTTGCCTGTGGAGACAACTGGTTTCTATAGTAAGTGGGCGTGCTTTTCCCTTTTTCTCACCATTACAAGCGGCGGCTAATCAATTTCAACAGAAATCGAGTTTTACGATCAAAACAACCCTAATCCTAAGTACACCAGGTTTGATGGCCAATGCTGGGGTACTACCGGAAAGGTTGTGACCCATATCAAGCCTTGGTAATTTATGATCATTATGTTTGGGTAGTCTAGTTGCAGAAGTCGTACATTAAAATACAAGTTTCCGGGTCTGTCAAATCCTTAATGCACCAGCCTATTTGGACTTTTTGGCCCAGCCTCAGCTCATATGAAGACTTAGTGGCTGGCTTAAAGCGCTTGGCGTATGGACGAAGCACTGATTAACCCATTGACGAATTGGAAAACACGTACTTAGCTAGTCAGCGTGAGCGGGAAAGCGTAACCGTGAGATTAAAAACCCTCACCTGTACACCTAGCTCTGAGTCGGGTCTGTTGACCTCATGTATCTACTAAGTTCGGCTCCTCAGACAAGAAGAACGCGGATAGAAGAATCATGGAAAAAATCATATAACTCAGCTTATTGGCAGTATACACTTGAACATCCAACATGCACGAAAAATATCTGATGACGCTTGTGATACGAAGACTCTTAAGTAATACCCCTCTTGCTGATCAGAAACATTGTCGCATGCATGTCACAAAATTCTTCACACATTTTGAGTCACTTGATCCATTTGCTAAAAACAGGAAGCTTCGTGAACTCCCTGAAGTCACGTTTCATCAAGGCTTTTGGTATTTAAAAATGCTCTACGTAGCATCCTCCGCTCGCTCCAGTAGTTACCTACATTTATCTAATACAGCTACAAGACGCTCGCATCAATCCAGCGAGTATTGCCAAAAGTACCATCAGGCGTTGAGAAGACGTCAGAAACATGTCGGTACGGTTTGACTTGGGAGTCGGTGAGGACGAGAGTCACATTGCTCTGTGCCTCGGTCGTCTCGTTGTAGCCTGGACCATAGTCTTTCCAGGTAGCCATGAAAGTGAGGTTGCTTAGGTGGGGATCGGTCGTGCTCCAGGGAATGTAGCCGGCCGGCTTGATGCTAGCGTCGAAGTACGAGTTCATGAAGATGGATCGGTGCAGCGAGTTCCATGGTCGTCCGAGTGCACACTTGCCCACCATGTTTGGAGCAATGGTGTAGTTGGATGCGATGAGCTGAGTTTGATCTATGTAGACGCCGTACTTGTTCGTGAAGGTCGTGTTGGTACCTTTCCAGGCCGTAATACCGCCGCCGCAACTGCGGAGCGAAAGCGTAGACTTCTCAATGTACGCGGTGCCGAAGCCGTAGAGGAAGTCGGTCTGTCCAGCAATGACATTGTCGTAAAAGAAGGCGTTTCCAAGCTTTCCAACATAAACCTGTTCATTGCTGCCAGTCAGTATCTCTGTGTTTATGAATGAATAGCTAATGGGAAATTGGAAGTCTCTTATAACGTACCGTATCCTGCCAACTGTAGAAGCCGCATGAGTAAAAACCAGCATTGGCCCTACTAACTCCCACAGCATGTGCTGGGCCGTATGAGTACTGAACAAGCTCATTCCGGAAATCGATGTTGTAGGCACGGAAATCCGTGCATCCGAAAGGAGTGTCGGCTGGCACAGGGAAGCCCGTCGGCCCAGAGCCAGTCAGAGTGGCATTGAGGTTGGGGCCAACAGTCAAGACGCCAGTATAGACATTATCGGAGAAGAGGGCGAGGTGATTGGCCGAGTTCCACCAGACTTGAACGTCGTTTTGGGCGCTGGTGTTCACATTGATATCCGAGTATAAGTCACCCTTCCAGGGCTTGTTGGACATGCCAATCAAGTGAAGGGGACCGCGGCGAGTGACATTTAGCTGCTCTGTGTAGTTCCCCGGGGCAATGAGGATATGCCCAGGAATAGTGGTGTTGCCAAGCGAGTCAATGGCGGCTTGAATGGTGTTGAAATGAGCTGCCGAGTCATTCTGAGCGACATAAATTGTACCGCGAGGACAGCCTTCAGTCGGGTGGTCTGTTTGTCTCTGGCAATGTTTGTATGTGCCAGCGGGACCCCCAGAGCTGTGCGCGACTGTAGTCTGGAGGAGAGCCGCTGTGACAAGCACAGCTTTAAGAATGAGCGTCATCATGGTTCACAAGGATTGACTCGAGAAGAAGACAAGATGCCAAGATGCCAGGTCGGGGTGACAAGTGGAGTTCAATTTATGAATATACTGTCGATAATATCTTTAAACACCAACTCACATGCAAACTTCTTTGGACTTTTTCTGTCAAACTGCGGAGATGATGTTTCCAATTGGGATAACATGGAGAAGCTTCCCCTCCCCCACGACATGGTTACATTCCTCCACAAATGAGGATCCCAGAACTTTGGACTAGGCCATTCCAGTCCACACTAGAGCAAGGGACGGCAATGACATGCCGAGAAGACGGACAACCTTCCACTAAAGTGAAGCTTGTTTTCCCGCGGTGAAAATATTCCACCACTGAGAGAGAGCCATGTTAGACCAGCATATATATCCAATGTAAATGATCACCATTGAAAGAAGCCGATTTCCGAACACAGTTCAGGGCCGCGTCACAGGATACCCCCAAACTGACTCCAATTTGAGCACTTGCCACCCATTTTTCGGTCGGCGTGTTTCGGTTAAAGGCCCCGGTTAATTAATCGTTGGGGTTTTGTGGGGGAAGGGAGCTCATTTCGTCGGACGGAAAATTAGCAATGCAGTTCTAACTTCCATGATAGTTGTTCAAGGATCATGGTGGAGAATGGAGGCGAACCGGCCATCCGGAAAGCTCGCCATGATTTGGTATATTAACACGGGGATCGACGAATGCCGACTTTTAATCGCTGTGAACTCATCCACATAATTAATTTGTCTGGTCCCTGAAGTCTGCAGCCAACGCACCAGACATCGCTACCATCAGGATGATCCAATCCACGATCTTTGTTGCCTTTACGTGTCTGGCCACTGTTGCCAGCGCGCTCTCTGTCCCATTGAACGAACGGTCTCTCGTTACACGTCCCGTTATCAAGGCATGGCCGCACAGCCCGACAAAGCGTCATGGTGCCTCGCCTGCTCGCAATCATGACAAGTATTGCACCGTCAAACCCACCCAAAATGGCGGCGATGATGCTGGCAATATTCTCAAGGCATTTAAAAAATGCAACAACGGCGGAACTGTGGTCTTGGATGCGAACTACACCATCGCATCGCCTCTGGACCTTACGTTCCTCAAACACATTGATGTAGCCCTCACGGGCACCATCAACTTCTCGAAAGACATCAGCTACTGGACGGAGCACTCGTTCAAGTATGCCTACCAAGATGCCACGGCTTTCTGGAGGTTTGGTGGCGAAGATGTCAACATCTTCGGTCATGGAGTTGGGCTTCTCAACGGCAACGGACAGCCGTGGTACGATGGCTTCGCTGCCAATGCTTCCCTCTTGCGCCCGGTTCTCTTCCTCTTGGATGGTCTTAAAGGAGGTTCTGTGACGGGATTGAGCATGATTAACCCCCCAAGCGTAAGTCTTCGCCGAAAGATTGGATGGAGAACCTGAGCTGATTCTTAAATAGTGGTTCAACCTTATCGCCAACAGTAGCGACGTTATTGTCAGCGACATCAACTTGCGGGTGGGAGTAAGTCAGCTACCGAAAAGTCATCAAATAATGAACAGAATTAGCTAACCAGGCGACAATGTAGAGCACAAACGCAAACCCCGCCAAGAACACAGACGGATGGGACACATATCGTTCCGACTCTATCGTGATCCAGAATTCCATCATCAACAACGGCGATGATTGTGTTTCCTTCAAGCCCAACAGCACCAACATGGTAGTCCAAGGCCTCCAGTGCAATGGCTCTCATGGCATCTCTGTTGGGTCACTCGGCCAATACGCCCAGGAGTTCGATATTGTGGAAAATGTCTACGTTTACAACATTTCCATGGCTAACGCCTCAGATGGTGCCCGCATCAAGGTCTGGCCTGGAGTGTACACGAACTTTCAGGACAACTTGAACGGCGGTGGCGGCTCCGGTTACGTTAAGAATGTGACGTACGATGGGCTGGTCAACACCAACAACGACTACGCCATTGAACTCACTCAATGCTATGGTCAGAAGAACTTGACCCTCTGCAACCAGTACCCTGTAAGTATATGATTCCCGAGTTGTTGATTGCAAGCCATCCTGAGCCAGGTTTCATCTTGGATATTGAGTGACTAACACGGCCTTCTAGTCCAACATGATTATCTCGGACATCGTTTTCAAGAATATGTGGGGAGTAGCCTCCAAGAAGTACGATCCTAAGGTCGGAACGCTGGTGTGCAGTCAGGCTTCGGTAAGTTGCTATGTTGATTCCTCCTGAACAAAGACTGACGTGTTTCGAATTCAGAAATGTATCAACATCCAAGCCCACAACATTAGCGTGTCAACTCCTAGCGGAAAGACTGCTACCTGGACTTGCACAAACATGGATAATTCTCTGCTTGATATTAACTGCGTCTCCTAAGCTAGGGAGATTCATCTTGATGTTTGGGTATGCCATTTTGAGTTTACCAATACCCTCATTACCGATGCTTCCGGGATCCCTACCCTTGCTCACGCCCCTACAAAGCTTTGAGACTTCCGAAGCCTCCGCAGACCCGGGAGTTCACGGGACCTCCGCAGCCCCTGAAGTTTTGTCTCATTCATGTACAAAAGACACACCATTAGAATGTCAATTAGCAAGAAATCAAAATAATTCATCGCTTTAGTTTTCAACTGTTAGTTGCAACATAATGTTTAAGGTCTTGAAGTTGTGATTTAATTTTTGGCGACATGGTTTATTTCATGGATGCATACAGAGCGAAGCATGGTTGAATTGTCCAGTGATATTATTGAGTTAATTAAAATTTAAATCCAGACTTCATAACGACGTCTTCACCAATAATACACGAGACGGAACCGTCTTGCAACTGCCAAATAACAATTTGACACGCTCCATCAATCCTAGCTCTTTAACAGCCGGAATCCGTTAAGGTTCAAGGATGAAACAGAGGATTTAGAGGCTGGCGGCATGGTGAAGTAATAATATCATGTAGTTTGTAACGGGATAGTCCTTCTAAGAAGAATCCAGGCAAAATAATATCGAAATTCCGCCCTACTCTAGTTGACCGTAACGGCTGAGACTTTTACCGAAGAAATATAATTGTCCATTTCTCCATCTCAGCAACAAACACTCTTCTCTGCCTGAGACGATCACCGCATTTGTAAAATATCAGGGGGAATGGAATCATAGCAACACAGATAAACCCCAAAAGCGTGTTTCCCCACCGCAATCCCAGGGCCTCATACATCGGCTGTCTAGCCAGTGGTAAGAAAGTTCCTACCAGGCTTCGAAAGACTGTGTTGGCAGCAATAGCCTATGCGGCTTCTGTGGGATAACAGTCCACGAGATAAGTAGTGATGTGAAGAAAAAGCCCGAGGCACCAGCACCAAACGGAAGCAAAGACAAGACCGCAGAGATCATCAAGCCTTCTTCCTCCGCCGCACGATCGCCCCCACGAGGTTACCGATCTCTTCCGCCTTAACGTCATCTCCCCATACCTCCCATGGCGCGATGAAGCGGTACCCGTGCTGCTTAGTTGAAACTAGCCGGAGCAGTTCGCGCACCCCGTCCGGCGAGCGCAGCCACCTGCGGTCCTCCTCTGTCAGCGTAGCGACTTGCTGCACGTAGTCCAGTAGGTATGTCGTAATGCCCGCAGCCACCACGGTTGCATATGGCGAGCCGTGCTCTACCGGTGTGCTGTACTCCCAACTGACCTCGATGCCGCTTCCTAGGGTGGAGAAGTTGTCATCGTCCTCTAATGGGGCCGGACTGATGCCAATGTCTCTCCCCTCGCCGTCAACTGCATGTATGCCGATGATGTGCTGGTGGCTTGCTGGATAGGGTCGCATCCGGTCGTGGCCTACGGCAGCCATGAGGACGGGGGGGCGTCCTCCTTCGAGGGCGTGCTTGATGGCTGTCTCTATTTCCGGCTGAGGCCCGTCGAAGCCTAACGGGATGATGATAATATCAGCGCCGTATTCTGCAGCACACCACGATATAGCCTGCGGACTTGTTAGTCAAACCTATTTGCCGTCGGGAGATAAGTTGTGAAACCTTGGCGACTATGTGCGCGGAGAGACCTTGTCCCATCCGGTCACAAGTAACTTTTGCAATGAACAAGTCAATATCTGGGCATGTCTTGATAAGAAGACGAGCCAAATCGGTCCCCATGCCGTCGGAATCGTCAGTATTGTCCCCATCAATGAAGTTTTTGCTTGAGGGCCACGCCTGCAATCCGTCAAACCATTGTCCCGCAGCTCTGTTAACTGCCAGTCCGGTGCTGAGCAGCGCCACTTTGAGATTGCCCGCTCGTTGGGCATTTCTCGACTCTTCCATTAGCGACTGTTCCCGACTGTAACCGAAATTTTCGTAGTTGTCGAAGAAGTCATTCGCCTTTTTTTCGTGCCTACGTAATTGTTTGTGAGCGATTGGTCAGGGACTCGTTCTTTCTGCTTACTCTGGATTTTGTAGTCCCACACCGCGCTGGAATGTTCTAAATCCCCGACGTTGGCCAAGCACAAGAAGCGTCCTGACCACCGTGTCATGCCAGTTATCGGTGGCGACTATGATCGGCGTCCGCCCGTCATGGTCAGGCTGTTTGAAGTCGGCTCCTCCGTTGTTGACGAGGATTCTGACGACTTCGCTGTGCCCGTTTGCAGCAGCCCTCCACAGGGCCGTCCGACCCCCGAGGTCTTGTAGGTCCATCTGAACGCCGTCTTCCTCGAGAAGCCTCCTCACGACTCCCTCGTTACCATTTGCAGCCGCAAGCGAGAGGGCGGTCTGTCCTTTGATGTTCTGGGCATTCAGCCTCGTCCCTGACTTATGACCATCCTGGAGCAGTAGGGCGACCGCCTCGAGGCTGCCGCTCTCCGCGGCGTCCATTAGAGATGTTCGCTTTGTCCGAATCTGGTATGCCACAATTGATGGAGCGATGCACAAGAGACCGTCGTGCCTCGACCCGAGCTCTGAGTCGGCGAATGTTTGAAGAACGTCGGACACCAGACGGTTCGATAGCCGACACTTGCCCTGGACCACTTGAACGTCGACTTTGCCCATGTCATCGACAATATCCATTATGTCTCTAAAGAACGAGCCAAAGATTTCCTGAGCACAGGACTCAATAAGAGTACTTGGCGGCTCCGTCAACCAGACAGAGGTGATTGGGGGGTCCTCGGCTCGAGCATTATGCCAACCAAAGACTCGCGTACAGGCGTTGCGGTGGTCGCATTGGTCCGAGAAGCGTCTAAGGACCCTTATGCCGGGAGAAATTGAAACGTTCCAAATGGCATTTGGATCCCGGACACCGTTACCCTTGAGTTCAGCAGCGTAGCAGTAAGGCGGGCTGGCTTGGTCCTGCCACCACTGTTCTAATCTCTGTCTCGGGTTATCCTGATCAGTGGAAACGATCTTGGATATTGGAACTC
Source organism: Ilyonectria sp. MPI-CAGE-AT-0026 (assembly GCA_020744155.1). Lineage (NCBI taxonomy): Eukaryota > Fungi > Ascomycota > Sordariomycetes > Hypocreales > Nectriaceae > Ilyonectria > Ilyonectria sp. MPI-CAGE-AT-0026. The sequence goes on from JAGPNQ010000034.1 coordinate 184,144, forward strand.
CCGATGATCTTATCACCTGGTCCCCTACGGCCCTGAAACCGACAGCGCGGTCAGTGTCCGACTTGAGAGACCATATCCATAGCCCAAGAATTGCCTCTATGGCTTCTTTTTGATCAAGTTTCCATAAACTTCTCACCTCCTTTATGCCATGGACTTCCCGATGCAACGTCAAATAGAGGATAGCATCCGTTGACTTGGCTGTGTAATCGGTTTCAACCTTAGGCACGAGTGGCGACTCCTTGTGCCGAATGTTGCACTTGAAACTCCAATGGCAATTGTTCGCGGCATGTGGCGTTGAATCACTCAGTGTGGCTTTGAAGTAAACCTCGTTGCTAACTGCTTCAATGGCGTTTGCGAGACCCCGTGCCATGCGTCTGACTTGTACCATCTCTGCCTCGAAGTTTTGGGCGGGGGACATCTTGACATGAGGGGGCGGCGATGCTGTCAGCCGTGCGAGCTGGGTCCGATATGCCCAGAGATTCCGAGCAGCACGGGCGCCGTTGTCCGCAGGGGTCGGCGGCTTCTTAAAGGATACCCCGTCCGCCGAGCCTGAGAATCTCCAGTAGTGACGCCGAGTGAGCTTGGGGTTGCTTGGCGTCGAGGAAGAGGAACCCAATCCTTCATCGATATCCTTCTTGCCCATGTCAAGTGCAAGCCAGTCTAGTTCGTGACCGAGGACGTCCTGGCCGCAGCTGGCGAGACAATTGCTGTCTGCCTTCAGTCGTTGCATGCGCAGGGCGGCTCGCGCGGCACTCATAACCAGGATTGCTCCAAGTTGGGCAACGGAGATGGCGGAGTGAATGCCTCTTAGGCCGACGAACTGGAAGATGAAGCCGGACAGGGTGATGCCAACGACGCCCCAGACCGCGAGTTGCGAACGGTTCGATTCTCCTTTCCAAGAGGTTGTATATTGCTGGAGGGGATCCGCGTTGTCATTGTAGGCAAACGAGCCGAAGGTCTGGTCGCCGAGGACTTGGCCCCCGGGCTGCAGCCAGTACAAAGTCGAGTGCTGCCCATGACGCTCAAAAATACGCTCCTCCGTGCTCTGACCGATGACAAACGCGCAGAGGTAGATACCGAGCCACAGGAGACTCGTCCCGCCGATAAAGCTAGGTCCAGCATATGGACCTGGAAGCTGCCCTTCCTTTTCCCACTTGAGGTAGTAGGTGACGACTACGGCAAAAGCGATGACGCCACCTTGCAATACGAATCCAACAACAGCGATAGCCGGGGGCACGAGCTGGTGTGGCTTTTTGATGCTGACGTTGAGAGACAAATTCGGTGCAAACATGTCCTTCATGGACCCGGTTGCGGTCTCCATATCCTGTGGACCTTCGGGTGCGTGGCCTGGGACGCGATCCATTCCTGTTTCCCATTGGGTGTGTCCATGTACTGCCGGAACGTGTATACCTTCGGCTCGTGCGTCAAGCCCTCCCTCTTGTAGACGACCTCCAAGATCTTGGGACGACCAAAGACCCTGGCAATCCCTCCATTGTTGAACAGCTCGCAAACGTCCCAGCTGGTCGAGGAACAGAGCTCAGCTTCTGCGCTGCCGCCTCCTTCCTGGGCCCGACCGATGAGGGCGCGGAGGGACGGGCTGCCGCAGACGCGGATGGCTGATACGACAGCAGTCAAGATGCCCATGGGCGCTGTGGCGAAGATAAAGTAGTCGAGATAGGTGATGCTCTCACTGAGGTACTGCTTGGTGATCTGCTCGCCAAAAAGCGACAGGAAGGGTGCAAGGTCCGTCGCCAGATTGTTGGAGAAGTCATCCCACCAGTCGGCCGCTTTGACGGTGGGTAGACCGACGAGGGCGACAAGGACGACTAGGATGGGCATCTGCGCGACTATATGCCGGTGGCTAAACGTTCGTGAAGTGTGATCCGGTGTGAACGGTCTTTGTCGCCTTCTTAGCCGTCCGACACATAGAGGCGGGGAAGAATCGCCGCTGCCCAATGATGGACATTTTCATTCGGGTTCAGGTCGGTCTCTTGGATTCCGAGCTTGCACAACTCTGTCCAATAAGACCCTTGACGGCTCATGCAGGTCTCGAATCATCTGCAGTGCCGTGCTGTGATGGAGAGCAAGAAGACGCCCAGCATCCTGACCCGACGAATGGCAACATGAACAGCACAAGGGTCTCCACCTTGCGGCGTTTGAGGAGTTGTGACGGCGAAGACATGCAAGGTCAGACAGAGCGCTCGGGTGATCTTTTCGCCGAGAGGGGATCAGCACGATCTTTTGGAAGAGTGCAATAGCGCTTCGTACACAACAAGAACCTGTATATTATGGCTTGAAACTTTTTGTTTGCTTCAATCAAGCCTCGTTCGTCGAGGCTCTATTGGGTTGCGTCCCCTGTGCAACTTAGGATGCAAGGCAGTAGCGATAGACTCTATGTCAGATTGCAGTATAAAGACTCAGATACATAAGCAGTTACTGTTTATAGTAGTGTACTATAATTGTAACCTGGTGGCATAATGTAACACTTAAAAGTCTTGAAGATAGAGAAAAAACTCTATTATCTGTAACTACCGATAAAAGCAGCTGAAGTTCTTCTGACAACCTAAAATTTAAACTTAAATTAATAGATAACAAGCTAGCATAAAGCCTCTAGAAGCTATTTATACTGGGGGTTATATCAGACTCCAGTAATAGACTTAGATATATAAGTAGTAGTTACTAACTTTTTTTTAGCTCTACTCAATATCATCAGATTGATCCAAGCTATATAGTATTTGCAAACAATAGAGACACATATTTAGTCCTACACCCAGCACCAACTATTCACACTGTATCTAGCAATATCTGAAAGCTACCTCAATTACGATGCCTGATATCAGCATCTCAGGTATTCATTCCTCCAAGGAGATGCTCGCGACGAAGGAATCCAGAATGACGCCCTGTGGGACCTTGGGTGGGAGTTAGCCAATAAGAAACCAGTTGGAGGGCATCTACGTTGGGACTGGCCACGACGAAATGCGTCGATGCCTGTTGCAGAAGGCAGAGGAGAAACCTGGCTTCCGACCCCTGCTTATCACGATATAGCGCCAATGTATTTAAACCCGCCCGAGCCCCACCGAAAGTTGGATTAAGATTCCCCCGCCTTTGACACCTGTCATAGTCCAGCTTCCTGACCATGGCCGAAGAGCAGAATCCTGAGACACCACCACTGATTGCCGACGAGAATGTAAGGTTCTGCTATATATTTGGTGCTTTGTGATCCGTCGACAGTTGGTAACATCTTCTAGGCCTATACCGAGACTGACGATGATGGCGACTCGGCCCTCGGAGCGGATGGCGCGAGTGCCACCACGTCCCTTCGATCCAGCATTCTGAGGTACCGTGAAGAGAACGGCAGGACGTATCATGCATATAAAGATGGCGGTCAGGACTAACCCTTGCCCGATGAATGGAAGTGTCACCTAGATCACTGACTCGACTGATACAGTATATGTCTTCCCAAACGACGAGGTCCTTTTACCCCGCTCCGTTGTCCCAGCTCCATGACTGACTTAGTAGCGCAGACGGAGAATGAGCGACATGGTAACTCAGGCCTGAACTGTGACCCGCAACGAGCTTATCAGACGCAGATATTCAACATCACTTATTTATCCTCACTTTTGATGATAACCTGCACGCTGCCCCATTGACCATGCCGCTTCGCCGCGCGCTTGATGCCGGATGTGGTACGGGAATTTGGGCTATTGACTTTGGTACAGTCCCACCGTCGTTGATAAGAACGAATGTGAAGAGTCTAACAAATATGTAGCGGACGAGCATCCCGAATGCGCAGTGAGTAACGGTTCGATGGCTACGATTGAGCTCCCAACTGATTACGCGTCAGGTTGTTGGTGTCGATCTGAGCCCTATCCAGCCATCAGCGTAGGGCACCAAGCAGACCTAACACCCTCAACACTATGCTGACATATGTTCTAGCGTCCCGCCTAATGTCTCTTTCTTGGTCGATGATCTCGAGGACGTCTGGGATTACTCGACTAAATTTGACTTTGTCTTTGCACGCTTCCTCACCGGGTCAATCCGAGACTGGCCCAAGTTCTTTAATCAGAGCTTTGAGTATGAGTGCTCTTTGTCTCATTTCCTACACATATTTAATAACTATTATCACTAGGTTCCTTAACCCGGGCGGTAAGATCGAAATCATGGATATCATCTATCCCCCTCAGTCTGATGATGGCACACTCTCCGAGGAGTCGCCGCTCTACAAGTGGGCAACATTGCTGGTGCAAACATTTACCAACATGGGCTCCCCGCTCGACAGCGCGTTGAGATATAAGGAGCAGCTGGAAGCAGCTGGTTTTATCGATGTCACAGTAGTCAAGCGCAAGTGGCCGATGAATCGTTGGCCCAAGGCACAGAAATACAAGCAAATCGGTAAGACTCCAAGAACATGATTTGGGTGTTTTAATGCTCAGTCAATTTTCGCTATCTAGGAATGTGGGCTCATCAGAATACCATGGATGCTTTGGCGGCGATAAGCCTTGCTATATTTACACGTCCTGAGGGGCAAGGAGGCCTCGGCTGGACGAATGCGGAACTGGAGGTGTTTCTGGCTGCTGTTCGGAAGGATATCAAGGATCATACCATCCACTCATACTGGCCGATGTGAGTCTTTTGGCCCGAAAAGCCACGGAATCTGGGCGCGAGCTAATCATCTCCCAGTTGGTCCGTATACGGTACAAAACCTGAGTGATGGGGCTATAATGCTGGAGTGCAGGTCGCCTCACTGAGCGGCCCCTGCCAACCCTGAGCAAGGCGGTGGGGACCACCCATGGACAGTAAATGTTGCCGTCTTTATTCTCTCGGTGTACTCGTACTATGGCTCCTGACTGCTGGCCTGGAAACTCTAGTGGTTCATTTAAAGGCGTGGGATGGCTGTGATCTATTTTCAGTAGGCACCCGCTATTACCGTCAGTTCTCGCCGCTATTCCACTACCCAGTGGCGCCTTACTGCAACTATTATTGTTATACTCCGTACCCTGTCTTATTTCACTGCGCTGTCCTTTACATTCTCGTGATTGGCTATGGCAAGCCCCATTTGTAATAAAACACCCGCGCCTCGCCACTGCTGCGGGGTAAATCAAGGCCTGCCAAAAAATCGCCTCTTTTCCGAAACCACCAACAGAAAAGTAAAGCCAAGGATCGAGATTCCAACTTGACTGCATTCGATATGTTCAAAAGGAAACCCGAGATCAAGAATCTGGCGCCATTGCGTTCCTCTGACCGCCGGAAACTCGCGGATCAGATAATTCGAGACTACCAGGTTTCCATCCCCAACGAGTCGCCCGGAGAGGATGCCTCATCGAGCACACAGCCAACCTTGGCTTCACTTCGCAACTCCCTTCTGCCAGAGTCTACCTCTTCTGCTCGCTTCACAACCATCTCGGGGCAAGGCTCGGCAGCGGTAGGCGGTACCGTCTACATTGGCGCGCACCCCGGACAAGATGAGAGGATACTCTGGTTTCAGTCTGGGAAAAACCCAAGGCTGATACCAACTGTCTACACGCTTTGGCATCACCCCAACCTTGTCCCGCTTCTGCATACCCCGGAATATGTCTTGGAGGAAAAGTTGAAGCACGGTGCAGACTTGATGATTCCAGGCTTGGTGAAAGACAAGAACGCCAGGTGGGATCCACGAGCAAGCACTGGTTCCGTCGTCGCCGTCGCCGGCTTACAAAACGATACTGTGCCGCTGTGGATTGGGACCTGCCAGTTGGACGTGCGAAATCTCCCTGACGATGTCCGAGGGCAGAAGGGCGCCGCAGTTAAAGCCCTTCATTGGGCAGGAGATGAATGCTGGAGTTGGAGAGTCCTCGGCAGTGGAGGGCAGGATCCGCCACAAAGCTTGGAAGGCTGGACAGGATTGACGACACGACTCGCCGAGGGCATTCAACAAGTGTCGCTTGACAATGGGAAAGACGACGAGGAAGGCGCTGCATTGAACAAGGATGGCAAGCAACCAGATGTGGCTGACGAAGGGGAAGAAGAGCGAGAACCGTCAACCAAAGAGATCGATGAAGCATTTCATCAAGCATTCCTCTTTGCAGTTCACAAGGCAAAGTCGACCAACTCAAAATCCAACTTTGGCCTGGATTTCCCGATCCAACCATCGTTTCTCATATCGAACATGATCCAGCCACACCTCCGGTCCCAGAACCAGCGCCATTACACCATCAAGAAGACGTCATGGAAGAACACAAAGAAGTTTATCAAACATTTGGAAAAGCTCCGCCTGTTGAGATCCAAGGACCGTAACGGCGGAGAGACGGTCATTCTTGACATCGAATTCGATCACGCGGAAGTTGTAGGATTCAGACCTTATAAACTTCCCACACCGAAGCCGGCTGGCACGGAAGCAAGCAGCGGGGAACAGGCTGATGGACAGTCTTCATCATCTAATGACCAGTCTCTGGGGCAGAAACTCAGCATTCAGATCGTCTATCGTGCGTCTCCAAAGCTCGTACCGACCCTCCTTCCTTCCAAGACCGAGTTCTACAGCGCATCTCAAGTTACGGCTGCTTTGAAGTCATACATCGAGCAACACCCGGATGTGGGAGGACAGGGAGGCTCTACCCTTAAGCTTGATCCTTTCCTTGCCAACGATATTTTGGGCTCCAACCCGAAACATGATGACAGCGGCTTCCTTGCATCGGGACGCATCTCTCGAAGCGCGCTACAGAAACGCATACTGGATGACACTCATCTCTGCCAGCCCTACCATATCATTTCACGTGGTCAAGCTACATCTGAGCAGAAGCCTAAAGCAGGACCCCCACCCCACGTTCACATCACCATCGAAAAGCGAACTGGCACCAAGGTCGTCACTAAGATTTCCAATCTCGAGCCCTTCTTGATCGATCCGCAGCTACTTGCGCCAGAGCTGCAGAAGAAATGTGCAGGGTCGGCGAGCGTGGGACAGGTCAGCGGCGCTAAACCCGGCCTACTCGAGGTCGTTGTTCAGGGCGACCAGCGGAAAGTGCTTGTTGGAGATATCCTGCCCAGAAGGGGGATCGACGCCAAATGGGTGGATATTACGGATAAGACAAAGCCAAAGAAGAAGAAGTGAGGACTTGTGGCTAAGCAGGGTAGACAGAAATTGTCAGTGGATCTAAATGAAGTACAACTGTCCCTGAGAACGATACATATCAGATTTTATCATGCACATTTCCACACCGTAATTTCATGTTTAGCTAGGCGATCGTCCAATGAGACAAGAGACGTAGACGAGATACTATAAAAGGAAAGTCCAACAAGGGATCAGTAGAAGTGGTGAGAAGAACTTAACAGCCGACTGATTTGTGCTATGAGCTATTGGCTGCTAGTTGTTGGTTGATATTATTGACTAAAAGCGATATCGAAGCAATGAACGGAGTACGAATACGCACTGACCATACATAGGTTTACCAGTCCAACAGGGGAGCAAAACCTTCCTTGACAAGAAATTCGTTCACCTCCTTGGTTGTGTTATCCCAGAAACCTCGAACTTGCTTCTCGTCGTTCGCCACCACATGATTCGACTTCACCTCTCCAACCGGCTCCAGATATTTCCCTTTGAACACATTCGGCTTCTGTCGCACCTCTTTGGCGGTTGCTCCGAATAGCAGAGTAAACGAACCTTGGTCCTCAGTCACCATCACCCGGCGCATGATTGGTTTCATAGCGCCACTGAAAATGTCGAGAGCATTGGCGCTCCTGACACTGCCCGGGTGCACAGAGAGCGAGATGATCGGTGAGCCCTGCACATCCAGGAGACGCTGGAGCTCCTGAGCAAAAAGTACGTTGGCCAGTTTTGCTAGGCTATACTGCATCATTTTGACGGTAAACATGTGCTTCTGGAGGTAGCGCCATTGCCAAGGATCGTAAGGCAGCGTGCCGGAGAGGAATGCGGGCGACGTGAAGTCGAACTGGTAGTTTGGCGGGAAGAAAAAGTATGTGACGGATGACGAGACGGTCACAATTCTTACGTCCGCTCGGGGGTTGGCAGCAGCCTTCTTAAGGAGCGGGAGGATACCGTTGGTGAATACAAAGTGTCCAACGTGACTAGAAAATGTCAGCTTCACTCTAAAAGGTCTGACTTGGGTTCAGTACCAGACTGCCATAGTCATTTCCCACCCAGCATCCGTTGTTTCAAGCTTTTCCGTAGCTAACCCGGCGTTGTTTACTGCAGTGAACTTGTCAACATTTATCGATGGGGCTACAATTGCTTTTGGGCACGAACCGAGGATGTCGATTGCATGCTCCTTCGCCTTGAGCTCTTCGACCGCATGCATCACGCTCTTGATATCGCCGAGATCCATTTTCAACCACACCAGTTGGTCTTTGGAGACACCACTGCTTTGGGATAGAACGTAATCTGTGGTGTACGTCGCTTTTGCGTTGGATCGCGCAGTAAAGTAGACCTTGGCTCCCTTCATGGCCAAATGCTTCACTGTTTGAAGGCCGATGCCAGAACTAAGGCCATGTTAGTATTATTAAATGATTCAAAAGGACAAATGGTAATCCATACTTTCCGCCGGTTACTACAGCGACTTTTCCCTTCATGTCAGGCATGTCGGAACGAGGATTCCACCCTTTAGTCATTTTGGCAACGTGCAGCGTTGGGTTCGAGTAGTGTATTGCCTGAAACAAAAGAATTGGGAGATTTGAAATGGATACGGCAATTTATGAACAAGAGCTGTGTGGATGGCTTGAGAGACGTGTCAGGAAGGTCATAGACGAGGTGAACTGAGGACTCTGGGTGGGAGGCCATTAGCTGTAGACAGCCAGCAAGGTCATTTTAAGTCAAACAGAAAAGTAAACACCCAAGCCGCTTTAGATGTTGGATTTGTCAGTCTCGGGATAACCCTCAGCCCTTTTTTGTGATCAATTACCAATGCGAACCCTACTTCTCGATCCCTCAAAGCCTAGATTCCACTTTGCTGTCACGATCCCAAGAGAGCATTTACTACTTTTGGCAAAAGTGGCTTCACTAATTGTGGCGCCTGCTCGAATGCCAAGACTCGCATTTTCCTAATCCGTCCTAGAGCTGACTTGGCGGAGTTTAGACGGACATTGGCACGCTAGTCTTGTAAACTCCGCTCGCCTCCATGAACACTTCGAAACTAGGCATCGTTCTTTTTCCCTTCCAGCTCAACAATCCTGGAAATTTCCCCTGACATCCTTCAACCCGTTGACAATCTACTCGCTCCCCCCTTAAGCAATCGACATAAGGACCTTGACTCCCTGGTTGGCTGATAGCTGGGCTCAAATCTCTTCAATCCCGATCAGGAATACGCATCGCTTGGCACGGCACCATATCGCAACAAAGCCAGACAAAAACCGCCATCCAATGGATAGTCCACGAAAAGACGAGTTCCAATTCGTCCAGTTATCTCATCCGCAAGAAGCGGCGTCTTGGAAGCGTCAAGTCCGGTCCCACGCGGCCAAGAATGCTCGTGCCCGTCAGCGGAGGGTTGTTCAATATCAAGAAGACAAGCTGAAAAATAATTCGGTATTACTCTCTACAGAAGCTGCTGGCCGGTCGGAGCACTCCCGGAATCCCAATTCCCCTGTGGCTGGCTCCATTACAACAGCGCTCAGCGCGGCGAGAACCGATCCCTTCGACACCTTCGCCCGCAAGGTCACAAAGTTCGAAAGCTTTCTTCTCGACCACTGTATGCTCTGCCCACCCTTGAACTGACGCCTTGACTTGTTCTACTGCTCGAGTGACAAAGACGTCTACTTACGATCCACAGTTGTGAAACATGTAGCGCTGCATGTCGTCACCTGCTATCCCTTAAGAAGTCTCTCAGAGGAAACCGAACTTCGCACGGGAATGTCAACGCATTGGGTCCGCATGGCTGCACAAGACCCCGGAATGCTTGCTATTCTCTTCCTTTCCTCGTGCCGAAACCTCTCCAACTTTCAACACAAAGAGTACTATGCCAGAATCGCATTGCATTACAAGGGCCAGTGCATCGCAACTCTGAAGGCAGACCTGGAAAAGGAAGGTGATATGGTCAGCGACGCCACAATCACTAAAACTCTCGGGTTGGCATCTGAGGCTGTTAGTGATCCTCCTACTCCCTCCACGTCGTACTACGTCAACATAGACCACCTATTAACAAACAGACAGACGCTGACCGGTGACTACGCCGCAGTGCAACAGCATTCGCAGGCCGCTGAAAAGATGGTGTCAATGAGGGGAGGGATTGAGACACTCGGTATGAGTGGGTTTTTGAGAAAGCTCATCACCTGGTTCATCCACGAGCCAGCTCGAAATGCTAATGGAAATCGTCTACTGGTTCCTGCATGTATTGAATCGGTATCCACGACTGTCACTGGCTTTGTGGACGCTGGCAATGAGTGAAGATCTGCAGGAAACAATCGCGATATACCTAGGCAGGTATTGTGATAGTGCCGATTGGTGTACAAGAGTTGAATTACAGCAGCATTTATTTTTTTCTTAACATTCCTATTTTCTTATTATATCCCAGAGCACTTAATGAAATATTTCCAACCCCTATGTAAACTATTTTCTCAGCCGATCTCAGCTCAAGGCCTCATTTTAGCCCGAGCTCTAGGGTAACCCAGACCTCTCTGTCCGCACTAAGTGCCTCTCACACGAACAAAGTATGTACAAGGGGTTTGAGATTGACCAAAAAAACCCTCATAAGGAAGGAGGGGTCCCAGTAGAGCTAATAAGGATGGTTTGCGGGCATCCGTATCAACAATTTTAGTCTCCACATCGTACTGAACGCTATTGCCCTGATCGAATTTACCGTGCCGGATCCAACACTTGTTGCCCAAGTCGCCAACGTACAGAAGCCTGAATGGCATTGCCGCCGGCTGCTGCCACCTTGAGGAATTATGCGGTCGACATTCCATCCCGTTATCATTCTCTCCCCTCGGTCTGCCTCGTAGCTGATAGTATTGTGCAGCCCGTCGTCGACAGGAGCAGTTACCCTGCCCATACTTTTCGTTCCGACAGTACATCAATGCAAAACCCTCGCATTTATACGGCTGGACTGTCTTGGCATGTCATAATGAGGTCACCCTTCGTTCTCCGGCATATCCGTCGTTACCAATCGAGGGAAACTCCCACCAAGAGAGTCTTGGAATACAAGTGACCGCGGATGAAATTACCCAACAGAGGCTTGACAAGATGGTAGAGCATCGACAACTATTGAAGTATACTATAAAGTGTTGCGCACACCATTGGTAAAACCTTCGCCCAACCGCACCCTTGAAGACGCCTTTCTGAAAGAATAATGCAAAGATTCCCTCAGATATCAAGCCATGACTTGGACTGAGAACGTCTTATGGCCCTCGACGTTAACAGTTCAAGTCAGGTTGCAAGTGTACCAGATTGCTATAGAAATCCAAGACGTTCCATTTGAACATACTGAAATCGAAGTCATCCAAACAAGGCTTAACCTAGCAAAGGCCTTGGAGGAGTTTGAAGACAACGAACAAGCTACTTCTGGGTTTCGGAAACGCTGCTGATAGACGCCAATCCCTGTAACGATGAGTGGTCGTTCGATCCTGGTACCGTGATTAATTTTCGAAACAAATTATACAAACTGTACGGGTCTCAGAAAGCACCTGTCAAGTTGTGCTGCGTCGCTAGAGAGTATCGACAACCATGTCTCGAAAGCTATGGCGACGGCCGCAGAGAGCGCATGATCGCGACACTACCGAATGGTGAGATACTTAAAAAATGGAGGAAGTCGACCGAAGCGAAGAAAACATACGCTGCTATTGGAAACGTCCTTGATGCAGAGCGGCCCGTATGAGGAAGCCGCCGTGGAGATAATAATGGAAATCGGCGCCTCCTTGGAAAAGAGCAGTGGGGCTGAGGATGCAACTTTGCTGTACGAGGAGCTGTTCGAGGACGACATATCTAACAACATTAGCTCCATGCTGAGGCTAATGACCGAAATAACCCTTCGTCTCACTCGGCGGTACAAGCGGTACAAGCGGGACGAAACTGGAAGCAACCGCTCCGGGGCGGTCTTTTTCAGGATCATGGATAACGCTCTCTCCATCTCCGACGCCAATGACAGAACAACTCGACTAAAGTTTGTTGTTCAATTTCACAAGCCATTACGGAAAGACAGGCTCGTCGGCGCCCGTGAGGACGTCCTCGAGACCTTGTGGAGCAGCCCCAAGACGGCGTGGGACTCGGACAACATCTCACGTGTCGGCGACCACTATCGACTATGTACGACAAAGTCGGAACAGCATCGGATCGAGGGTGAGCAACTACCTACTTCGCGGCTCTGTTGTCCAAATGTGTATAAGATAAGTACCCGGCTGGGTCTTTTAACCGCATGCGGTTCATGTTTCGCTGCGGGGAAGGCTGCGTTAACTTTGTCCGGAACGTTCCGTCTATTCCGGACCGAAACAAGTGCACAGGATTGGTTCACAAGGTGGGAGTGATGCTCGCTTCCCATCCAGACGTGGAGAAGTCAATGAGTCCCAATTCCGTATCCTACACAGCCCAGGATGCGGGGTTCCGATCGTCCGACTAATATTCCTAACGAGAAGTTCCCATATTTAATACCCAGCCAGGCTTTAGAACTCCCTAAACTACTAAAGGATACTCTTGCGCACGAAGGCCCGACCCTTCCCTTATCCCTCCTCCAACAGTGGCGTCTTATGTCTCTAGCTTCATATTCCAATTGAGCCATTTACAAATCACTCTGTAAGTTGTGAACATTCACCTCCATCCAGTCTTAGTTTGGTTGTGTACACCTAATTTGCTCATACTCTCGCTCTCAGCTTCAGCTAGGATGATAGCCCGTGGTCTGATTTTCGCTTTCACTATTCTAGCCCTTATTGCTTGGCTGTTCCGCTTGTCCTACCAAACAGTAACTTCTCCTCTCAAAAGAGTGCCCGGCCCTTTCCTCACGCGTTTTACCAATGTATGGTACGCCTGGCGCATATGGGAAGGCCAATTTGAGCATCATAATGTTGCCCTGCACAGGAAACACGGTTCGCATCGAGCTCTAGTCACACATGGCCTAGTCAGATGTTAATTGTCACACAGGCAAAGTTATCCGATATGGGCCGAATCGATACAGCCTCAATGACCCGCACGCAATGAAGATGATTTACGGCCACGGATCGCACTTCCAGAAGTCTACATGGTACGATTCTTGGGGGGTAGCAGATGACGATAAATGGGGCATGTTCATGGATCGAGACGTTCGGAGGCATGCACGCAACCGAAGGCAGTTCCAAAACACTTACTCTATGTCATCGCTTGTCTCATACGAACCCTATATCAACCACTGTGTCGAGGTCTTCTGGCAAAGACTCCATGAGATGGCAGATGCAGGTCTCCCTGTCGACATGGGCCACTGGTTCCAGTGCTATGCCTTCGACGTCATTGGCATGATCACTTACTCAAAGCGACTCGGATTCCTGGATATGGGTGAAGACATTGGTGGCATTATCAAGGCTCTGGGAGACATGCTGGTGTATGGGTCCATAGTTGGAGTCTTTGCATCTCTACACCCATATCTCTTCCGTCTGCAGAATTGGAGGGCTGGGGATGCTGGTAGCGGGAGACAATTCCTGCTGAGATATACAGAGGAAAAGACTACCGAGCACCAAGCCGCACTGGGGCCAGGACGAGTTGATGCTAAGGAAGGACAGGACGACAGAGTCGGAATGAATTTCCTGACCAAGTTCTTCACAAAACATACCCAGGATCCGTCCGCGTTCACGAGGTATCATATCCTTGCAGGATGCACCGCTAATATGACTGCTGGTTCAGACACCACAGCAGTCACTCTGTCAGCAATTCTCTATCACCTGCTCAAGAACCCTACAGCACTCCAGAAGTTACTCGATGAAATTGATGACCGTTACAGACAGGGAAAGGTGTCAGATTTCATCTCATTTAAGGAGAGTCAAGAAATGCCCTACCTACAGGCTGTTGTCAAGGAGGGCTTGCGTGTTCACCCTGCTACGGGGCTGCCGCTGGAGAGGGTGGTGCCTCCAGGCGGAGCGACGATGTGCGACTATTTCTTTCCGGAGGGGGTGAGTGTCTTGAAGCCGTGTGTTTGATTCCCTATGTAGTTACTGACGTATGGTTTCTCTGTTAATGCAGACGATTGTGGGCGTCAATAGCTGGGTGGAACACCGCAGCAAAGAAGTATTTGGGGAAGATGCCGATCAATTTGTGCCTGAGCGATGGCTTACTGACGACAAGGAAAGATTGTCCTTGATGAACAGTCATTGGATGCCGGTGTGTATCCATAACCCTCTCGGGCCAAGACGTGTTGTAAACCTCGTACTGATACCGCTCCTAGTTCGGGCTAGGCTCCCGTACTTGTCTTGGGCGGCATATCTCAATGTTGGAGATATCAACGCTGATCCCTCGGCTATTACACGACTTCGAGATGGAGCTCTGCGGAGGGATCAGTCAACGAGGGAGTTCGTGGGTAACTATGAATCGCTGGTTTGTGAAACCGCAGAGCTTTTTGGTCAAGGTCAAGTTGCGACAATTGCCAGCGCAAGACAGGCCGGAGACCTGAATCATCGGCTTTCTCACACTTGGTTGCGACAAATAGCCTAGGCTATCGACACAATGACTTGACAGATATGTAGGAACGAGATGGTCAGACCATAGAATACCATTGTTTGAGAGGCACCGAATGGAGGCTGTCAAGGTCCCCTCGAACAAGGACGCCAGCAGTGGTGACAGCGAAGATGGCAGACTGGATAGTTCGGCTCGAAAGCGACAGCGGATAAATTGGTGCACTATCACACGTACAATACTTCCCGATTGTTTCATAGGATAATAGCGAAACCAGAATGGGCATTATCTGATTAAATGATTCATAAAGGAATGCCCAGTTAATAGGCTGAAAATATTAGTAATTAAACAACCTGTAGGATACTACGGAGGGCCCTTTCAAAAGTCTTTTCCAAGCGCTAAATGCGCCACATCTCTCAATCCTTGTTAGTTACCTAAGATACAAGGTGTAGAATCCAGCTACAATGAGTTAGCTGCTACATCCACTATAGTTTTAGGGGTACTAGGGGGATTAGAATGTAATACAGTGAGGATAGGCTACTGTAAAATTAGCAGCCTTTAGCGGATAAGGCACCACAGAAAGTACTTGATGTACTTAACCAAGCCACAGTCGTCGGATTTCCTTTTTCAAACTAGCGCTTGGAAAAGACTTTTGAAAGGGCCCTCCGTAATCCCGGTAATAATAAAGCAGACAGCCCCTTACAACAAGAACACACTACACAATACACACACATGTTTAAGATTATCAAATAGTCACATAAGCTATCCAACAAGTATAGCAAAGCGAGATTAGTATTCCCGAGTGACTTAGTGAGGAAACTACAGCACCAATATCTCGAATAGCGGGGGCGCTTTGTATCAGCGCCATCATTCAGTGAAAGTACTTCGGAACGACGCCCTTGACTCGCAAGTAGGCGTTTTCCATGGCTGTTACCACGTCGTCCGGCAATGGTCCCTTCTCCAAGTGCACCAAATTCTCCTCCAATTGCCCCGCTCGACTGGCTCCGATGATGATCTTGTCACCCAAAGCCGCATCGAGTACACTGTGATGCACCAGCCAACGCAGAGCGCACTCAGCCTCAGTCAAGCCGTGTTTTGAAGCTTCAGCCTGGATGACCTCAAGCGCATGAAAAGAAAGATCGTTTACATAGCGAGTATGATGAAGCTTGCCCTGGAACTTGTTGGGATCGAAGCGAGAGTCGGGCTCGTAGTCATCCTCTGCCATGTTGCGCCTGTACCGCGAGGTCAGGAAGCCGCCGGCCAGGGGTTGAAAAGCGTAGAGCGCAATGCCGTACTTCCTCATACAGGGAATCAGCTCTGGCTCAACAGCCCTGTCGTCCACATCAGGAAGTGCAATGCGTCTTGAGCGGGATCATGGATGCAGGCGAAGACGGGACCATCCGCTAGCACAGGGAGGCAGCATGAAAGACAAGGTGGACCTCGTGATGTAATTACAAAATGGGAGCGCTACGGAATTTCCGAGCGTCGATGGCACGAGAAGCATCAGCCGCGCCAAACGAAACAGTCACCTTTACCGTCGGCGCCACACGTTTAATATTCCGTTCAACTTCTCATGTTTCCTTGGCCAACTCCTTTCAAATGCCCTAGAACTCCGTCAGACAGATCGCCTAGCGCGAGGGGATTTGTGTGAAGTCTCTAGGGAGCAGATCTTGGAGAAATTGTTTCAATTAAATTGGGTAGGGTTGTTGATAAAGGTAAGTGAGTGATGCCTAGTAGAGCAACCGTCCACTACCTGACTCAAAACCGCCAACAAGAAAGAAAATACTTGGTCACCGTGCTCTAACTTGTAAATACATGCAATCTCAGATATCGAGGTGGCGGCGAGTGAATGGCCCCGTTGCCCCCCAAGCGCCTTACAAATCATCAACCAGCGGGCTGGGACCCTGAGGCATACCGATCTTGTCCTCAAAGAGCATTCTGAGAGCCTCGACTCGTCCTCGGTCTGCCATGAATCGCGAATACTCGGCCGAATTGGTGCTGTTCACCTCCAAGATACCAGGATAGCCACCAGGCACCGGAATATCCCTGCGGGCGCTCCACTGCGCCGACTGCAGCTGGAACTCGTCGCTGAGCAAGAAGTTGCTGAAGAGCTTGGCGCCTTCTGGATGAGGGGCGTCCGTGAAGATAGCGGCAGACCGAGGCCAGCTGACAAAGTTGCCCTCGGTGGGGAAAGAAGTGTTTAGGCTTCCGGAAGACCTCAAACCAATGGCAGCGGTGAACGTGACTGATTGTGTGCTGTTGGCCTGTCGCAGCACTGCCAAAGGAGAACCTGTTCCTCGAACCCACCGAGGATTCTGCTTCAGAAGTGCCTCGAACCATCCGTAGCCATACTGGTTCATGCTATAATGTGTCAGTAAGAGTTGCCTTGGTATATAAGAGGCGACTAACACCAAATCGAAGATATAGGCGATGGCGTCGTCATCGCTGGGGTGCGTGAGGACGAGCTTGTTCTTGTACTCTGGCTTTAAGAAGTCGGGCCACTCTCTCGGCGGGTTGGAAAGCTTCTCAGTATTCCAGACTGTAGACCAGGCGTTGACAGCGAAGCCGTAGTAGGCGGCCCTGATATGGCGGAAAGGCGGGTACACATTGTAGTAGTTGATGGGCGCGTAGTGCAACAAGGCGCCCTGCTGGTCCCAACGAGGGTAGTCTTGAAGAGCCTGCAGGATGATGCTGTCAACCTCCAGACTGTTAGTAGCAAGTCCGCGGTCGATATTGACACTGTGGTATTTAGAACGGTTCACAGTGATGTTGAGAGTCATGCCCGGGAACCGAGTCTCAAAAGCACGCTTGAGACCATCTTGCTGAGTGACTTCATCACCTCCATGCCAGCAAGTGACGACGCCACCTTCGGCAAGTGCTGCTTGGTAGATTTCATCGATGGTTCTGTTTTCGTTGATTTGAGGACTGTTGAAACCGAGTGAGATGTCCGTAGCAGCAATCATCGGGACCATGAGCGCCAATGGTAGAAGAGATTGGAAAATCATCATGTTGGCACAGAGATTGTTCAAGAAGCGAGTGATTGATGGTGTGGGAGATGGTATTGACAAGCTAGAATAATGGTCAAGTGACAAGATGCCTCTCATTTATATACAAATTGTCCTTTACGAGATTTAGTAGCCATCTTGTCCCTAAACCATCATTCCAAATTCTCAATGCCCATCTCCAACATCGTCAGAGGCCTCCGACATCGTCCATCCCTATTAATTCGACAGACCTAGGGTCCCATGCTCATGGCCAAGAGTAGCCCCGCAACAAACCGTCCTATACAGACCACGTGGAATGTGGCTTAGCCATTTCCCAGATAGGAAATTTTTCGCCGGCTCTTGACTCTTATCACAATTAACCTCGTTTAGAGTTTTCGTTTTGACTCTTCGTAGCTTATTCCCTGACCGAGGCTTCGCTCTGACCATTTCGGTGAATGTAATCATGTGGCTCAGGCTTCGGCGACACGCGTTAAGCTTACAAATTCGCCTCGAGGCTCTATGCTTATCAATCTATATACTCTTGTGGTCGCGGCTCTGTCTGTTCGGTCGGATGCGGGGATGCGGATAAAGTTTATTGAAGGCCATGTCAAAGCTTCAGATCTAGTTTTGGCAGGTCCTTGCGTCAACTTCGTATTCGTTACGAGTAAGATGTTCTTTGGGAGCGACGTACATTCCCTCTGAATGTTGTGAACTTTCTCTAGCCAATGCATGTACATTTCTGAACTCTCTCAAAATAAATGGCATGTAGACGGAGGGAACAGCAGTGAGAATAGATGTAGTTCAGTATAAGTATCTCGACGCCACTCGTCCGCTGCGTGTTATCTGTCTTCCTCAACATCCGACCTTGGGGCTTTGAGGTTTCTTTCTGGTGCATAATTTTCGCCCTTGAAACCGTTCACCAAATTGGCATATGTACAGCTCTGAATAGGCAGACCGACTGACTTTACAAACTACCATGCGGCAACCAATCGCCATAGCTTTGGGGACTTTTGTTTCCAGTACCATAGCTAAGACGTGGAATGATACTGGCAAAGGATCCATCATTTTTGAAGAAGCCTTCAGCCTGGAATACCCAGAGTTGGAGAGAACCATGTAAGTTCAGGTTGCTCCATACATACCAAACGACGTTAACAACTCTTCGCCATTAGCGGATCAGCCCTGCCAGGTACACATGGCTAAGACCCCCTTCTTCCCTCCTGTCTTGATGTTGACCCCTGATACCGTACCTGTAGGTCAAACCTATGCCGACCTTCTCAACAATCTTGCCGATATTCACAATCAGCGGCTCCGCTGGATGGACGAAGCAGGAGTCGACTACATGGTCTTATCATTGACATCACCCGGAATACAGGGCATTTCCAACGTTCGTATTGCGGAGCGAGTGGCCACACAAGCAAATGACGACATTGCCGCTGCAATCTCCAACAATACTGTGAGATTCGGGGCTTTTGCAGCCCTTTCGATGCACAATGCCACGCAGGCAGCTCTTGAGCTTCGTCGCTGCGTTGAAGAACTTGGCTTCCATGGAGCTCTGCTGAATGATTTCCAGCAAGCTGGTGTCGACAACAGTATGTGTAATTCACATCCTTGCCACCTGCGGTTCCAGTATGGGAGAAAAGGGGGGACCTGAGGCTAACCCAAGTAAACCTTAGACACTCTTCACTATTACGACTCTGCGGAATATGACGTGTTCTGGCAGATGGCTGTCGACCTTGACGTCCCTGTCTACCTCCACCCCAGGCCCCCAACGCCGCTCATGCGTTCGACTGACTTCGCGCATGCTCCGTGGATGCTGGGACCAGCCCATCAATTTGCTGTGACACTTTCCAATCACATAGTCGGCTTATGCACAAACGGAGTTTTCGAGTACGTGTAGCTGTCAAAGCTTCAGTCATAGATCCGCCACTACTTGGATACGATGCTAATGGATGAACAGTCGTTTCCCATCCCTTAAGGTCATTGTTGGTCACCTTGGAGAACGCCTTCCGAGTGACTTTTGGCGCATTGACGAAAGTATGCCTCTAATTTCATTTCCTCGTAAAAGCTCCGACCCAGTCTCTTGTTTTGGAAGAATAGCTGACAAATTTCTCCCACTTCAAGTGCTCGCACGAAGGGTCCCGGAAGGTATTCCAATGAAGCGTCCGTTCTCATCATACTGGCGTACGAACATTTGGGAGACGACGACTGGGAACTTTTGGGCAGATTTGCTCGAGTTCCACCGTAGCGTTCTCGGCGAGGATCGTGTCTTGTATTCCGTCGACTACCCTTTTATCATGATGCAGCAAGGCGCAGAATGGGTGATGACGCTGAAGCAGAGTAAATCTAGCAAGCGGGATTTTATCAGGAACCACGCCATCAAATTGCTAAAGCTAGATGCTTAAGAGAGCACTGGAAAGGGCTTTCAGATTCTTCTAACCAGAGTCGAGGAGCAATGTTCAGTGCACGACTAGGTAGACTTCCACAGATTCATATCTTATACAAATCGACATGTCGGATGTCTGTCTACCTGCAGTTGCAACGATAATGCGCCAATTCCGTTGAAATTGTATCCTTCTCAGAGCTGCAAAGGCCAACAACGAGTTCCGCTGCCATGTCTGTCCCCATCTTCACAAGCCAATTTCGGCATTCTCAGCCAACAAGCCAGGAGTGTGCGTGTAAACCTTGTATGATAGTCTATGATCCATGCAGTCGGTCCGAACCTGTAGACCCCTGGCTTTCGGCTCAAGTTCCGAGCTAGCGTTACAGGGTGTCGGAAGTCGACACACCGCTGCGGGTAATGCACCCAATGACGATCATAGCTGATGGGGCCGTCTGCCGATACCTCTTCCGACAACTGTAAAAGCATTCGGAGTACGCTATACAGTACTGTAACATGTAGTTAGCGAAGTGACTAACGATGTCACTGGCTTCTAGCGAGTGATCACCCGCAAGTTTAGCGCTCCCATGCATGAGCTCAACTTTAGATATCAGCTGCCGGAGCCAAACGATCACAGCTAGCACCGAACCTCCATCTACCGAAGTGGAAGCTCCACAGGATGCGATAGATCGATCGGCGTACCAATCGTCACAGTGAATGTAGAGTGGCGAGCCCTCTACATATTTGTGCATTTGAGGAACGTGATGTTCAAACTGATAATATGATAAAGCGTCAAGTAGTGTATCCTAGCTAAATGTGAATACCTGATATATTCACCCTACACACGCACATGGCTGACACACTGATTAAAGCCAATATATATCAAATTACCAGCTAAAATAATTGTCAGGAGTGAAAACTCAACCGTCACATTCAGATGCCACACGATTAGTCCTGTCTGACGTTTGGTGCGTTGTATGTGGCAGTAACCCTCTGGTTCCAGCGCCTTACGGACGCCAGCGGAAAGCTGGGTGTTTCCAGTCGAGATCCTGAATATCTTCCTCGGACATGCCAGCAATCTCCTCCACACTGCGGTCCTCTCGCCTTTTGTTGTCCCATTTCATCCAGAACAAAACCAGCAGGCCCACTATCAAGACCAGGCTTGTCGTCGCCAGGTTGAGCCCATTTCCGATGTGAAAGTTGGGCGCGTCGGACGGAAGAAAGCTCCATGTGGATATGAGACCTCCAATGTTGCCCATCATGACTGAGAGGCGAGAGTGTCAGCGAAGAAATACATGACGGATGGTCAACATACCTGTGGTGCCGATAGCACTGCTCCTTGCTGTATCCGAGATGACATTTGCCGCCACTTGGGCGTTGGTCATGGGGCCCAGGGCAAAGACGGAGCTGGTAACCAAGAATGTCGCTCCGTATCTGACTCGAGCTTCCGTGCTAGCTAGAAACATAGTATAACCAACCATACCAAGCGGCGCACTCATGGCAATGATGATCTGGCGACGATCCGTCTTCCAACTGATAAGTGGGAACACCACGGTAAAGAAGGCACCGACAAGGTACGGCGGGACGGTGTATAGCTGTTGCTTAACGATGGGCGAGTTGGGGTAGATGGTCCGCACGACGGTCGGCAAAAAGAAAGCCAGGCCTTGAACGGTCACATTGACCAGCAAGAAGATGAAGGCCGTTGAAAGTACCACAGGGTTAATGATGCCGCGGAGTAGCTTGGTTTTATCCATCTTATCGAGTACAGCGGTCGTACCCACGCGTTCAGACTTGATCCGGGCAATAGCAAGTTCTTTCTCTTCTTGGGTCAGCCAGCGGGCCGTCTCCGGGCGGTCGGTAATGGTGATAAAGGCGATTAGAGATAGGCCGATAGTAATAATACCCTCAATGGCAAAGATCATTCGCCACCCCGTCAAGCTTCCAAAGCTGTCGAGCGTCAAGATAGCCGAGGCAAGCAGGCCGCCAAATGCGCCGGCCAACGGGGCCATGACCAGATACATGGCCAACCGAAAGGCCAGTTCGGATCGTCGGTACCAACGGCTCAGATAGTACGCAATACCGGGAAAGGCACCGGCCTCAAAGGCTCCGAGCAGGAAACGAACTCCGCATGCTTGCGAGAGGTTGTGGACAAAGGCGGTAAAAACGGAGCACAGGCCGAATGCCAACGAGATGGCTGGGATGAACCATCCGGGTCCAATCCACTTGCAGGCAGCGTTGCTGGGAATCTCGAGCAGGATATAAGAGACATAGAAGACGGATAAGACAATGTTGTAATCGTAGCCGGTTAGGCCCAGGTCCTGTTCAAACCCAGCCAGGCGGGCATTGCCTAATTTTGAGTGGCTAGTCAGCAGCAATACAACAAGGCTTTCACCGGGTGCCTCGTAATAAATTATGATTACTTACCGATATTGGCGCGGTCGATGAAGCAGAAAAGGTACAGCATAGCAACTGTGGGGAGGAGGTAGAGGTCGAGCTTGAGGAGCAGCTTCGACTCGGCTTTTGGGTCGAGTTCGACCAGCGAATGTCCGAATCTTAATTCATAAGTCATTAGCACGTTTAATAAAGTTGACATGCGTGGAGAGAAGCTTCACTTGTCTGTAGCCGCTTGGCCGCGCTCGGCAGCGTGACGAAAGCCGCCATCCCCACCAACGGTTCTGTTGGGGCTGACCTCGACGTGAATATGATCACCGTCGGCCTCGGGGGCCTTTTTGGTCTGTAGAGAGGTGTTGGTGGTCGACATGGCGGTGGTCGTAGTGCTGGACCCTTGATGTTGTAGATATTTCAGTCAGAATGGATGATAGATGTTGGAATGGACATGGTGAGCCGGGGACGAAACGTCGTACCTTTATTGACTCGCGTACGGGGTATGCCACGTACTATTGCGGACAACTTTGACTAGCACTTGGACGACATCTCTGGGCCACATCCGCGTGCCGGGGAACAACGGGTCTAGAACGGCTTTAGTTAATACTCGAGAGTTAGCTACTAAACTGCCGCCTAACTTATGTAGTGTTGGGCTAAGCCTCCTCCCCCGCACGGTAATCATCAGGGGTACAGCCGGGGTCCCCAGCGCAAAATGTCGCTAGTTGAAGGAGGAGGGATAAAAGAGACAGCATCCGCTCGTTCAAACCTCTTCCGCCTACGCCGTATTCCTAGGTTTTCCCAGCCAACCCCCGCTTCCGCTCGCTCCGCTACTCGGAAGCTGCCCCCGATTCTTGCCTACGCCCTACTAGACATAGGCAACCCCTTGAGCCATCTCGATAACCAGTTTCCTCCGCACAGTGGAGCCATGACCCGACCAAAGGTTCGGGCGGAGGACCGAAAGCGCTCCGCCCGTGCTTGCGGAGCCTGCAAGGCCTCCAAGAAGCGGTGCGACTCCAAGTTGCCTTGCTCAACGTGTGTGAAGAAGGGAGCGCCGAACCTCTGCAACTTCTCCACGCTCCGTCGACAGTATCCTTTTGCTGCTGCGAGACCCGCCCGGTCTATTGAGTCTTTTGCGTCCTCCGCGTCTTCCAGCACCCAGGGAACGCTCCGTCCCTTGGCGCCTCGAGGGCAGTCTATCGGCCTGCAGACACCTCCCTCGTACCCTGGCTCAGAAGCCCGACCTGTTTGCCCTGAAGATCGACATGTCTCCTCCAAAGACCGAGATGCCTCCCCATCGACCGCGCAGTTCCCTCGAATGCTCCTTAGCGCTACGGGCGAGAAAGGTGATACACAAATCGCTCCTCCATTTTGTTGCCATGCCAAAATCATACTGACAAGCTCCTCTTTTAATCAGTCTACGTCGGAAATACGGCCGCCATCTCATTTCTCGAATTCCTGCGCAAGTTGCTGAAACGCCACGCCGGGTCTTCTCGTTTTACAGAAGCTCAGAAGAGCCACATGATGCTTGAAGCGGCTGTCCAGAGCACTGGGCTCAGTGCCGTTGAGGTCGAGGTCGAGGTTGATAGAGCCCACAAGCTGGCTCTCATACAGTGTTTCTTCGACGTGGTAAGTCAACTCGCCATTGACGGAATTGCCTTCGGCCACTAAATCTCACCCCTGAGTTATCAGTCAAATGGTTTTCTCTATCTCTTTACCGAGGAGCAGGTCTCCCGGCTCCTGGATATGTCAACCCTGGAACAGTCCCCGCTGGGCACTCTGACGACGTGTGCAGAGCAGGAAAACCTGGTCGCCCTTGACCTTATGATTGCTATTGGAGCCCGCTGCAGGGGCCAAGATGAAGCAGATCTACATCTATCCGCAATCTACTTTTCTCGGGCGCAGCAGAAGGCTTTCAAGGACATGCTACATGACCCAAGCATAGGCATGGTGATCAACTTCGTCCTTATGGCCTTCTACATGTTCTGTGCCTGTCGGAGAAACACGGGTCTCATGTACTTGGGCGTCGCCTCAAAGGCGGCTACGGTTCTTGGGCTGCACCTAGTCGAGCTTCACAAAACATTGCCGCCGGAAACAAGAAGTCTGAGGTAAGTGCATCAGGGTATATTAAAACTAATAAGTCTCTTGATACTGACACACTATCAAGGATGCGGGCGTGGAAAAGCCTACGGATATTAGACCTCATCTGCAATGCCATCTTAGGCAGGCCCAACAGCAGTCCCGACGTTCGGCTCGGAGGGTATGAGGCGGGTGGGGATATCGAGGGGCCTTCCATCCACCGCATACTCTCACTTAATGCCAACTTTGAGTCATGCTCCATCCTAGAAGCCATCTCCCTGAAGCTAACCAAGGAAAACACCTTTAGCGTAGAAACCACCGAGGCCTTTCTCCAAAGCCTACGCGACTGGGCCCGGGCTCTTCCTGAAGAGCTGCGACAAGGGATCCGGAAGGAACATAGTGCCGTCCAAGGCCCTGGACACCGGGAAGTCACCATCGGCAATATTCACGTTGCATGCACCTACTATTTCAGCGTGCTGCTGGTGACGAGGCAATTCCTCGTGTCTAATATCACGGCCTCGTTGCAACGACAGAAAGCAAGGTCGAGGAACCCAGAGGAAGCCACGTCCAGCCTCGTGAGGAACCAGGATCAGAAAGTGCTAGAGCTTTCGCACGTGTGTGTCGACGCGGCCAAGTTAATGGTGCAAACGTGCCACCTAGCCGCCAACTCGGATCTCTTGCTTGGAAACATGTGCATCCTGCAGTATGTTCCTCTCTTTCTCCCTTCTCACTCCTCCTCTGTCCCTTGTTGTTTGTAGTATATAAATACAGTATGACACAGATGCTAATGTGTTTTTAGGGCTTGGATCTTCGCAGCTGGATTAGTCCTTGGCCTCTTCCTCCTTGACCAGTCTGCGGCTTTATATTCCGACGCGCGAATCGCCTTTGTCTCATCACGGGAGGTGCTCAAGATCCTATCAAGGCTGAGCCCTCAAGCCGAGCGCTATTTCGAGATTCTCTCCTTTTTTTCCGAAGCCATCGACTCGTACCAAGATAACCTCAACCACGCATGCAGACAGTCCAGCAGTTCTTATTTAGAACAGATCCTTAGGCCGACCCTCCCAAGCTACGACGGCGATGCTCTACAAACACAATCCGATCGTAGTAGCAACGACTTGGCTAGTGGCTGTATCAACCCAATAGTGGAACAACTTACGACGCGTGTTGATAGCGGCGGCGCCACATTGCTTCCGCAAGAGTTTCTAGCTGTTTTGCCAGACGTCTCCGATGAGCTTGGGTACCAGCTATTCTGGGATGAATACACGTTGGAGTGTGCAACCCAGCTGGATGTAGCGAACACCGACTTTTTATTAACGGAGTGGGTTGGCATAGAACCTGGATAATATTTACTATCTACCTCACCAATAAGAAGACTATAATCCTTCTTTAAGTGCCTAAGCGCTCCGCTTATGCCGCTGTTAATAAGGGCGTATAGCAATATTTCCTTCTTTTTATCACACTGGTTACAAAGCTAGAAGTCTCCCTTCTCCCTATTTCCCACGACTTTGGTAAGCCGCCGGCTGTATAGATCAATAGGCAACTTCCTCCCCCTCTTCTTCCTGTGTAGCCACTCAGTCGGCACGTAATCTTAGTATTAGATCTTAATCTTGCTCATCAAGCTAACATCAGTACGGATCTCGTCGGCGTCGATATCTCGGAGCTGGTCGGCGACGGACCGTCCCCCGCGAAAAGTAGCAAACACAGTGCTTCCGGCCGCGGCGGATCTCGTATTCAGGGTCGAAGGCTGGCTGGCCGTCTCCGTAACTGCTTCCGAGAGGGCGGTCACCGAAGAGGTATCGTCAATATCAGACATCTTAACGGTGATGAGCGTAGTGCTCACCGTGGCTACGACCACTATATAGTCCCTGCTTACCAAGCCGTTATCAAGACAAGTCAAGCCAGCTAAAAAAGCCGTCTTGCTTGATAAGATGGTCAACTTGACTTGGCTTGACTTGACTCGGCTTGTTTTGTCTTGGTTAGGCTTGTCTTGTTGAGAGCGCTGGTTCGGCATCTGTATACCAAGCAGTCACTATGAACAATGAGTTGAACACAAGAACAACGAAGTGTTCTTGTCTTATATACTAAGGATATTCGTGTTATGCACGTCTTGTGCGGTATGTGCGACATGAGCGCTGGTCGCTGATGTCGCTGAAGGCGCGCATGGCACGAATGAACGTGATTCCTGAGGCATTTCTTTATGCGCGACATCCTGCGACATCGGTTACTGCCGCAGCGTCGCTCATGTTTCCGGTTCGTAAAACTGGAGCATCTTAATGCATGCCTCGACAAGTCTTCTCATTTACAGATGGTGGTTCTTGAATGCAAATAAACTTTAGCATTGAGAAGAGCCTCAATGCACTCATTTCACGAAAGCGACCGTCCATTCTCATAATGGCTTCCTCACATGCTGAGCTCGGAATGAAGTCTGTTTCCGGGACAGCCATCGTAATGTCACAGGCCAAGCGCTGTCGTGAAAGGAACTGTATTAACAAGCGAGCCTTGAGGTGACTTGTATAAAAGCTAGACTAGGATGATGCTAGACACGATGGAAGGAACAACACACTTCTCAAGAATCTTCTTCCACACCAAGATCCATTCCACACCCGACCGTGCGACAATAGGCTATCCTGCTGCTCCAGATTCTTCGAGGAGCTGTACAACATCGATTTCCTCCTGTCGCCGCTTATACGAAACTTGCATCTGCGGATTTGCCATGTTTTCAGTGCCGTAACTAAAGATCAAGGGCGTATCTTTCGGACTATCCTGCCTCCATTCATATCTCAAGAGCATAAAAATGATTGCAACTTTTATCTCGTTGGCGGCGAGGAAGCGTCCGGGGCAGGCGTGTGCTCCGTAGCCGAATCCCATGTGCTCTGGCGATGGCGTTGCGAGCTGCCAGTTATTCTCTTGGCCGGGCTGGGACCGCAGCGTCAGATAACGGTGGGGATCGAACTTGTCCGGTTCCGAGTAGATGTTGGGATCCGAAAAGGAGTCGATAAGAACGGTCACAGCAGCACCCTTCGGGATGATAGTCCCATCCAATAGGGTTATTTTGTCTGCCGCAACGCGGTTCATAGTTGCTAAGAGAAGGTGAGCAGTTTATAATAAAAGGTCGCCTGAATACTTACTAAGAGAAAAAGGTGTGTGTCTTTGCACTTCCTTTATAAAGCTATCGAGAAGCTTCATGTGGAATAGAGCCGTCTTACTCCAGCCCCTCTCGTTTAAGACATCTATAATCTCCTTACGGAGCTTCCCTTTCACCTCTGGATACGCGCAAAAATGATATACAACCTTTGCGATCAGATCGCTCGTCGTATGGACAGCCGCTAACGTCAGAGCGAGTTACCCGCCAACAATATCGAGACTTTTGCCCTTGGACATTTCCTGCATCCAGCCTAGCGTATCCGCAGACTTCGAATCCATCTTGCCTTCTGCCTTTAGTTTGTTCCTTCGCTTGATCTCCGCGAGAATGATTTCCTGAGCGTCATTCCTTAGCTTTCGAAGGGTGACGCATTGGGGCAAAAACCAGTGAACGATAGGTCGAGCAATAGCTGGCCACAGGAGTAGTACTCGTGGCAAAGTACGGAGTAGACTTCGCGAATGCCGCTTATTAAGGAGCCAGAACCACCAACTTCCGATCAGTGCACTGCGGACCGTATTACGGAATTACGTCGGGGGAGGGGACTCTCAACTTCCACCTCGGTTACTCAACCGTGATTACGATCGCCTCTATGAGCCCGTTAGCATCTCGGCGTAAGCATCGGAAATCCCGGAACGGCTGCTATCAATGCAAGGAGCGTCGGGTGAAGGTAATCCAAGTACACTCATCTTCTTGTTGAGACTGCTCGCTTCGGAATCCCAGTGCGATGAAACTCATCCTTCGTGTGAAAGATGCTCCCGTCGTGGTAGAGTGTACGTACGACACGGGAACAACTGTTTCGCCTCATCCGGAGCCCCGGGGCACCTCCCAGGTCGCTGCAGCAGACGTGGCAGCCGCCAATCTCACACAGTTGCAACTTTTCTACCACTTCAGTATCTCCCTTTACGATATTTTTCCATCTTTCAAAATCCCAGTCCACCAAGACATCCTTCTCAACAACATCATCACTACAGGCCTAACCTCCCCCCATCTGTCGAATGAGATGCTTGCTTTCGCGGCCAGGCATTGGCAGTATGCCCACCAGAGCAAAAGACATACTACCTTTACTTGGCCAAGTATTTCCAGACACATGCAATCACGCTTTTCACAGCCACTGATGTCCAGCCAAACCCAGATAATGGCTTACAGTTTCTGTTATTTAGTTGGCTGCTCGGAGTCTATATCCCGTCGGATATTTCTCTGGAATAGAGCCAATCAGATGCCCTTTGTCACTTTTTGCACTGCCTCGACCTATACCGGGGCACTCAAACCATTGCCAGCCAGGCATGGGCCTTCTTATCTGGACTTGGGTACACGCACCGCCGCCTTGAAGCCTCTAATTTGGGAGAGCCTAGGAATGGACGAGTCACAAAAGCAGGGCCGCCACCAAGCTGTCGAATCTCTTGAGGCCGTTATCGACATTCAAATGTCCGAGGGCCTAGATGCGGTCTGGGATGAATGTATCCACACCATATCTTCTCTTGGCCGTGACGGAGGCATTTCTAGAGGCGCTACGGTCCAGACGTCTTGAGGCACTCGTAGCGGTCGCCCATTTCGCTGTGTTACTACATTAGTTCCGACATCACTGGATATTTGCTCAAATCGGCCAGGATCTGTTGCACGATATTAAACGTTACTTGGGGTTGGGGTGGGAGAAATGGATACAATGACCGAAGAGCATAATTGACTCATAGGAGGCAGTGTCCCAGGAATTGATTAGCTTACGACTATGACCAGGTCCGGATTCCATATGCTTGGTTTCATCTCTTACAGCGCTATCAGGTTTTGCAGAACTGCGTGGCTTGAAATGGGAGCGATGCTCCAATTGTCTAGATCTCAAAATGGGGGGGGGGGGGGGGGGCCTGACTGGCGTCAGACTCACAGACTAATGGGAACAACATGAGCACACGGGTTGCCGGGGAAGAGCCAGGCACACGGTGCCAATGACGATTTCTAAATCGATATTCATCCACTACTCGCAGTGTCTTTACTCTAATAACTCTGGGTTCATGGTATAGTTAAGGATTGCCGGTGAGGTGCGCTTACCATTGTGTTGCTCAACAAAGTGAATTAGAGTATAACCTTGATGTATAATAACCTTCGGCCCCCCAAAACCTTCGCCTATCAACCTTCGACCTAGAAACCTTCCGCCCCCGATGACTTATAAAGCAGTCTGAAGCCGAACCCTCTCCAGTAACCCCAGCAGCTCCAGCACCCACGCCCTATTCCGACGCATATTCTCGAGGTCTTCCTCGTCTGCTTCTGTAGTTATCTTTCTTGTAACTGTATTTCTGAGGGCTTCGAGCCTGCCCAGCTATCTGTGATAAAATCTCTTTAGAGCTATATCTTCTGCAGCGATAGAGACAGCCTGGTAATCTAGCTGTACTAGGTTAATCCGATCTATATTAGAAAGTAAGGCTATTTAGGTTTTAATTTTTATTAGATTTTTAAAATATTAGATTTATTTTAGTATTAATATTAGCTTTATTTTTTATATTTATATTTTTATATTAGTAGCTTTTTAATTATTAATATATTATAATATAATAGGATTTATAGAATTAGCTAGGCTAATTATAATTCTTATTAATATAAATATAATTCTTCTTTTAATAAGGGAATCTAGTATTTAAATTTTACTATATTTTTATTATATATATATTATAGTTATTAAAGCTTAAGTTTTAAGTTTTAAGCTGCTTTTTTTTCTCTGCTAGAATTCTATCTAACTTTTTTAACTTATTTTAATCTTAATATACTGCTAATTTCTACAACCCGACCTAATACCCTAAGATTTAAGTTATTTAAATTCCCCCTCTAGCCAGCACTCTAGGTAGCTAGTATCTATACTAACTTAATATAATATAGCAGCTTCTAAAACCAGGGGTTATATTAGGCCCCGGCGATATCCTAGAGGAAGACTTAACCTCTTAGATTAGGATTATTAATATTTTTAGTTAAGTTAAATAGTATATTAATTTCTATTTAGATATTAGAAATAATATTAATAATCTGATTTTATTACTTATTATCTCTAATTCTATTATTAAAAAGTAAATAATATCTAAAAATAGCTAATATAATCTATTAGCTGCTATTTAGAAGTTATAGATAGTATAGTAATAGCTTAAATAGATTTTTTTTTAAAAAAAAAAATTTAAAAGAAAATTTAATTTCTATTTTTTTAATTTATTTTTTAAATTTTAAAAGAATTTAAAATTATATTAAATATTATTTATATAATCTAAATATAATAGATTACTAGTAGTAAGAGCTTTTTAAAGAATATTTATTATATTAAAATTAATTATAATAGAATAAGTATTAGAAGGAAAGTTAATTTCTTAATAATAAGAGATATTTTTCTTATATTTTATTATTTAAAATAAGATTACTATTTTAAGATTATTAACTGTAGATAGTAAGATTATTAATTATAGATAATAGGATTATTAATTAATTTTATTATCTATAAATAGTAGAGTTAAAATTAGAGGAATTAAATAGAAGTTTTAAATAGAGATTAATATATAATAATCTTATTATTTAGCTACTATTTCTTCTAATACTGAATATAGCTTTTATTATTTATTTCTACTATTTAAGATTACTATATAACTTTAATCTATTTAATAATATTAAATAAGACTAAAAAAAAACTAAATAAATATAATTCTAATTATAAGATTAATAAAAAAGATAATATATAAAAAAGAAAAAAAATTAAAATTTAGCTTTTTAAATTAACTATAGCTTATATATTTATATAGATTTAACTTTTTTAAGTTAAAAAAATACTTAATATTTAGTTATTATAAAATATTAGGTTATTAAATATTTAAATTATAGAAGAAATTATATTTTTTTAATTTTATACTGCTAACTTACTTATCTTAAGAGAGCAGATAGAAGTTAGATTAGAGGTGCGCTTACTGCTAAGCCCGATTCCCCCAAGCTTTTACAAGACCATCCCTAACCTTTATTACCTGAAGTTCTGGGTAACTAGCATTCGATGAATTTTTTCTCAAGTGGAATTTGCCTTGGGTTAACAACAAGTTATAGGATGTCAGTGTTTTTTTTTTGGAGTACAGCCTCTGGAAACCAACTTAACGCAGCTTCTTGCGCCGGGAGTATAGTAGCATTTCCCTTGTTGTATCTTTCGGCAGTCTCATGCGTCACAAAGAACTTCGTATCTACTGACTGATTAGACCTCTATAAAGTATATCTGATATGCTTTTGCGAACGTACCTTTAACACTCTCCGCAATAGCAAGGAACTCGTTCCAAGTCAGCGTATCACCGAGCTAAAGGGACCATTACTCACTATCTCCATTAGTAGTACTGGCCTGGAGGCTCCGGATGCTTTCTACCTGTGCCATACAAACCCGTGGTGTTCTTCAGAATCTGGCCATCAGCGGGAAAGGTATTTAGACGCTGCCTTCCAACGTTGTTCTAGGGTTCGGGCCGCGGCACTGCTAGCGTTATAGCAGCCGGTCAGTCTGATTTCCATCCGTTTGGTAGAGTCCACCCTCTGTCTTTGTGTTAGGGTGACACCGAAATGTGGCGTAAATATGGTTTTGGAAAACATCACCAATCAATCCTTCAAGAGTTCTAAACAAGACATCCAGCGATTCCATAAATCAGCAGTGTTTTAGGTGTGTACTCGGGCTATGAGTATGGTGTTTTCTGGGGAATTCCCCTGTTGAGTTGATTGACTAGAGTGATGATCCCTGCAACCGGTACCAAGCTAACAAAAATACAGGGGATGGAACCAACAAACTTCGACTACTCGGGGCAAGACTCCCAATATGTAGAACTCCGTTTACGTAGTACGTCGGAGAACCCGTTGAGACAAGGACTCGGGCGAACCCTGCCCGGCACAATTTGTCACACTTCCCTCGGCCCGTTTGGCTGCATGATCCGGCAATGCTACCCACCACGCCCAGCTTTGGTGCCATCAACCAGGTTTGTCC
Source organism: Ilyonectria sp. MPI-CAGE-AT-0026 (assembly GCA_020744155.1). NCBI lineage: Eukaryota > Fungi > Ascomycota > Sordariomycetes > Hypocreales > Nectriaceae > Ilyonectria > Ilyonectria sp. MPI-CAGE-AT-0026. The sequence continues at coordinate 216,622 of JAGPNQ010000034.1, forward strand.
TAGTCAATTGTGATGCGCCCGCATACAATGCGACCCCCAGTTTGCCGTATGGGGAAGCTGCAAAGTTGCAAAGTTTCAAGCATTGCGTTGTAACACGCGGGCTCCTGATCCTTCTTGCCGTCAACGTCACCCACACACGGAGGCTCGACTCTCCGAACCATTCTGGAAATTGCTCCCACGATTGCCAATCAAATCCCTTAAAAAGACCCAGGCCCCGAATAGAACGGCCGGCTTGCCATGACTGAATCATTGCCTGTGGGGCGCCCGTTTAAATAAGATGGCGGAGCGGTTCACCACCACGCCTCCAATCCGACGATCCGGCACTTCTTACCTAGGTAGATATCGATTGACTTCCATGTCGTGATTGTTTTTAGTGCAGCCAAGCATTGGCAGACGTAGAGACAGCAGATGGCGCTGGTGTCAATGTGCTCCCCTAGTTGTTCTTAACTCGAAGGAGTCAGCGCTGGCCGGGGCAATGGCCATTGTCGGATATGGAAAGCAAGCATTAACGGACGCCCCTGGTTCTAGACTGCCATGGGCATCTGGATAGACGGCTCATCGGCTGAGAGGTAGACAAAGCTCTAGACTTACGTGGTTACAGGATAAAGTTCTCGCCTACATCGTATCGACAAGGGCCCCCCCGCGGGCGAGCCAGGTTAGATCTACAACCCTGGCAGTTCAGATGCAGTACCGGCATTCCCATGCTATGGACCCAGGCTACGTGCTAGGGAACCCTTGTGATAACCAGGCCAGTACAGCGCTGTACATAGTAGATAACTCTTAGCCGGTAGAGTAGGCGTGGTGGGAGGGAACCGTCTCTTATCTGTCAAGGTCTGGACCCTTCGACCAAGCCGTGACTCTCCGCGTAGAGCGGGCAACGCCACGGTATGGACCTTACATCGCGACAATCATGCTCCTCGAGCCGTCTGGAGTCTGCGAAAATATCATATGGCATCTCCCGCGACATAATCCACCCTCGCCCTGGTCCCGCCATCTCACCCCATTCGATCCTCATTTTTCGACGCCCAACTTGACCTTCCCCAGGTCTATCGTGGTAGCCGACCACGCCACACTGCGTACGCCTTCAACGAGGTGACTTCGCTACCGATCAGTGTTGCCATCTGTTGGCTGCAGCCATGATTCATGACTACACCAAAGGCCAGATGGTCGGCCTGGCCGTTGGATTCATGATCCTTCCCATTTTCTTCTACGCTCTGCGTATCTGGGCAAAGTTACTTATCAAGCGGTTTACATTGGACGATTACGTGGCGGGAGCGGCACTCGTAGGTGGCCAGACGACTTCAGACGACTTCGGAGGTGATACCCGTGCTGACCGCGACATCACCAGCTTGTATCGACTACATGTTGCGCCTTGCAGCTAGCCAGTAAGTTTCGACTCTTGTGCCCTCTGTTGCTTCAATTGGAGCGCCAACTCCGCATTGAAGGCACGGTACTAGCCGTGTAAACAGCTGCATTCCATGGATACCTCGGACAGCACCAGCCAGTGAATCCCGACGGATCTCCAATCATGGACGACCCCGGATTGATCTTCTTTGAACAGGCGAGTTCAACCTCCCCTCCACATATCATTTGTTCTTCGCCACAGGAGCTGTATACGAGGAGGAAGGCTAACCACCGACCACGTGCTCGCCGAATAGACCAAGTTCGCACTCAACATGATATCGATTCTCGGGTTGGGTCTTATTAAGACGTCCATCCTTGTGCTGTACCTGTCCCTCTTCCCGCATCGCAAGTTCCGCTGGTGCGTGTACGCCGCACTCGGCTACGTCATCTGCTGGACCATTGCCTACTTCTTCTCCCACCTCTTCACCTGCTTCCCCATCACCGTCTTCATCGAGCCCTACTATCACAACTCGTGCGTCGACACGGTCCCCATGTTCCTCTCGCTTCTCTATACCGACGTCATTGCCGATTTCGTCATCCTCGTCCTGCCCATTCCTATGGTCTTGGGGCTGCAGATGGGGATCAAGAAGAAGATGGCCGTCTTGGGAATGTTGGGCTTGGGTGCTGCGTAAGTTCCTACAGATATGTATGTGTGTAACGGAGCATCAACAGCTAATGAGAGGCGAAGGGTATGCGCTGTAAGTGTCACTCGTGTCGTCGCAACGTACTCGATCGCGGTCGAGTATGTCAAGCACCCTAACGATGTCATCTGTAAGAACCCCCACGCCGATCCTCGCCCTGCTTGCTGGCTGACATGGAGCACTAGACTACACTGCGCCTGTATTCTTCTGGACGAACATCGAGCTATCTTTGGCCGTCGTGTGCGCCTGCCTGCCCACCCTACGGCCTATCTGGAAGTACTTCTTCCCCAAGCCGGCGACTACAGGAAACGACTCCTACGAGTACAATTATGGTTCTGGAAGGCGGACCGGCGGTCACAAGGGTACTAGCAACACTCTACCGTACGAGGAGTTGGACGAGATGGAACTTCACGATGCCAGCGCAACACGGTCGGGATCGCTTGCGAGGAGAGACATTGTCGAGCAGACGACGATACAGCAGACGATAGAGAGTTCGGACAGCTCCAGCACTACCAACCTACGGCCGGCCGAATTTGCCTCATGGCCCCTGGGAAAGAATCGGGAGGTCTAAAGCGTGGAAGAACTGAGGGTAGAGAAGGCAGCGACAGCAGTATGGTTATTGTTGCGCAGCACGATAAAGCGCAACGTCACGCCAGTATTCGGTATCCATTTCTCAAGTGATTGTTCAAAATGCTTCATTTTGCGTCCACGCCCGAGCGAGGTGAGCAAGCAAACAGGACTAGTGAACCTGTCTCTGGAGATTACTAGACCGAGGAGTCTTAAACCAGTGCAAGCACTAACGGCGAGTCGTCAGAACAAGCCTGAACTCTCTCACGATATCGGAGCCGAAGTCGTAATGGGTGCGCCCCGGATACGGTGCCGTAAAGTCTCGATTGATTGGAACATTCTAGCGCCGCATTTAGTACGGTCTGGACAACTTGATCAGGCGTAACCGTGGGTCTGATGGGATTTGGATTCAATGGACTCAGGTAGCAGATATCCTGACGTCGCGCTAGACCTGGCCAATTTATCGAGTCGATACGGTATATCCGTCATCACCGTTTTCACGCGCCGGGCCCCTGGTGGAGACCGGGGATCCGGGTGAGGAGTTGACAAGGGGGAAAGACAAATGCAGACACCAACGCCGGCTGCCTTCTGTTGTTGGTTGTGTTGGAATATGGACTGTGGTACTGGGAGGACCAACTAAGTCCCAAGGACCAACCAAGTACCAAGTCGTCCAAGGCGCCCTGGCAGCGAGATGCAAACTAATGCAGGACTCTCCGCATTAGTGTGTACAGGGGTATTGAGATGGCATGGCATGCGGGTAAGATGGAGCGAGCCATCCGACAGTTGGACATGTTGGAATACCCGGAATCCCTTGATCATGTCCGGGCCGTTGCTTGTTAAGAATCCAATCGTGTCCCGTCGAGCCCGTGGTTCATTCCTCGACCTTTGTCGTCACAGACTTCGCCCCTGACACACACCCATCCTCCACTGCAACCCACCTTGCCCCCTTTGCCCCTTGAACGTTGGCAGAGATGCATTCAATGGGTGTCTTCACCATGCGGAACCTGGTGGTCGGCCTGCAGCTCCTCAGCTTGGCAGCGGCGGCTGCCGTCGATCTCAACCCTCGTTCGGTGGCCACGGACCTGAAGAGCCTCGTCTCGTCTTCGAGCGTTGGCGTCGTCTTGCGGGAGCGATGGAGCGACTTCGATGCGCCGCTGCCGGCCGTCGTGGTCAACGCGACGTGTGAAAGCGACCTCGAGGCTGTGGTCAAATACTGCGCCAAGTACAAGGTGCCCATCCTCGCCCAGAACGGCGGCAACGGCTGGGCGGCCGAGCAGTGGAACCTCGGCACCGGCGTGATCCTCAACCTGGCCGGCCTGAACCAGGTCGTCGTGAGCAAGGACAAGAAGACGGCCGTCATCGGCGGCGGAGCTGTCGTCGGAGAGGTCATCGCCGCCGCGGATGCTGCCGGTGTGCTCGTCCAAACGGCCAACTGCAACTGCGTCGGCGCACTCGGAGCAGCCCTCGGCGGTGGCTATGGAAACATCATGGGCGAGCGCGGCTTCTTTGTCGATAACGTCGTCTCCATGCGCCTCATCACTCCCGCCGGAAACGCCGTCACCGTCACTCCGAGCTCCAACCCGGATCTGTTCTGGGCCCTCCGCGGCGCCGGCCCCAACTTCGGCATCGTCACCTCCGCAACCGTCAAGGCCTTTCCCACAACCGACCGCACGTCTTGGATCATGTCCATGACCTTCGACCCTTCCAAGGTTGCCCAGGTCGCTCAGGCCATCCAGGACCTGCCTCTCCTGCCGCAGCAGGTCGTCTACCTCGTCCTCACCAACTCTGGCGACGCCAAGAACACGCCCATCGTCCTCGTCACCGGCTTCCTCCGCGGCGGCAACGAGGCGTCCGGTCACAAGGCCTACGCACCACTGTACGCCCTCGGCCCTCTCACCAACAGCAGCGCCGTGACGCCCTACACGGGCTGGAACGCGGGCAACGATGCCTTCTGTGCCCGTGGCGGCCGCAAGCCTGCCCTGAGCACCACCATCAACAACATGAAGTCGTCGACCTGGCCCAATATCTGGTCCCTGTACACCGACTTCCAGAAGCTCCCCGGCGCCCAGAACTCGGCCATCTTGATCGAGCGCTACAACCTCACCAAGGCCCAGGCCGTTGGCCGCGGCCAGGCCGCCATGCACGACGAGCTGCGCTTCGACGCCTTCGCTCAGGCCATCGTTATTCCGTGGTATGAGGACGCATCACTCGACACTGCGGCCCTGGCCTTTGGCTCAAAGATCCGGAGCATCTGGAGCTTCTCCTCCACCCCGACCGTCAACCCTACGTGAGTCACTTGTGATGATGATGATGGACTGAAACCTCTAATGATGAAATGCTGACAACCCAATCAATGCAGTTATATCAACTTTGCGCACGGCGACGAAACACCCAGCGCCATTTACGGCTCCAGCCTCGGCCGTCTCAGGACGCTCAAGAAGAAATACGACCCTACCAACGTGTTTGGACAGTGGTTCAGTCTTGCATAGGGTCGCTAAGACTTGACTGGCATCATCATTTTGGCACGTTACCCGCCACGGGTTGAAGCATTCATTCAATCTCAACCTCCATAGCATCTAGCCTTGAAGCTATGCACTCTTCATGTATATTCTATCCAACTATCTCAGCGAAAGTAATTGTACTTAATTGACGCTGGTAATTTTGTTCACTTCAACTCTGCTTGTACTTGGATCTGGGTGTCTCCGATACTGGCACTCAAACTTGGCGCAATTGTATTATTCCATGTGTACAGCTCACCAAACATCATGTTTTGAGCTACCACCGGACCTCTCCGCCATCTCTGCCGCTTTGGGATAATATGCGAGGCACCCGTAGTTTCCCAAGCGGGTCCCTTCGACCCATGTTCCATCCCGCTTCCCCGGCTGACCAGCATTCGCCCGCGCTATTATGGGGTACGACGCTCATCCCGGACACCTCTCTGGGATGTCCCTGAACCAACCTGTTGAGCATATTATCCACCCCGCCATTCCAGTCCAGGCCAGGTCCACTATGCTACGCTACAGGGCTAGGCTGTCGTACTCGCTTCCGGCACAGTTCCCTCTGGGTCGCGTGCCCGTTGGCTTCACATCTCATCTCTACAACACTAGGGCTAGGCCGGTAAATATATACTAATGGCGTGAAGAACCTCTACGCCCCCGATATCTCGTATCACAACGGCTAGCAATTTTCTTAATACTCCTCCTCGTCTTTTGGATTACGCAAGTCTGCTATCTGCCCAGCTACTAGCAAGAATGGCGCCTCGGGCTCATAGACCAATCACAGCATGGTGAGCGAGTCGTCCGATGCCAAAGACAACAATGCCATAAACAGCAATCTCATCTTTTATACCGCGGGTAAATAGTGGCTGTCTTTCGACTCGTTCTGAACAGATGTTGAGACAATCTCCCTTGACTGCAATGCCAAAAAGCAATCTAACACGCACCTCGTCTCTCTCGCTTTACGCCTGAATGCCGGTACCGTAAAAACTCTGTCAACTCGCGCAGCCTAGTGTCTCTAATTTTCGACTGCTGACCGCGAAAACGTCACAACTCATTCGCTACGTGTCGGATTAGGCCGTTGCGTATTAGACAACGCCGGTGTTGTTTCGTTTTTCTGTTTAATACTTGGTCTACGTTCTCCAGTCCCTCATAGCATACCCTATAGCCATGTCGCTCAAGTATAATCACCCACTGAATTGTTCAGTGCGAGTATCTTGCGTGACGACCCAACTCCCGAGACTAATATTTGTATCTTGGGATGCAAGTTATTCAGGTATTCAGATCATTCTTGTCGGGCGTTGTTTCGATTCAGCCGGAGGCATGTTGCACGGTCTTGCTTCATCATGCCCAGCTCCAGTAATTTGATTCAACGCATTAGAAGCCAGATTGATTCCGATAAGAAACAATCTGAGAGTCAAGATGACGTATTCCTGCCAAGTCCAAACTCCTGTCTGCCAAATTAATAAGCGTGCTTCAGATAAAATTTAGGGCATAAGAACTGAGAAGGTCTGCCCATTGATCACTTCTTGTGTGGATCGAACCCCTGGGCATGATAGACCCGGAACGCTGTGATTAAACCTTGAGCTAGACACGATAAAGATGCTTAGTGTTACGCTGTGATATATGAGACGCCCTGAATGAAGGTTTGGGGGCTTGTTGGCAGCTTCTTCCGGCGTCGTGTCAGGGCTCTGATCCTCGCAGTGAACGTCGAATTAGAGAGAAGTAACAAGCGATGGAAGATCAATGAATTAGGCGTTGTCTACCTATAACTGTCGCCGCCTAATCTTTTTAGGAAAGCAAGGACGTCTTCGATGATTTGAAGAAGTGTTTCAATCTCCAAAATGCCAGGAGAACGATGGATCCCGCTCCACATGTAGCTCAGCGCCAGATAATCATATAGATTAGGACATGAAACGACTGTTCAAAAATCAACAACGGACACACAGGCAGCAAGTATGATTTTTTCGAACTTGGGCTGGCAATGTTCGGCCTGGTGTATCAAGCAAAGCTCGAGGCCCTTGCGGATATGATCAAAAACAAGCATCCCATCAATCAGTTTTGCAGCGTAGCTCCATCATCCGACAATGCTACGGTAGGCTATGAATTTATTTCCTGTCATCATGGATAATCTCAAAGGCTGGCCACTATTAGCAAAGCCAAGTCCAAATATTACAAGTCCTGGAAATGAAAGCCCAAACCAGTTGGCAAGGTCCGTTCCTAGTCTTTTGAGACTGCTTACCAGTGATCTATCTGAAGACAGTCGGTAGCAGCACAGTCACGTCGCCAGCAGGCGGTAGTCGTGGAACAACCAGTAGATAAATCGACAGAAAGGGCTTGAGGAGGCGAGTTGGAAAGCGGGGAGCAGTCCCAAACCCAGTCTGTGGTGGTCTTATCAATTAACATGCTCAGCGTAGTCAGCCTTCTACAGATTTCTAGTTTGACTATCATATAAAGGCTTTCCCTCTTCAAAAGGTCCGGAGGCTGCCGAACTCGACGGAAATATAATACAAAGTGTTGGGGGTTTGGCGCAGGTGCCCAATGAACTTTATCTTGCTTTGGTTGTTCTGTAGGGTCCAGCAGAGATTATCTGTTTGCGCCCCAACACAAATCGAAGACATGGCTTATCCCACAGCTTTAGGCAATGACAGACTACTCAGAGTTCCGAAACAGAAGTGGTCATCGTACCATGTGAATTTGGGACCAACTATTTATTCAAAGCAGGGGGTGTTACTGCAGTCTGGTTTGGCCTCTCGAGAAAGTCTGAATACTCAAAAACCTCATTTAAATGCTGCTGCCTTGGGAAAAAATCGCAAAGCTGGCATTTGGGGGAACTCTGTCTTGAATGAATCTGTCCAGAGGTTGTCGTAAATCACAGTCACGAAACACCTAGCCTAGCTCACACCCATGTTTTCGTAAGCCGAAGGCAAGTGAGTTCCAGAGTAGACTTTAATTGCTATATCTATGGTGGCCATCATGATTTTCGACACGTGGATAGGTGTTTGGTGTATACTGAATCGCGGGCGACAATAGAGCGGATGCGGCTTAGCAGTGATGTTTTGATTGAAGTGTGGAATGATATCCTACCCTAGACCCGGGAGCCATGAGTACTCATCATGTTAATCAGCTTCTTGAATGTTGGGAAAGAAAATCAGGGGAACAACTCAAATAAGAAGAAACAATGAGTTGCGCGACTTAGTTGGCATTAGGACAACACGATCGAAACCTTGATCGAGGCGAACATACCTGTCGTGTTGGATTAAACATAGCAACACCAGCCCGTGCTTGGCGAAGATGCCTGTCCCACGGTTGGAGGAAATACGTTTGGCCGATTTTAAATACGAGACAAAGTGGAAGCAGAACGTCAGTGCCAAACTGAAAATCGGGCCCCCCGAATTGCTCATGTGGAGCCGCGTGGTGAACATTCCGCTCTGAATTCCTTGTCGTCTGCCCACGGCGACAAAAGGAGAACCATTTCAGACACATCCACTCAGCTCAATGATGCCACACAGAGAGCATTCATGGGAAGTCAGCTTCAAATGAGGTCTTCTCAATTGAATATGTCATATTTCTACTTGCCAGCCCGATATTGGCAGTCGTGGACTAAGCTAGATTGTGGGGCGTTAAACCTCTAAAAATAGCACCCTTGTTATCTCCCCTTGCTTCGAGCGCAAGGCCGAGACTACGACAACAGGGAGGAAAGGACGGGATGGGTAACGTCTTCAAATGTGGCTTTCCTTGTGGCGGCTGAACCAGCCATTAGGCGAAAGCCGGGTCCCTTAAGTAGAACCCCTTTGCTCAGATCAAGGCGGTTTCTGCTGACAATTGACACTCCTTGGCCTCAGTCTAACTTTTCTAGGATGTCCATTCCTTGCATGGAGTAAGCCCAACCAACATCATATTACGATTCTCTTCCCTTCCGGGCTTGACAAGGGTCCACCTCGTCAGCTCCCTGGCAACACTACGACGTGGATCGATGCGAGAGATCGTACAAAAGGACAGCAACGCGGCTCCACAAGCTCTAGCGCACCTTGATTCTGCGCTGCGCTCCTCATTTCACCACGAACCTCATCCGATCCCGGTACATCCTGTACAAGTCCCAGGACGGGTCGATGTCATAAGTCTCATCCTGTCCATTACTTTTCTCCTCACCTCACTTCCCACACATCCGACATGTCGGCCCGTCCCTTTCTTCGCGGCAATCTTGTGACTTCAACCAACTTGGAGGCATACCATCACCGGATATTGGAGGAAGATGAGGCCAAGGAAAATAATGACAGCAATGGCGACGACTCTGACGACTCTGACGACGACATCAACTACGACTCTGACGATGACGACAAGCTAGCAAAGAAGCATGCCAATCAGCGGAGACAGCAAGAAGCTCACATCGCCGGCTATCGACAACAAATGATGAAGACTACCAATGGACCACCACCGTCAATACAGCATGCGCGGCTCCCAACTGTACAGGCTCCCAGGATGAAGATCCCCCGGCACGGCGATGACGACGACGAAGACGTTCCACTCGCCATGTTGCAAGCCCAACGACAAAAAGATTCAATGTCGCGGCTGGGCGGTGTGAGATCAAATCCAACCCTGCGTGCGACTGCTCAGCAACAGATCTCAAGACCTGGCTCCGCACAAAGCCAATCCCGCAACAAAAGGGCGAATCTGCAGCTACCATCATTTGCGCGTGCTCTTCCCCAGGACCCATTCCAGGATCCATTCCAGAACCCATTCCAGGACCCGATCCCTTTAGGCCAGAACGGCCCCTTTCAGCAGCCTTTCTCTGGCGGCTTGGTAGGCGTCATTGCAAGCGAAGAGCGCGCCAAAGCATCGCGGCGCGGAGGCCCAAGTGGCAATTTTCAGCAAATTCCTTCACCCACCAACAGCACCTTTGGAAGGACGAATGGATCGTATCAAACCAGTCAAATGCCGCATGGATTTCCTAGAATTCAGCAGTCATTCCGACCCCAGACTGCTGCTACTTCGGGGTCTCAAGCCCCCCTTTGGCAGATGTCGCATAATCTACAAGCTCAACCGCAGTTTCTGCAAGCGGCGCCTTGGATGAGTCAACACAAGACCAGTCAATCGTGGAACCATTTTACTTCGCAGATGCCGGTACAGAAACATGCAATGGCTCCTCAAGGGACCGGCTGGGCTGTTCCTGCTTATGGAGCTTATGCGCCATCAATTGCGCCGTCGGAACGGAGTACAATTGGTTTGCCGAGCCGGTACAGAGCAGTTTCAAGGGCTCACAATTGATTTGCTTCTGGGACAGAAAATACAGAGGATATAGATTGTACAACAGTGTAATTATATACTATTAGAATCTTGTAATGATGAGCACTCAACAGCGGGGGAAGCCGCAAGTGCTATTCCGTCAACCAAATTTGACATTAAATCACTCCAACTTGCTACCCCCTCCTACTTTGCATTACCGTATTCTGTGAGGAAACGTATTTCCGACAGGCATCTCTAGTCTACCAGCGCCATCTCACGAATCATCTCCTCTTCAGTTTAAGCCTTTATTATATCGACTTTGGATTTCTTGTTCTGGACCTTTAGCCTATCAAATCTATGCCCGTCCGCCTGAAAGGCAAAGCGGCCCATCACGACAAGTTAGTTTATGTCTGGTGGTGAGCATCAAAGAGATCAAGAGTCGAAGTCGGGACTGCACTGACCACTTGCAGTGCGGCCTCGCTTCCTAAATTGACTATCCGCCTTCGGCTAGGCTAGTACCGAACGAACGCAGATGAAGGCCAGAGGAAAGAAAACGCAAGAATACGGCCGTCTCGTCCTATAAGGAACGTGGGGAAAGCGAGGGAGGGGGGGTTCCGATGACAATTTTAGGAGGAGGATGGTGTTTTGGGATTTAGGCTCGCTCACTGCGTGTTGTCGTAAAATTTCCAAGCATAATGCAATGAAAAATTAGCTCTGTATTTGTACATGAAGCCCAGGGGATTCTTGAGTTACTATCATACGGCGGTCGATAATGCCTTCTTTACGCTATTGGGTTGCTGCCTTGTTTGTAATTCTCTGTAAATGCTTCTAGACCTTCGGCTCGTAGCTGGGATGCAAGTCATCATGATCATGTGTCGAAAAAGGTGCCAACTCACATCGCAGCCAAACAAGCACCGTAGGTCACAAGCAAGCCATACTATGAGGCTGTTTTCAATGCCAGCAATACCGATTTGAGGGAGGAAGAAAAAGTGCAGGTTCTGAGCTGCCTAGCCTGGTGACAGAATACGGCGAGAGGTACATCTGCCTTGGAACGGACCAGAAGGTTCTGGACGCTGAACATAGAGACGAGGATCTTGACGAGGATCTGCTCTGGAATAGGGCGCCTTTCTTCATGCATGTTTCGTCAGCAGCAGAATAAATTACCCTGATATGGTTCAGGCAAGCTACAGCTGGTATCTGACATGAGCTGATTCCTTGTTTGAACTCTCCAGTCATCCAGCGTGAATACAGGCCCCAAAGTGATCAGATACCGATGTGAATAAATGGTGCCCATGACAGCACATCTCTCGCTGGATCAATGCTTGACTCAGGCCTTTTTATCTGCTTCAGCAACCGGACTGCCTCATGTAAAGCAAAGGCGACAGAACAATTTCCATCCAGATTCGCGCGCCTTTCGCCCTCTAGAACCTGTTAGGTAAAGCCGGTCAATTTCTTGTAGAAAACCGTCGCCACATTGGTAGCAGCTTTGTTCCGTGCTTCCCGCAATCTCCCAATAACATGAGGAAAATCTAAACCCATCACTGATGTGAGATGGAAGCAAATTATTTACTTATGTATTTAGTACGCGGTATCTTGCCGTACTTGAACGGTCATTCACCATTTGCTATCAATATTATCATACTGATTGAGAATATCGCCCCCGCCAAATCCAACTCACAGAGCCTACAATACCAACCACCAAGGCGAGGAGGAATAGAATGAAAGCTATGAGTGTCCACATGCACCCTACCCAGAATGGAGACTCATTGTCGGTCCAAATAATCCCGGAGAAAACAACCGCAGCGAAAGTCACTACCGCCGCATAGATGGCTGCTAAGATCAATGTAGCAATTTTTGTGGTCTTTGAATGGTGTTGCATACAAACATCGTATAGTTTGATGTTGGTGGACGTAGATATATCTAGCGGTGCATGAGTTTGAGAAGCGGGCATTGATCGAGAAGCGCCTTGGTGTACGGGAGGAGAAGCCCTCCTGGTTGTTTCGATTCTCGCTGCCATCGCAAGCTGTTTTCTTCTATCCTTCTGCACGCCTAATCCGACCACTGTGTGTTACCACTTGCAAGCCCATGCAGGGAGTCGATCATTACATACCTTCATATAGTTCCAAAGCAGAAAGAAATGGAAGTCCAAGAAGAACAAGCGGGAGAATCTGACCAAACCCCAGGGTGAGGCTAATAGCCTTATCGCTTTTGACTGCCGGACTCCACACGATGAAGTAAATGATATTCGCGACTGCGAAAGAAAAGTAGAACAGAAGCCAAATAATTTCAGCAAAGAAGGAGTTTCTCAGCGTTGAACTTATGACGAGGAGTGAAAGCCCGATGCTGCCGAAATCTCGATTGCCAGAAGAGGAATGAGTATGCGAGAGCTTCAATGCTAACGTAGTCTCGTGTCTTGCGGCCTCGGTATTGAGAGCCTCCCGTGCATGTTCTGTCGGCCAATGGAAAACGGTCGCGAGAGTCTCAGCGATCCAGGCCTCCGGTGAGACTCGGAATGTTGGAAAATAGAGCTCGAGCAATCTTCGCAGATATTCGCAGATAGCCGCAGACAACGACGCCGGTTATTCCTAGAGTCGCGAAGTAGACCGTCTGACCACCAATGTCGTCGGTCCATCTTAACAAGGGTCCCTGCGCAGAATCGTATATGGCACACCTGAGAGAGAGAGGGGGGGGGGGGGTCGAAGACCTGACTGGCGACCAATTGCGGTATTATCAACACCGCTGCAACAACCATCATGGCCACCCTTATGTCGCGCAATTTCTTGAACTCCGCATAATACGTGCGCAGAACCGTCATTGTAGAGAGGTGGGTTATACAGGACAACAGGGCGAGGTTAACAGCCATGGAGAATGAGTATATTGAGACTTTCTCGTCAAGGCCAGTCACCCCGTATCGAATCATATAAACGGCGACAATTAAAGCCATTCCGGTTAAAAGCTGCTGGCCAGCCATAGCCTGGATGAAACTCTCGAATGCGACAGTTTTCCGGGGACGACCGGTCTCTTCGTGAGTTCTCCGGGCGCGGCCAAAAATACCATATAGGATGTTCAAAAGAGCATTGTCAGCCCCGTTATATCTGTCATTTGGTAGGGCACCGAAAAGGTAGGCCGCCAGAATCGAACCAATCGTGAGAAGGATGGAAATGCCGAAAGAGATGAACACCTAACTCGTTAGGTGCGGAAACTGCAATGCGGCCATATAGTGTCTCTCTTACCCCAATACCTGTCACATCTGGATCAGCAAATTGCTCCGGCTTACACGGGTCTTGGTTGTCCATGTTGCTATTCGGGTCTATAGAACAACAGTTTAAAGGTAAGAAAAACTGAAGAAGAGGATGGCGAGGTGAGGGGGCGGGGAAATGCGTCCTCTGACCCTGACGCCCTATGTGCTTGACACTGCAGATACAGCCCCTGATTAGTTGTTTGTAAGGTACTACAGAAGCCTCAGCTAGGCAGATTTCATCATTGTTACGACAATAACGGATGACGCTATCTTCCGCCTATGTGACAATCTTATTTGTTATGATCTTACCACCTCAGCCCGACCCGGCGTGTGCAATTTTGCTGCAGGCTTGGGCATCAAGCAGCAATAGGTCAATGAACTTAGGGCAACTTTAACCGAGAAAACACTGCATCCTCCTTCAAGACAATTGCATCTTGCCCCTCTCACACCTTTGTACGACCCACCCAGCTGAATGAAGGCTTTCTTGGCATTAGGGTTGCTCATCTCCACGTTGTCTGCTGATCAAGCGCCACCGAAGGTCTGATACTCACGTGTCCCCGCCACCGAACCTATCAGCTGCCTACACTGACGCTTCTATCTGACGTGTTCTTATATCCCCCTTGCCTTGAAGGCTCGACCCCTGCGACGGGGCTGTTGTGGCTGCAGCCGGTCAAACAAGGCGTCAATAGTCTCTTCGGCAGGGGTTTCCATCAAATTAAAAACAACAATGAATCAACGCAGTTTTCTCTTTTCTCAGAGAGGAGATAACTTAAATCATCCTATTAGATGGTCGATACGGTTAAGGCTCTGATCGGCTCGAGTTATGCAGAGTCGCTCGACGTATGGATTCTGGCCTAGGCCTAGATAGGAGAGGTTGCCAAGAAAATATCCCTGTAATTGTCAGCTTACGGGGAGAAAAAAACAAGAGTGCAATTATCATTCGATAGAGGGTGACGGTTCCGGTTATGGAGATAAAAGCTCAAGGCTGCGACAGTACGTGGACCCGACCTTCCACGCCTGCACGATAATATGTGCCTCAGGAAGAAGTCATCTACAGCAGGGCCTCAAAGGCGGCAAGAGGGCTACAGCTCGAAGTGGATAAGCCTTATTCACTTTTCATAATGCAAGCTGATGGATCCGTTACGGTCAATTTGATCAATGCAATCGTGTTCCAAGTCATACTGATGATCTTGATGCTTGTACCTTCCGGTCATCCGGACCGACCGGAAGAGGGTTTATTAGACCCCCCTTCTGACTAAAGTCCTGATATTAATTCATCGGAGGTTTCGTAATACAGGGTCTCTTTCCAACATTATGCGAAAATGACTAACACCACGACATGGACAGTCTGATTGACAGACCCACGTTACTCCTGCCGCTCTTCTCACGGCGATGTATGCACTCTGTATTCGCGAAACTTGCAATGGGAGTGTTACGGTTGGGTGTTATCAGAGAATAGTATCGTGGTGGGAAGAAAATAGGGATTCCAGTCTCGGTCGAAGCTGCTTGGCGTAAACCACGATTGGAATTGCGTCTCCTGTGAGTCGGGCGCCCACCGTGAAGATTCGCTTTCGGACTGAAGGTATTAAGTCTGCTTAGAGAATAAAATAACATATTTTTTCCTTCTGTAAATTGATAAGATATTTTTACCCTTTTTCCTATAGCTATTATAGTAGCTTTAAAAAAAAAAAAAATCTTTTCGGGATTTTAAAGTTATTAGTTGGTTGCTTTTACTATCTCTTGCTTCTAGGAGGCGAATCTGTTGTTATCTTTTCTTATCCTTCTCATCCCTCTTGTCCCTACCCTACAGACAGGTGTGGTCTGCACTAACAACCTCGCCCAAACAAAATATACCCTTTTCACCCGCACACGACTGTTTTTCAGCTTGGTTGAAAACAGAGCTTCGAGAAATTGGCCACGCCTAACGCTCCGTAAGCGAGGAACAGGCTAATCAGGAAGGGGGATCGAGACTCTAGAGTGGGGGATGACTCTAATCCAATGCGCTAGGCGTAGCCAATTTATTCAGTCGAGACGGTATGAAACCCCAACAGACCTTACGAGCCTAGGTTGGCAGGGTCTCAGCGACGACTACACGTACGAAAATGCCCAATTATGAAATTTAGCGGAATATCCTTTCGAGAGACTGAGACATCTTCTACACCATCACCACTCATCACTCAGAATATCATGCTTACCAAACTCATCTCAGACCGCCATGGCCTCTGCTCTCAACAGAAACTATGCCTCCTAGATGCGGTGGACTCACTCTATTCGCACGGCATTAGCTGTTACACTCCTCTCCCACAGGTCATTGTTTGCGGCGACCGATCCTCGGGCAAAGCTCAGTTCTCGAGGTCATCCCCGGAGCACCTTTACCCGTTCGGAATAATGTCTGCACTTGTTTCCCTATTGATTTGGTCCTCCGCAAGACAGCTCACGAGGTTGTCAAGGTCTCTATTATGCCGCGTAGCTCTTGGAATTGCTTTAATAACAATTGTTAATAAGAAGCTCTAGAAAAAAAACAGGGAGCATGACAGATCACCCAATTTCCGTCATCTTTTCGTCTCAAGCTCGCTTTCGCTTCGAGTGACGTCACATAGCCTATGATTTAGATTAGAGTTGGCAGGGTCTATGATCCCGTTTCCCAGCAGGCAGGGGTGTATGCCTCGGAACAGCCGGGGCTTCGGAAACCTCGGTATCCGGCAGTTGATATCAAGCCCTTTGCACTCAACCGTTATAAAAGGGGCATCACTAAGCCTCAATCAAGGAAGCCACCTTGCCCTTATTTCCTCCACCATGTATTTGCCTCAGATCATACAGCGAGGCTGGCCCTTCTTAGCCCTCTTCACCCCCTGGGACAAGAGCCAGTGGATTGCCTCTGACGACACTGTTCGCGGAGGGAAGAGCCGTTCCACTCTAGAGGTTATCCAGCCCAGGACGCCCGACAATCCTTGTTGGGTGCCCGTTGCTAAATTCTCTGGTTATCTGGATTATTCTACTCTTGGGGGGGCTGGCTTCGCTTCTCAACGCACCGTCGACGATTGGCCAGGACTTGATTTATCCGACTACGATAGCATTCTGCTTGAAATACCGTATACAGATGGAAAGAAATATTCTATCAATCTCAAAGACACCGTGCTTCCTCCAACGGCAGACGGCAGAGAGCAGGCCACTATCAGCTGGGAATTCGACTTCCAGCTTCCTCCCGCGGATGCAAGCAAGAAATCAGGATCCGTTAACCAAGTCGTCATCAAATTCGCAGACCTAGTACCGACCTTTCGAGGCACGGTACAAAATGACACCGAACCTCTTGACTTAGCGAATATCAAGAGAGTCAATATCATGATCCGAAGGTGATGATCATTTCCTTGATACACAAGGGTATGCAAGTTACTAACGGTTTACAGCTTCTTTGCGCAGCAGGACGGGGATTTCGAGCTGCATATCAAGTCGATTATTGCTAGGAACGAGGCCTCGGCGCAGGCAAAGCCGAGATCGTTATTATAGACCGACTGTTGAGGAGAACGAGGGAAGAGCCAGTACATCGAGACAGCTCGTATCCACGAAACAAACTACAATTGCAGAAAAGCATGAATTTAATCAATCCTGAATTGAGTAGCGAGGGGAGCCCTCTCTTTCCGATGGCGGCTCTCTAATTCCAATAATACATACATCCACTTGTATGGCCGAACTTAACACAATCACCGGGGAATCATGCCGACGTCTATGTATGTTGGCATGGGTTCAAATCTTACGGTTTTGCACGTGCGTAGTCTCGCTGCCATGTATTCGAGCGGCCGTTACCCTCTTTTACCCTGACCCAAGGGATTCAGTTACTCGCCAAAAAGTTTTCCCTGCAGCCACCGTTAGTTATTGTTCTGGTGAGATGTCTGTTGTATTTTTTGCGTTCTCTTATCTGTATCTGTGGCTATATGGCTATTTAACTAAGAGAGGATTGATTTTCCCAGCTCAAAGGTCTAAGCGACATGAGAGATCTTGAATCCTCCCGGCAATCGGTCCTGGAAAACCTCATCCGGGTCGTACTTAGCAGCGACCTTACGAATAAAGGCGACATTCTTCTTGCCGTACGTCTTCAGGGGATCTTGCGTGAAATCCGCATAGTTGAGGTACTCCCAGTCGACCGCCCCCCCCTTCTTGACGCTGTATTTCTTGATCGTCTCTCGGAACTTCACCATGCGTTTCCGTGCGATCTTCTCTTGCTCAACGCCGTTGATCATCAGCTGCACTTGGAACATGACGGCGTTATCTTTTACGCGGTCGAGACCCATGACGTTGCCGCCCTTTTCGACCGAGTGTTTGGAGAAGACGGTCGGGATCGCTTGGAAGATGCCGTGGCAGATGAAGTCGCCGTCGGGGGATTGGGCCTTCCAGTCGCTGACGAATTGCTTGTGTAGGTCCAAGGCCTTCTTGTATAGGACCTTGTCGTTCTTGAAAGTAATGGCGAACCAGACGTTACTTGGGACATGTCAGTATTCTAGCCGTAAGGCAGATGGGGCGAAGCCTACCGGTAGCCACTGATCAGCTCGAGCTCAATGGCCAAGTTTCGGTGCGAGTCTTTGCGCATCGAAGACGTCGCCTGGGGGATTCTCATGAACTGATCAAAAGCAGGCGGCGACACAGCGCCCGTCGTGTCCTCGTAGGCAACTGTGATGGAAATATCCTTGGTCTGCGGACTGTAGGTCCAGAAGGGAATAGCCGAGCCATCCATGTAGTTCTCGATATTGTCCGTCCAGTCGTGGTAGGCGTCGATATGCTTGTCGGTGGTGTTCTTATCGTAGGTGACGAGCCCTCCCCAGAGCAGAGGAGCGTCGAAGGCTTGCATGTCGAAGCGAGTCACGATGCCGAAGTTCGCAGAGCCGCCCTTGAGGGCCTTGAACAGGTCGCTGTGCTCTTTGGCATTGGCGTTGATGATGTCCCTGATACAGCCGATTGTTAGCGAATGTCTTCTTTAGACTAGGATGGCCACTCTTACCCGCTGGCGAGAACGACCTCAAAGTTGACGACATTATCACACCCAAACCCACGGCGGCCTGTATAGAAAGTATTGCCACCTCCGGTCAGGAATCCAGCTACACCGACAGTAGCAGTACGACCGCCAGGTACTGTCACACCGTACGGTTCAAGGGCGCCGTAAACCTCCTTCCACCTGGATCCGGCTTCAATCTTTGCAACCTTGGTGTCCGGGATGTAGGTGATTTTATTCATCAGTCCTGAAACAGCTGGTGTGAGTATACGGTCGGTTCAAGAAAAGGTTATTCATACCCATGTCGATTGTGACACCATCGTTGACTGTAACCTGTTAGTAATCTGCACTCGTCAAAGCGATACACAGGAGTGTAATTACTGTTGTTGGCCGGCCAGACGGTGTGGCCGCCACTTCGGATGGCAAATTGGCAATCCGCGATAGGAGTCAAAGTTGTCAGGATGACGGCCACGTCTTCAGCCGTCTCAGGCTGGACAATGCAATAAGGCTGCAACTGGGAAGACACGGAAAAGTACGATTCCGTGCGGACTTGGTAAGTGTCACTGGCCGGATAGAAGACGTTCCTCAAGCCAGCAGTCTCCAACGAAGCGCACTGTGACACAAGCAGGTCGTCAGCCCGGGAGAGTTTCGCTGGGATAGACCGGTCCACTTACGCAATTTTCCAGGACTTCCCTCGTTTCGATCTTGGCGGCCTGTGCCACCGATGCCGAGGCAGCCATTATGGCAAAGACCTGGACACTAATGGGGGTGTCGAAGCGCATAATGCTACAATAAAGTGAAACCAAATGGCCACCTTCAACGCCTTGGGAGATGTAGGGGCAGAAACGTCACGACGGGCGTGTGGAAAATAGCATAACGTCCGTGGGAATGTTTTACTTTTTGTCGACGGCAACGACCAGCTTCCTTTCCTCTTTGGGAACAAGCAGTTGGACGCGGTTGGATCTGAAGTTGATGAAAATCGCGCAGGTGGTCCAGTGCTTTGGGATCAAGGATATAAGTCGACGGAAACCTAGGGTCGGCCATCCGGTAGAATGCGATTGGCTGTCCGCGTGCAATAAGAGGTTCATGCAGGGTCAATTCCATGACTGTGAGATGCCAAGGCAAGTAACGAGGAATCCTACGCTGTGTTGGCCGTGTAGTTCGCTGATCTTGCTTATTCGCGGCTTCGGTGGCTCCGGTACTGCAGGGCTTCTCCGGGGCCTTGCAGGTATTACGCAACCCCGGCGAGTTGAAG
Organism: Ilyonectria sp. MPI-CAGE-AT-0026; assembly: GCA_020744155.1. Lineage (NCBI taxonomy): Eukaryota > Fungi > Ascomycota > Sordariomycetes > Hypocreales > Nectriaceae > Ilyonectria > Ilyonectria sp. MPI-CAGE-AT-0026. The sequence goes on from JAGPNQ010000034.1 coordinate 236,435, forward strand.
GATTCGGGTGGCACAGCGCATCTCATGTGCCGTCTGGGGTCCAAGAACCGGGATTTGAGGGTCAATGTAACGCTGTGTTGGCTGTGGGTTCATGCGACTAACTTGGGTCTGGGATACGTACGTGCGAATACAGCGATGAGCCGATATCGTCGCTCCTTGCCTCGCTCCTCCTCTTCAATATGCTACAACGTTCTAGCATCTTACAATAATAAGTTTTAGTGAAAAACTCACAGTACGATAATCTAAAGTTGTTGCGAAAAGCGAATGATTGGAGGAAACGGTTCGGCTTACCATGACCCCTTTTCTCTAGCTGCTCGGTGAGTGGCTTGGCTCTCCGCACGGCTCGACCTCGAGTGGAAAAGATCTGCTGGTTATGCTTACTGCAAGCGTATTAATTAAGTTACACAGTAGACCCAGAATTGAGTTCCTCCGCCTTCTGTTAACTTATACACGGTTGCAGAATTATGACAGGTCACCTAATGGACCTCACCGGTCTTTCTGTGAGCTCCATGCCGTCCGCCACGCTCTTGCAGCCTTGCCTCGCGGCCTCAATGGCAAAATGCTTCACTTTCAGTTGCTTCAGATCTCAATCGTGGATGAGATGAACTCCATGATGCATTTGTCTCGCATTCGAGATTCCCATGTAGGATAACTTGCGCGGAACAGCCACGTTACATCGGCAGGTATAAATAAAGCGTCGAGTCCAGTGGAACTATTATTGTCCATCTTGCCCGCGAGTCATCATCGTCAGGGATTAGTCTCGGGCCGAGACAAGCTTACCCGCAAAACCCGCCCTGTTACTGCTGGAGTTTGCCCTGTCAGTCTCGTAATTAAGGTTTTTAGCCCTTGTCGAGCCCCAATGCCTGTCCCTGATCCCCGCGTTGTTCTCGCGGCCCGTGGTGTTGTTGTCTCGGCCTAAACGTTGGTCGGTTGTGGGACGGAATTCTGGCCTTTTTCACAAATTGTGCACAAGTGTAATCCTTGCCAAGAGTCTTTGTGAAACGATCACTGTCTAATTTCACCGAGATCGTGGCGACGGGTTGGAGCCCGATCTGTCACCTTATGCTTAAAAGCTAGGCGTCCCTTTGGCCGCTTCGGCATCTAACATTTCGTCAATTTCACCTTCTCGCTATTTGGGCTGCCGTCCCTCAGATAGGCTCCCCGCCATGTCGTTCCCCGTTGTCGATGGCGTTGAAGTGTCGGTTGAGCCGCCTGCGGGCTACCAGGTCGACTTCGAAAACCCGCAGACGGCTGAATCGACGATACGAAATGCCTACTGGATTTTCGGCCTCGAATTCGCAATTGCTACGGTATTCTTGGGACAGCGCATGTATACCAATGCGGTGTTGATACGCAAGTTTCTGATAGATGACTGTGCGTTGATCAAATGTCAAGATGCGTTGAGTATTCTAAACTGACTCGATCGTTGATAGATCTAATTCTCTTCGCCTGGGTATTGCTTCTGCAATCGAGCGCCGGAAAATACTAACAGTTAACTTATACAGGTTCTTTCGATAGCTGCTCAGTCATGCTTACTCCACGCCTACACCCACAACCTCCTCGGAGTCCATGCGTGGGAGATGCCAGTCGATAGCAACACACAGTCTTCCCTCGTGCGTGCTACCTCTTCTCTATTCTAACCTGCGAATGTCGCTGATATAAGTTACACAGCTCGTCATGTCGACAACACTCACATACATCCCGACCACGATTCTATCGAAACTGACGCTCTGCTTCTTCTACTTCCGCCTTTCGCCGTCTACGTGGTACCAATACACCGTTTACTTCACTGGCTTCATCTGCTCTGGCAGCTTGATTGGCATCTGGTTCAGCGTGCTCTTCGCTTGCAAGCCCATTGCCGCCACATGGGATGTTCGGCTCGCCACCAACGCCACCTGCATCAACCGACCTCCCATTTACATCACCCAGGCCGCGTTCGGCTGCGTTACCGATTTAATGCTCTTGATGCTTCCTGTTCCGACCATCTTGGGACTTCAGATGTCTACGCGACAAAAGATTGCCTTGCTTGGCGTGTTCGCCATTGGTTCCATTACCCTCATCACGTCCATCGTTCGGTTGGTTCTTCTGCTACCCAGCCTTTCGAACCCGGACCAAAGCTGGTCGTTGGCTGAGGGTTGTCTTTGGGTGTAAGTTATTCTCTGCGACGATACATCCGTTCCAGGAGTGGTTTATTAACGTGACTTGAAGTATTATCGAGGCCAATCTTCTCATAATGTGCGGCTCATTGCCCACGTTACGAGTCTTCCTTAGGCATGTGGCGCCCAAGATACTCGGCGAAAGCAACGCGAGCCTATCAAGCGCACAGAAAAGCGGCAGCAAAAACTATGGGCTGCGTACATTCGGCGGTTCCAACTATTCCCGCAAGAACTTTGGCACGCTGGTCGAGCTTGAACACGGCACTCACTTCAACCGTCAAAGCCTACGGCCAGACGGTCTGGTCAAAACCGACGTAAATATCCACGGCGGGCGATCAGAAGAGTCAGTGGAAGGGCCTGTTACTGGGGAGACGGACAGTGAGGATGGGATTTTGCAGACTCGCACGACTACAATTCAGTACACGCGGAAATGAAGCAGTTAGTAGAGTATAATGAAGTCACGGTTGGAATATTGAAACAGCATCTATGAGCCATACAACGTACCCAGCATTAACAAGAGGTAGCGGCTCCTGTGTACTAGGCAGAACCACACAAGCTCTGGGTCGACGCGCATTCGCGTCTCAGGTCTGAGACACTTCGAACACGGCGAGCTGACGCCATCTTCAGTCTCTACCCACGATGCGGATGCATGCGCAGACTCATCTTCTGTGCTATCATCATTGCCCGCGAAGAACGAGCCACGAGCAGCAAAGTGGGGGAGCTCACCTTTACAGAGGGACGAGACTATGGGCTGTCCCGACCAGGAAAGCCATGTATCCTCAATAGATCAGGCCTGCCTCTAGCCCAGGTAGCTCTGGCTTCCCTAGCCCCTCTCCTCAGCGAGAAAACCCGCTCTAAAAGCTCAGGAATTAAATTGTAGTAGGGCAGACTGGTCCACTCCGCCCAGATTATTTAAAGCTGACTAAATAATCTGCATTTCCTCTTTGCTATTAGAGGAGAAAAGTTGCTGTTGCATACTTGGGGATGCCTGCATCTGCTACGGCTTGAGCTAAGCCAACGCTCACCTATCAAATTGCACCACATGGCCCGACCGACCCCACGCGTCGATTTTGAGGCCCTCGTGGCACAGCTCAGCTCAGCGATGCGTGCGGTGTTGGTGGACTCTTCACTGCAGACCTATGCAGTGGCGGTGGGGAAACGTATCTTGAACCAATTAACTTATCCCCTTGCTGGTGAGTCTACCAGTAAGCAGTCGAACGGGTTTTGCACATGCACTAGAAGGCAAGGATTTGACAGATGACTTACGAGCAGAGTGGACTCCCTTATTGCCGAGGATCTGCGACTTTGAAGTATTACTAGATATACCCTTGCCTCTGGTATGTATCCATACATACATACATTGGAATGCTTGCCGATGTGTGTACTTTGGAAGTGCTTTCCCCCATCCAAACGAGGCCTCCATATAATCTGATCTTCAGGGCCCATCGTTGGCTTGTTAATGACGAATCCCCGCCGCTTCCACCAAACACGACGCCAACGCCTGTCCAAGCTTCATCATGACCCAACCTCCAGCGATGGATCCGGTAATGGATTTGCAATGGCGCACCGATATTGGCAAATTGTGGACTGCGGCGGTGGCTAAACACAACCAGAAAGTCGGCGTCAAGTTCAAACTCGACCAATCCAAAGCCATGAACACGCCTTGGAACAATTCCACTATGCAAGACACCCTGAATCAGCTGGCTGGCGAGTTTGAAAAAGAGCGTATCGGAGGCCTGTCTAACAGCAGCGCTGTCAAGGTTGCCAAGGCCGCGACGCAGGTCATTCTCCATACTGCGAGCACCATCGGTGCCATTGCAGGCACCGTATTTGCACCGGCGCCCGTTATTGCGGAAGGGCTCCTCTTTGTTTTGCGTGCGACGGAGAAAGTATCGGATCAACTCGACCACATCGAAAAGTTCTTCACCATCACGGCAAGCTTCTTCAAACGCCTCGCCATCCTCGAAGGGAGGTTGCCAGATGGACCTCAATTTGCCGAGCAGATTTTGAATGTGTTCGATAGGCTTCTTGGCTTCATTGTCGATGCCCAGGTGTATGTCGCCCGCGGGAAATTCAAGAACTTCATCAAAGAGCTCGCCAAACCATCTACACCCTTATCTGATACGCATGCCATGTTTCAGGACCAGCTCAACCAGCTCGACTCGGCGGCAATGTTTTGCACACTGGGTATCTCCGTCGGCATCAACAAAAAGGTTGCAGATATTAGAGATTCGGTGGAGGTCATCGCCAAGGATACAACCCACATTGTGGGGAAGATAGATGGGCTAAGTACGAACATCGTTGACCTGCACATGCAGCTCGGTCATTTCAGACAAGACTTCCGCAGTTTCTCCTACGAGGTACGATACAAACCTGCGACGGAGAAAGTCCGCAACCAGATTGGGGATACCGTCGCGGTGGATCGCGTCACCTATCGAGCTCACGTTCTGGGAACCCTGAGGGCGTCATTCGATATCGGGGATACGGAGAGCCTACACCAAAGGCGACTGGCCAAGATGTTGTCGTCACGCCTCCTCGGCACCTGCGAGTGGATTAATCGCCAAGAGGCTTACCAGAACCTACTTGATGGAAGCTCTCAGACCCTTCTCATAAAAGGTAACCGTCACACTGGGAGAAGCATGCTGTTGTCCTTTATTTTCGAACATATCAAGAACTACAAACATCAGCTTCCCATCAATCGAACCAAAACCCCCATCGAACCCGCACGCATATCAGTTGCCTACTTTTGCTTCGGCCAGGAGTGTGGAGGCAGGAACTCTGTTGACGACATGATTCGTTGCTGCGTTATCCAGATCGTCGAACAAGACCACGCGTATCGGAAGTGGGCCATGGATCACTGCCTCCGGGAGAAATCTCAAACTACCAATCCCACATGGACAGATTACTTCGTAAAGGGATTCTCATCACTGGAGAGCGACTCGCCGCAGCCCTGGCTATTCCTGATTCTGGACGATGTCGATATTGTTGAGTCGAGGAAGAGCCTCAACGATTTCCGACAAAGCATCAAAGACAGAAAATTACGGATTAGTCTTATCCTCACCGCCGCTTCAAGCCTGGATCGCATGATTTCAAAAGGGTCTACGATTGCCCTAGGGGATGGCAACACAGACGCTGGCAACGACCTCCGTACCTTCACCAAGCATCTCGCCATGAGCCTGCCGCGACTTAGCGACTTTCCACACGAAACACACGAAACGCTTGTCAACAAAGTGTGTGAGAAGGCGACGAGTAAGTTGAAATCTTAAGCGCCGATATATTGTCCGGGTCCTTGTCTCGTGCTGACTATCCCTATGATAGCCTACCTTTACGTAGATTACGCTCTGCGGCGGTTCAACGTGGATGGCGGCAGCAATTCGTCTCTGTTAGACACGTTCCAAACAGATTGCAAGGAAATATACAAAGACCTCTTTCACACATGCACCAAAGACCGAAACGCGCAAGAAGGAGCACAGCTTCAGTGTCTGTTCACCTGGCTCGCTTTCTGCAAAAACCACTATATAAGCCTTGGGGCAGCAAAATTGCTGCTCGAGTTGGTTTTTCAATGGCCCATCTTCCAAGAACCGAAGCAAGACGGCGAACCAAGCCCCGAGACGCCAGCCAACCTGGAGAATCAACATCATTCCAACGGCCAATTAGGCCTTGCGGCCGGCGACAGACTTAAGGTGGAACTCGCCGGCAACATGTCCCTGTGAGTCAGACCAGCTCGGCCAGCTCTCGTATGGAAGTACACATGCTGATCGAATGAATAGTCTTCTTTCCCGGTCAGCCCCTGTATCCAGGCCAACACAAAAGAGTCAGGAGGATGCTGGTCATGAGGGCGACGACGATCTAATTCAGTTTCGACATTCTATGCTCCGGGCATTCTGGTCCACAGGAAAGTCTTCTCTTCCATCATCATCGGCCGAAGTTCTCATGTTCAAGATGCTCTCCCATATTCTCAGCTGGAAGAGCGACGTCGGGAAACACATGGCGAAGAGTCGGGATGAACTCAAGTGTCAAGCTGCTACACTTTGGTTCGAGATCTTACGGACGGCCTCATCACCCTACGTAGCACGAGTCAATGCTCCAGTGAAACGAAGTAAAAAGAAATCGGATAAGTCACGCCACCAGGGCTCCACCCGTGGGGAAAAATCGCGATCGTCATCGGATAAAAATCAGCAGACGGCTACCACGAGAGACACAGGGAACCGTGGCCAGCCGGCTACTACCACCCCAGCCAACGAAAATACACAAGCGTCCCCGTTCATCGCAAAGACCATGGTAGAAGGAATAGATCACGTCTTCAGCAACGAGAATAACGCATTGAAACCCCTGGAAGCCGAAGTAGATTGGGAAGCTTGTCAATCTCTACTGGGAACGAACGACAAGGAGGTGGACAACACGTTGGAAATGATCTCTTACTGGCTGTATTCAGAACAGTACAGTCGAAGGACCAATTTGCCCGAAGATTCAGTTGCTCAGAGGTGGCTCAAGACACCAAAAGACAAAATTAAGGACATACTTCGCTGTGGGGTCCTTGAAGAATTGGCAAAGCATCACAGAGCCAACTGGTTGGCGGCACAGTTCCCCAGTGACGCATATATATCCTTTCGATTCGCCTACCAAGCGCAGCGCGATTGGCAGAGGAACCATGGATCATCAGTGAAAGACAGATGGAACGCACTCGACGAAACTACTCCGAAAAGCCGCGAGGCAGCAATCCACAAAGTGGCCCTGTCGATGAATCAGGACAACAAGCTCTTAGCTAGTATTGCCATCGCGATGGCTTTGCGGTATGACGGACTGCATCAAGACGCCTTGGATGAGGTCCTCAAGGGGGCTGAGAGGATGATCGACTCACCAGACAAGAAATTGTTCAAAGTTTTCAAAGACACATTTGACAAGGCTATTAAAGCGCAAAACGGCGAGTCTGGTCCTACCATCGATGATTACGAAGCTGGTCTACGAAATGGCGAAAAAGACGAGTTCTCTGCGGCGGAGGCCAAGCATTGGTTTGAAGCTTATAACCGGATTGGGCGAATCTGTTATGGGTGGGCAGAGGACGAAACGGACATTGCAATTGAGGATGGTGCTCTTTCACTACCGCCAACGACATTGAGAAGGGAGGGATATCTCAAAGCAGCCCAGATAGCATTCGTCACGGCGCTCCAAAGGAAGCCCGGCGACATGTTACCTGAGGAGAGGCGGAACATCTTGCGAACCTATTGGTTGAAGGCAAAGGTGGAAGCAGTCCTCGGAGATCACGGACGAGCTTTGTGGGGCATAATAGAAGCCGTGAACTGTGCGAAGGCTATCAATCAGGAGACCACGACGGTCTTTTTCGACCAGCTAGTTTACGAGCTGGGTGGAAACCAGGATGGGTCAAAAAAGGACGGGTCAAAGAACGTTCTTCAACTTCTGGAAAACGTGGGGCATATGCAGTTTATCAAGGGATGCATGCCTGAAACGCATAGACGAATCCACAAAGCAGCGAAGAGAGAGGGCGAGTCGGCTGCCCGAAGGGTCAACGAGACTTACAAGAAGGCAGTTGACCACCTGGTTGAAGAGAATGATGCAGGAGCGCAGATGCTGTCTATTTGGTGGGCCGACTTTGTGCGGTTTGTGTGGGCAGAGTTTAGGGCGGACGAGGTCAAAGAGGTGAGCGAGACCAAAGATGCGGAGCAAATTCTTCGCCGAGCCCTCAACATGAAAGCAGTCGGCAACATCGATACTATCATTCGCATCAGCTGGCGGCTCTCAGACATACTTCTCGATCAGTTCCTGGATGCTACGACAAAGAAACAGGGACTCGTCGACAAGAAAGATACCCTCGTCAAGAAGCAGGCAGCCCTCGATAAGATGATGGAGGTGATGTCCCAGTTGGAGGGGATCCGGCCCGAGTTTGAGGGCAACCAATCTCAAATGAGCATCCCATTGTCCATCATGCGACGCAAGCTCGGCCCAGCACTGGCCTTCTTCGAGGGAGCCGACATGGCCTTCCGCGGATGCATCAAGGCGCTGACGGACGAGCGGCAAGACAACGACGCCCCAAGCTTCCAGGTACTCGCCAAGGTCCTGTGCTTGGTGCCTGGTCTGAAGGAGCATGCAGAGATCGCCGCTTCCTGTCAGTTCTACGTCATCAACGACGGATTGTTCACAGACAAATACCAGTCCCCTGTGACCTGCAGTTACTGCGAGAAAGTAGTCGCTGGCGATGTCCACACAGAGGCTGTTTATCTCTGCTGTTATTGCACAAACACATTCGCCTGCCAGAGGTGTCACGAAAAGAACCAGACCGCCAGGAACCGCACAATAGAAGCAACGAGCACGAGCGAGGTAGAGGCAGATTCAACCGTGCTGCAAGGTCCATGTCGCAGTGAGCACATGTATATAGCAGCCCGGGGCGGCAGCTGGAGTGGGGTGAGGGATGGCAAAATGATCCGCAAAGGCGAACCTGAGAAAGAATTATCATTTACGGATTGGTTGCCCGACCTCGAACGAGCATGGGAGGCTGCATGGCAGAAGTTTTGGAGCGAGCCTCCTCTTCTAGTATCAAGAGGTTCGGGTGCCCTAGTACACACATACCCAGAGGGGGGACTAGAAGCTCAACAGTAAAAGAAAAACACCAACAATGGTATCAACAATACAGACCATATACCCAGTCCATTTAATGTCAACAGTACACTCAGACAGACTAAGGTTTCTAGTCCAACTGGTCATCTTGCCCAATACCTTAATGAGCTGCATCTCTTCTAGTATAATTGTCGTGTCCCCTTTCATTGCCGGAACCCCTCTGTTCAAAATACCATTACCACCCAGCTCCTTTTTATTCCTGGTCCATTCTCACAACCGTTGCCATCAAATATCAGAAGCCATGGTATTGCTTTGCCTGCTTAATAATGAAGACGTTCAGACACGACGAAACGCGTGGTCGTGATTTAATTTCCAGTAGACCTAACTGCTGATGTATTCATCGTGTTCCAATACTTTCACTCTCAACCTTGACCCTTCTCTCTGTGGCCAGTCCCAAGACAACGGACCTTGTCGATCTTGTTATCTATTTCTATCAGTCTGTAGAAGTATTGATAGGGTAAAGAAGATAGAATATATAATAAAGAAAGTTTAAAATTACTTACACTTTGGATATTTCTTAATTTTATCCAAAGGACTATCTATCGGATCATAAATGTAAGCGCTAGAGGCTCTAGGATTCAGCTTGCGGGGCTTGATTTGCTCCTGATTGGATTGAAGTGCTCTGTCACTCCAGCCTTATTGCAAGCCACCAACACTGATATCGAAAGATGCTTATTCAGCCTATAGTCGTGTGTTTCCACAGGCTATAGATATGTAGATCTGCAGGGAGAGCCGTATTACCCGTAGTCCAAGTACTAATATCCAGCCCGTTCCCGCCAGTACTTGGCCCATCCCATTCCTGGCTTTCCATCTCAACGACTCTACGATAATGGCGCGGCGCAACTTGACCTGGCTGCCATGGGCAATATTCGCCATGTTTGCCGTCAGCATTAATGCTGAATCGACGATGCCTTACCGTCCCCTGCCGAAAAACACCACGCGAGAAGCTACCTCATTCATCCTTGACCCTGGGCAACACATGGAGCATGTACAGGTGCCGTGTCACTATGCTATTTCCGTACAACTTCTCGATGGTGCCCAAACCTATTCATTTGACTAAGTACAGCTTAGGGAAATTATTGCCTTCTCCCCCGAGCACTCTTTTACGCAACAATCATTGCAACACTAGTGCTGCGTCACCATCCGTGGCTCTACGTAGGAGCTCTCGCTGCCTCGCTGACATACTCTGGTTCAGCGGCCATTCATGCAATCATTTTATGGTGTTCGAATCGTGCATGGGGCGAACTCGATGTTATCGCATTGGCTGCCATACTAAGTGTCTCTTGCACTGTTCTCGTCCCTCTGCTCAACTGGTCATCGACCATTCGAAACGCCGGAAATCCCGCAAAACAGGCTCGCCGACAGAGAGAAAAGTTCGACCGATTAGGTGAAAGACTCGCGGAATGGGACCGACACCAAATGCACCGCATAAACGAGAAGCGAATGGGCGAGCCGAACACCAAGATAGTCACGAAAGCAGACCTGGACGAGGCACATCATCGGCGAACGTTCGAAAGGCGCCTGAAGCGTCTAGATGTCGGCCGCTCCAAAAAGCGACTAGACGATCTAGATGCCGCGTCACGCACAATATTGATTGTTTGGGGTGTCTTGGTTACGATCGGTTTCGCATTCATGTTTGTCGCCATTGTCGACCCATCACCAGACGCTCGATATGGTCGCTATGAATATGGAACTTACACATACGCAACAGAAATAGCCTGCCTTCCAGACAACGGTACTTTTGATTTACAGGCGGGGCAGGATCCGAATTGGCCCTATTTCTATTTTTCCTCTGAGTTTCTGGATGCCAATGGCTGTCAGGATCCTTGTCCCATTTCGCCGGCGTTCCAAGGGGCCGCCATGTTCCGTGAAAGCCGAGACCTTACCGCCTTCAGCAAGAATGAAGTGAACCTGTTCGCGACTATCGTCTCAACGTGGGACTTCTTAAGGCGGGCGTTGAACATCCTCTGGGTCCTTCCGTATGTGCTACTTCAGGGAATCTGGGCTACTTTCCTGGGACGCAGCCAGCCAGGAGAGGCACGGTTGCGAGTTTACGGCTTCTTGCTTTGCTTACCTCTCGACGGTCGCCCCAAAGGTCAAAGTGCTGGCCCGCTGCAGTGTAAGGTCGCAAAGCTGGTAGCATTCATGACGTACGCCTGGGCTGTTTTTGTCACCGTACTCGCGGTACCGCTCCTCGTGGCCAACGTCGTTGTCGCCGAGATATACCTTCACGAGCTACCGCAATCCGAATCCCCGATGCACATTGGCGCATGGAGTCCTTACGCGAGCACAGCACTTGCACTAATTTCTCTTTTCATTGGGGCTCCAGCGGTCAAAAAATATGCCGAGGATCTCCTAGAGAGAATTACGACAAGCCTGCGCCGCATTGGACGTTTCATTGTCACACGCAAACGCACGCCACGTACAAAGCTGAACCAACACATAAGTGTTCGTGCGCTCTGGTTTATTAAACGTGTCTTTTATGTCACGCCCATTGATTTCATACTGGAGCGCAGAGATCATATACTGGATGCGCTGCATGAGGAGTGGAAGGATACAGCTGCTTATTTGAGGAATCCTGATGAAGAATTGGCAAAGTTTGTAGTGCGTCGAGAGGAGGATATTGCAGCCGAGCACGAGATGGAGAAAGAACAGCTCCAAATCTCGCCAGAGCCTAGGCGTCTTGGTCTTGTTACCTATCATGCAATAACTATGTAAGAGATTACGCATACTAGATTATAGGTACGTAATGATTGATGGCATTTTTTATTTTGTGGTGGACAGGCAGTGAGGGCGATAGCGCCGAAGATGGTGTTAAAAGCCGGGTTGCGGATGCCTTCATTCAAAGATTGGCTGTGTCACAAGTCCACTAGTTGATTGCTGGCAGTGCAGTTGAGGTACCTAGTTGTCGATGCTGTCGTTGATTTAAACACGTAGAAACGTCCGGGAAGCGGTAGGAGTGCTACCTTATGTCCTCCTATCTGCACACAATACAGTCACCGAATCCATTATGTATTGTTGACTGAATTGTCGTTCTACTATTGCCCATTATTAGGAGAACACTTATCTTATCACCCTTTGCAGCAACTACAAAACTACATGGTTTAAATAACATCTACCTTAATAGGCCACAAACTGTCTTGTCTGCCATCAACAAGCGTATGATATGAGCTGAGTCTAGGGGCGGTTGTGTTGCTGCTGAAGACGCTTGCGTCAAGTTCCCCGATGACTGTTTCCTCAAACTTAACCAACCCCGAATCGCGATGTGTTACCGCTACAGAGCCCATCAAGACTCTAGATAACTACAAAGACATGGCTACCCGACAACTGAAATCGGGAATACAGAAAGGTCTGGACTTTCTTACGATACTGAGAGGGTGTCATCCACGAAAGGTATACACAGATAGTAATTCGCTTTCTGTCTACCGTCGGTCAATATTCCGATTAAAATAAACCAGTTGCTTTATTTCTATAAGGGTTACAATAGGGTAACGGAACTCCTGGCTGACATGGACCTCGACGTCGACACGCGCCACTATAAACGGCCACACTCCTGTGGCAGAGCAGCTGCTCGCTCGCGGCGTCAACCCCAGCCTGCGAGAACTCGGCCAAACAGAACGGCCACACAGCACTGCACAAGGCGGCTAGAAATTTCTTCAATGGGCTGACAGTGGCAGTGAAGGTGGAGATGATGAGGGCGCTGGTCGGGGCCTCGAGAATTAACGCTGATATCGCCGATGATACAGGGCGGACGACGCTCTCTCTCGCCGCGGAAGCTGGAAATGTCGAGCAGGTCGACATTCTCCTCTCAGCCGGCGTCAACCCAGATGCGCGGGATACGGCTGGGCGAAAAAGGTCTTGGGGCATTCTCACGAATGGAATGGTATGAGAGCTTTAAGATACTCCTGTAACCCAGGATCGCACGCGTACACGTAGGTCCCTCGGATGCCGCGCGTCATGAGCACGGCATAGATCTGTGTGATGAACCGCAGCAGGTCGTCATCCGAGTAGGTCCTGCCGAGGGCTGGGTTATTCTCCTTGCCCTTCTTATCGAAGTACGAGTCGCGATCGATGAAGAGGCGACGCCGCGCCGGGTCGAATCGCAGATCCAGACCAATGATGACTCCGACGTAGTTCAGGTCGTAGCCCTGCACCGTGTGAATCGATCCCACTTCCTCGAGGGCGTTGCTGGATGATATCCAGTCGGTGGGCGTGCTGTTCCACCGGAGCCTCGTGTCGCCGATCTCGATGTCGAAGAGCGTCTTGTCCTTCTTCGTCCGCCACTCCCACGCGTAGCCGGCGACCATGCGTGAGAGACCGACCTCCGCATCGCGCTGGAAGATTTCATCTCTCATGCGCGCGACGCTGTCAAAGGTGCGGAAGTCGTAGTCCCCAAAGTCGCGTCGCACCCGCGGAAGCGAGAGAGGACGAGGGTCGAGGATCCAGCGGACGTAGGACACAAAGTCAGATCCCGCTCGCACGCGCATCTGCGTCTGGAGTTGAAAGTGCCGCTGAGACGCGCGAGCATCAGCTACGAGATCCGATAACAGCTCGGATGGCAGATCGGCGGGGCGGACGCTCTGCGCTGCGTCCAGCAGGAAGATCTGATGCCGGCTCTTGGCCCGTATCCAGTCCAGTTGGGTCTTGCTGGTGTCGTCGCCGCCAAAGAGCGCTCTCGTGATGGTTGTAAACTTGGCGTTGAGCACTCCTGAAGGCTGGTTGGCACGTTGATTGAGCCGATGAGTCTCGTCGACGAGCAGCAGGTCGAACATTCTCTCTGCCTGTCCCACGTCAAAGGGCGTCATGACCATGGAGGGATCGAGTCCGGGCGTTTTCTTAAAGACGGCCTTGATGGAAGATCGCAGCGACTGCTGTGGCACGACCAAGCCGATACGCAGACCCTGGAGCAGCCACTGGTTGGCGTCGGTGAAGAATGAGGCGAACCGCGCGTCGCTGTCCAAATCTTCCAGTGTGGTGAAGGTCTGGATGTCGACGAGCAGCTTGATCAAGTATATGGCCGCTACCGTCTTGCCCGTGCCTGGATCGCCCTGGATCACCATCATGCTGTTGGTGTCGCTCTCGAGATCAGCGAGGAGCCCGCTGACAATCTCGTCCACCGAGGCTGCTTGGTCGTCTGTCAGCGCTTTAAACGGCGACAACTTGAACAGATCGCTGTTTTCAATCTCATCAAGGCCCCGCGTGAAGACGCCATCGGCTCGAAGACGCTCGAAGATGGTGCGGAAGCCCTCGCGATACATGTCGCGTTGGAAGTATCTCGACTCGGTGATGCCGTTGTTCCGGTTGAGCACCCGGTTGGCGCCGTCGCCGGCCAGCATCTTGATGAGGTAGGATTCCAAATCAAGGCACACCGACTTGTTGAATCTTTCATCCAAGATGACGTGGATGTTCTTGAGATGATCTTTCTCGGGCGTATCGAGGTGCTGCCGCAGTCGGCTGGCTGCGTTGAGCGACTCCCCGACGTAGATGTCCCTCAGCCGGTTCGAATTTGCCCTGGTGGTATTGGTGTTGCGGCCATCATCCAACACGTACACGACAGGCCAGTTGCTGTGCCTCTCGTCATGGGCTCTCCACGCCGTGACGGCATCCTTGGAGAACTCAAGCTGGGCGATCCTCAAGTTGGTCATACTTCTTGCTGCTGCCCCGCGCCTTGTCGACGGGGTACTTCTTGCGCGTGATTTCAAGCTTCTCCAGCACGATCTGCCCCGGGTCGACTCCGATGCGGTTGGCGAGGAGCAGACAGTAGGTCAGGACGTCGGCGAGCTCTTCGCGCACGCGCTTGGGGTCGGCTTCGGCGCTCCACTGGAAGCACTCGAGGAGCTCGCCGGCTTCGATGGCGACGCTCTTGGCAAGGTTCTCCGGAGTGTGGAACTGCGCCCAGTCTCGCTCGGCGACGAAGGCCGCGAGCGCGTCGTGGACTTCCTTGTTAACCATGAGTAGGCAAGTAAAAGCAGACTATGACGTTGCGACAAAACCAGGTACCCCTGTTAAAATTGGAATGATGATGTTAAAGGAGGAGTCAGTGTAAGACAACGTAGTTTGGTAATGAAGTTGCTGTTTAAAATGCATGGTCACATTTCTAATGGCGAGACTAGGACTTGAGGCATAATATAGTCCAGCAGAAACAGTGATGCTCCGCTACTTCGTCAAATCAGAAAATCACGCACCTCTTCAAGCCCGCTACCTCGGTGTGATAGTTTCAGGCGCTTAGGCAACAAGCATCAGCTGGGCGGTTGGAAACAGGAACCCGGCTCTTTTGCTATGCTGTTATTGGGCTGGATAGCGCCGTCCTCCACCTGCGTGGGGCAGCTGATTCTTTCTCTCGCAATTCACAGCCAACAGATTTCCAGCTTGATGTTATTTTTGTATCAGTGGCTTTGAGTGCTAATTATAACTATCTACCATCAGCTGTTAACCCCCTGTCGCAATAATGGCAGGCCATGTAAAGGGGGTGTGTCCCATTTCTCATAGCATATTTGTTGGACTTGACCCGAGGGTGGCGGACTAAGGCCCAGATAAGAACAACCCTCTGATACATCAATATCCTGTCTTAGTCATGGGCTGCGAGATAGACCCAAAAAACCCCGCACAGGAAGAGGAGTCAGGGAGAACAAGGAACGTCATCATCAATAGGATAGCAAGCTAATGTATCCTGGCTCTGAGCCTCTTCCGCTGGCGCTGGTTGTAGCTGTAAGAGACCAGGCCTGGCTACTGTCTTGGTTTGGAAGGTAAGACCAGTTGAGAAGATCGAATGGAGCTGTGAGGTCTGCTCCCTGACGCCCTGGAGCTCGGCTTGAAGGTCGGCCCGTAGGCTGGTGATCCTCGTATTGTTTCGAGGTAGTTTTCAAGGGCCGGGACGGCATGGGCTAGGAGGGCTAGCTGGCTTGGCCTCTCGCCCTCTTGCACGAGAGACGATACTTCTTGTGCGAACTACAAGTAAGCCTTATTCTGAAAGACTGGGTGATTCCAAACCGGGCTCCTTGGGAACTTCTTGATCAGAAAGACTAAGTCTTGTAGAATAATCTCGCGGAGAAGAGCAGGTTCGTAAGCCCCACGGCCGAAGGGTCATTAATCTGATTGGGGGCAGGGCCGAACTGGCCCTTTCAACGGTTAAGGTCTGGCCATATCAGAGAGAGGAGCGCCTCTGGCGGCATGATGCTGGCACGGCGTGTCCCGAAGCACCCCATCTATAGCAGATGCCCGGCCATAGTACGCATACACGCATACACTTGAGAGGCATGGAGTTCAGGTAGCAGCCGATCATCTGCTCCTGGTTCCAGTGGCCTGCTCGGCGGATCTGGACCTCACTGATCCCCTTCAGTTCGGCTATCTTAGCCCCTGAGCTTCAGTCAACATTTATTTTCTTCCTCGAGGTAATGCCGGTATATTTAAATGCCTTGACCACGCGGGCTTCTTCATAAGCTTTGTCTTATATCCAAATCCATTTCATGCGGTCCTTTCAGCATGACCTTGACATGTGGCAGGGCATCCTCGAAGCTCAGTCCAGCTATCTCGTCAGCCTTCATCTCCTACATATCGCCGGCTTCTCGAGACGTTTGCTGAACCTTCTCCGAGCGCGGGTACCGAATGGATTTGTTCAGCCAATACTCCAGACTAGGGTGTTGAACATGTGATCTGGCTTTGAAGAAATCACCAAGAGCTCGCCTGATGATATAGCCATCCTCAAGGGCCTGCCCAGCCCCGTCCCCTAAGTAGAGAGCAGTTAGTTGATTTGAACCTTGCGACTCGACAAGGGGGGGAAGGGGGGAGGGGGTTAAGCTTGGCATACCTTGATGCGGACACATTGCGTTGGCTGCATCTTCAAGCAGCGCCACCTTGCCCCCTGAGAAATTCCAATGAGATGAAGACGGCCAGTCGAACAATACCCACTTCAGAGGATCTTGGTCCATGTTCTGTGCGACAGTCTGAATTTCAGGTGCGAAGTCGTCGTCCCGTCCGCGAAGGTGACCAGCATGGTGTCGCCCTTGTCCTTGAGCAGTGTCAGCCTGGATTCAAGATTGTAAAACATGAAAAATGGGCGTACATCCAATGTCCGATTCTCCTCCCGCTTAATCCAGTAGCGTCTCTTAGCAGCTTAGCAGGATAAGACTTTTAAAAGAGCCCTCTGTAGTAGTCCACAAGTATCAGAGTTGCAACACCGGACTCTCGGCAAATAACAAGACCCCGAGCTATAACCTATTACCCAAAGTTAATTGAGGTAGTGTGTCAATTATCCCCTGTACTCGAACCACTTAGTTAGTACTAACGACTACAGTGGCAAGTGATGTGTTATGTAGACGAGGGGTAAGCTGTAAGTCGTTTCGGAGATTCCGTGGAGCCCCCGAAGGGTGGAGTCTAGCGTCTAGACTTTCTTTACCGATGTCGCATGACGTTCAACTTCGTGGCAGGTTTTCTTTTAGGCGTTATTGTATTTCAACCTACTATATATTCAACCTGAATTGCCCTATTATTTGGACAATCTCAGTCGAATAACCCATACTTGATCTCTCTTGCCTTCAAATCTTATCAGTGTTGCTCAACCATGGCGCCCACACCTACTTCATGGGCTCCTCCCAACTATCCACCAACGACGATCGAAAATGACGGGGTGCGATGCCAAAAAAAACTTGCTTAGTTCCATGACTGATCGACTTAGACATATGTCAATCGATACGACGCCCGAAAAACCCTGTCTCATGTTACATCTGATCGGAACAATGTCAATAAGTAATTATGCACAGCATTATCACACAGGAACAGATTCATTAATTGGACCAGCGTTTTCATGCTTCATTGGATCACTACGGAAGATGGAAAGAAGTATCACCTCACGACTAATGCTGGCCTCAACGGGTCTGAGCTCTTGGGGACTTTTTTGTCCTTAAATGATCTTCAGGATTTGACATCTCGCGGGGGTTCCATTATAGAGCCTGGTTCCGGCAGTTCCGAGCATCTGAATCTGCGCAGCACCACTCTGACCATCTTGAGCCCGACAGACGGAGACAAATGGACCAATACACGCCTTGTATTGAATCTTGCAGGTGTTCAATTGGATGTGAAGATACAACCAACTGGTGGTAACTTCTACTATGGTGGGGGTGGTGGGCTTCAACTCGTCAATAGGGGCCCTGATCCAGATTACTCTACTTGCCTCCCTGGGTGGTCTTGGTACTGGGTGAGTTTCATAAACTGACGCAAAATTTCACCAAAACTCATTTGCATATCTCTAGGCCAACCCAACTACGCGTCTGACTGGCACACTGACCATTGACGGAAAATGTGCAAAGATCAACCCCGATGAGTCTTATGCCCTGTTTGAGAGGCAATGGGGTAATTTCGGCATCGGGGAAGGTTACTACGCCCTCTGGTTCTACCTTGAGACGGGAGAAGTTCTCATCTCATGGTGTATGACACCAGACCTGGATGGCATCACCAAGATTGCCTTCGCGTCCGTCTGGCACCCTAACGGCCTCCATGAAATGATTCCAGTTGGCCCAAAAACCCGTGCATCGGACATTAGCACGAGCCCAACAACGGGGTTGAAATATTTCAACAAATTTTACCTCGACCTCCCAGCTAGGAATGCCAGTTTTACTTTTAAGAAGTGGTGTCGGGATGGGGAACTGACTCCCATCCTACCAGAGCAAAAGGATCGCTACATCACGATTTCGGAATCATACGGAGAAGGGATTGCTCAATGGAATAATGAAGAAATCAAGATGCAGGGACACGTCGAGCAGTTATCGACGCTTAAATGACGTCAAGATAATAGTAGACTAGCAGGAAGCCTGGGCAGCCTCGACGGGACTAAGAATTGATTTACATTTATCTGGCTATCCCTAATCTACACTTAAGACACACCGCGTATCCAACATAATGTCAGGATATAAATTTATCCAAGGTTTCGCAATACAGAGTCACAATTCAACAGTTTAATATTCGGAACGCTGTGTCATAGTGCCAAGATCCCATTGACCTCGGCGAATATGTGGATCAAGCTCCTGGGCCCGTTCAAAATGACGCATACTACGATACTACGTAAGTACATGTCACGGAAAGTCCGCGCAGATTCCGGAGGGCTCCACTCATCCATCATGTGTTTCTTGAGCTCCGCGGGAAACCCGCGGCTCTCGGCTTCCACAATGTTTTCTTCCGTTCTTCCACAACGCCGCCATCTGATTCTTGCATTGTATCCGAGACTTTGTCCATTTCGTCCCTAAAATGGGCCGCGAGTCACGTCCCGTTTCGTGTCACTTTTGCAGGGACCGAAAGCTACGCTGCAGCCGCGTGTTCCCCTGCACTAATTGCACTGCCCGTGGAGTTTCCTGTCCACCCGTCCAACGTGCGGTGAGCAGGAAGTCATCGCCGCCTGGCATCCATCCCGAAGTTTTGCGCCGGCTGGAAAGATTGGAAGCCCTTCTACCTTTGCAAACCAACGGCCCTCCTCCTATCAGTGCGGCGCCGACCGTTGTGGCACCAAGTAGTACTGCCAATTCCCAGCACCGCCTCCCCCCAAGGCTCCAAAACTTAGTGAAGGATGCCATGTTTATCGATCGAACATGTTTCAGTACACTGCTTATTGTAAGTACGTTTATGTATTTACTGCGTGATAGCAAGATTGAGAACACCGGCTTATTGCGCCTACTAGGACTCAGCCTTCAACAACGAGTTACTCGTCCGTACACACCCCATAAAACTGCTTCTCCAGCTCCCTTCCAATGGTTTTTATGGCCCTACTCTATCGGTATCCGGAATGGCAGATGCCACAAAATGTGTCTGGCTACCGAGTCCAGATGAGGCAGAAGTCTTGGTCCGTAAATATCTCGCCGACACTAGCTACACGCACCACGTCGTTCATGGGCCCTCCCTGTGCAGGCTAGTGGCTGGAGTTTTTGAGCATCTCCAACTAGGCTTCACATCGATTCCGAAAGGAATTCTTATTCTTTTACTTGCCATTTTTGCTGCTGTTACCCACTCTTGGACCACTTATGATGATCGGTTAAATATGTTCTCAGACTGCAAAGAAGCCAACACGCAGTCAGTGTTCTGGATCAAGCTCGCATTTGATGTGCTGGGAGGTGTCCAGAAAAAGTCTGATATTTCGCTGGAATGCATACAGGGACTTATAATCCTGAACGGTACCATTCATAATATCGAGGGCATCTCTCCGCGGGCAAGCGCGACCCTCAGCAGAGCTATCGCGATGTCTCGCGAACTTGGCCTACATCGCCTTGACTACAACCAACACGATTCTACTTCGTCAGTTGTTCCTCTCTTTACTGGTGTGAAGGCAGAAGTCGGGAGACGAGTCTGGTGGCATCTTGTTGCTACTGATTGGTATGCCTTCTTTGTCAACTTAGTATGCTTCCCTAGTATTTTTATTAACTCAATATGCAGGATAATGGCTTGCTTTTCTGGACCTCAAAAAGGTACATACTCAATCAACCCACATCATATGGCTGTAAGGAAGCCTTTAAATCTCAACGACGAGGATATGACGGACGAAGACCTCATACCGCAAGCAATCGAACGGCCAACCTCCATGTCGTATTTCCTGCAACGAATCCGCTTGTCCGAAGCAATCCGATCCTTCAATGATCGCGCTCCACTCATAGGATTCGATCCATATGCCGCGGGATATGATCATGTCCTGGAAATGGACGTAATGATCCAATCTTTCTTACGAGATGTCCCTCCTTTCTTTTTCGGGGATTCTGGTGCACCGGACCAGTTCCTTTGCATGGAATTCGAGCAATCTCGGAGCTATATCTTTCAGAGGCATGTGCTCATTCTACTCGTACACGGCCTGCGATGCAGGCTACACCTCCCGTATTTAGCCCGTGGAACACTTGAGCCAACATTCACGCCTTCGCTGGAGGCCGCTCTTGAGAGTGCCAGGCTTATTATCGATGCAGAAGAACTGCTACGAAACGAAGCGTATGATTTCACCAGAGGACGGTTCAGGTTAGGAGCAGTTGCATATGGGTACTTCTTAGCCTTGGCAGTTTTGGTATTGAATTTATCCCATGGAGCAAACAGGGATGAGAATGAGCAGGCAAGTAAGCGAAGAGAAATTGAGCGGGCATGGAATATTTTGGAGGAGGCAGAGGCACAGTCAACTCTCATTAGCGGAGCTGTCGAGATGTTAAAATTGGTGATGAAAAGGCACAATGTGCTGCTGTTTGTGAACAGCGGGAGCGGTTCCCAGCCGTCGGAGAACGAGACTTCGGAATTGGGGAGAATTATCAGATCTGAGGAGGGCGATCTGTCCAGCTTGAAGGTATCAAACGCCTTCAATTCTGCGCAACATTTCGAAGGGCTAGAATCAGGCATGAATGTTAATGATGGCTCTTGGGAGAATTTGCTCGGAATAATAGATGCATCTTTTATATCATAAATGTAGAAAATATACTCTTGACTTCAAAACAAAAGTTACAGCAGTATATTTAATCATATAATCAATTAAAATTTCTACATAATTCCCGTTATTTTATACATTATTCTTAGATTTAATTAAGTAACTTAAAGCTATAGCTATTAAGGTCCCCTGCTCTGTGTCTATGGATGCCATCGGCCTTCCACTGGCTTCTGAAATTATAAATTGCTTCCAAGAAGGTAAGAGTCAACACTCTAAACTAGAAGCGTTGGAGCAACTGTATCCCAAAACCTCGGCCATTTTCAAAGATTGCTTCATTTTCTCAGATGTAGTTGACGATTGTCGTTCCAGTGAACAAGACCAGTTGTATCAATTTTTATCGCGCTGCTTGAAAAATACATTAAAGTCGCACAACATAAAAATTTGGGCAACCGACCGAGAGACCACACGGGTGTCTATTGATCATTATTTTGCGACTGTGTCGCAGTTTGTCACTAGATCGAGCCAGAAGAGCTCAGACATGAAGGAATATGCAGTAGAGGTGCTATACAACAAGTAGAATAAGGCTATGAGTAGCAGATTATAGCCATTCGGATGCAGCCCGGTGAACCCTCGAGTTTTCCTTCTGCAGCTAGTCTTGGTGTAGTTTGTGCTTGTGGGCACCACCACCGAGCATCCGAGGAATTTTGGCCTTGAAAGATGTCCACAAATATGCTTTGGAAGATTAGGAACACAATGGTGGACGAGCTATTGTCGGTTAAGATTGCACACGTGCGGGTCGTTTCTCAAGTGACGGTGCTCGATTAGAGCCGTTCTAGCAAGGAGCCGTGGCCCTCGTCCATTCCTCTCATTTTTGTCAGTATGTAACCTAAATGATCAACTGTTTATTTCTAATGTTGCGCATGTGAACGAGAGTGGTTGAAGTGAAAATGAATCTAGGCTCAGAAAATGCACAAGTCTTATCAGACATAGAGATTAGATGGCACAGAAGGACTGCGATGGAAGATCTTGTATTTTCTGCTAACCCGGAGGGAAATAAGCTAGCTATTTATCTCGAGGGATCCCATTAGAAGTTGAAGATCTAGGTTATTGAGGTTGATCTAGGTTTGATCGGAACCACTGTGCGGATCCAGGCCTGTACAGGCTTGACTTTTCCTATTGGACATGTTCGTCTGACAAGTCCTTCGCATTATGCGAGGTAGATTTACCGGCCTTCTGCTGAGCCTGCCATTCCACCTCCACATCGCGACGGCGCTTCGAAACCAGGTCCCAACGGGTTCCGAACATCCAGTCACAGATTCCTGGACTACCAAAGCCGTCGGAGAAAGACACGTTTGCGCGAATATGATGCTCGCTATGTGCGCGATTGTCCAAAGCGGCAGCGGCAAAGCTTGACACAACCATCCGGAGTGACCTCTTGCCATCGTAATCTTGAGGCGGAGGCTGCCTCAGTTCTGTCCCAAAATCGTACCCTGAGTGTTCGTAAACTCCACCTAACGCGCCGAGCCCGGCAACGAGCGTGTGGAACAGGATATCAGAGCCGCCGCCTCCGATAATCGCGAGCGGGAGCAGGTATGGTAGGACAATCGTAAGAAAGAAATCTGGTGCTGACATGTAGCAGGCACTGATTCCTTGAGTGGCCCCCGTGGAATGGTGAACGGAGTGTCGAAGTGCGCGCATGAGCGGAACAGAGGATTGGTGTAGTAAGTACCGATGAGTCGAGTACTGAACGAAATCATGGCCGACTGCCATGACCAGAAGTGAGCACAAGAAACGCCCCACGTTGAGCGATATTTCGCCAGTGAAACATAATCCAATCGCCTCTGCTATCACCATACTTGGCAGAAGAATGAAACACTGGTTGAAGAGCACTCGCGGTAAAAGTCCAAGGTACGACTTCTCATTTACGGGACGAACCCTATACTGGCGAAGTGTGCCGCTATAGTCGCAATATTCGAGAGCAAGCCCGGCTGCGTGGAAGAAAAGCTGTTGAATGGCCCAAGAATACACAGAAAGCGGGAGCCCAGGCAACGGCGAAGTAGGCGCAGGCATCTTGATCGTGGAGACGGCCGCGGTGATCAGGATTGATGACTTCATATTGAATATGAGATGGCAGAATGGAGAATAAGATGTCGTCGAATAAGTGAAGTTCAATTCTGAGAGCATGAGGGTGGGTTTATATCCGTAACCTGGGACGTTAAGTCGTCTTCTTTTAAGGTGGAAATCTAGCCGTTTGCCTTGCCATGCTTTTCAACTTACGCGTCGCAGGTGACGAACGATCACATACGTAAATGGCAAGTTGATTGCGATGGCGACCTAAGATGCGCAATCTTCCCTCAGTCCACATACGTACCGTGCATACTAGAGAGCCGCAAGACACAGCCACAATATTGTCTTGGCATTTGCTTACTGGGCGGATCCTGCGGCTTTTCTACTCTCGGTCTCCCACGGGCAGGCTTGGCTTATTCGTTAGACATGGGGCGATGGATGACTCTTCCAACCAAGAAGGAAAGGAGTGCTGCCGTCGCAAAATTGTGTCTTTTTTGGGCTCTCAATGCCGGTCAGTCCACAACATCAGTCGTCATAGCCAACCGGGGCCCTCGCGCGGCTGCATCGCATATATACAGGTCTTCTCATTGACAGGTCTCAGGAGCGCCGGGGTTACCAAGCAACCCATCCCAACTCCCAACGATTACGACGCCTTCAACTTTGACGTACTCACTGCTATGGGACAGATCGTCAATGACGGTGCAGATAATAATACCGCTCTCGAGGCGGTAAGGATTATCGTCCCCGGGGACTGAATAACTCTGCGAGAACGTATAGACGATGTACTCTGTTGTAACTTACAATATTAAAGGCACCCCGATCTCAGTAAAGTTGACCCAATTTCCCTTTGTCGAGACTAGGCTACTAGGAGTCATTCCCAGTCAATGAGCTCCTACAAATACTATAGTATACTTATGGTCCACAACCTTCGCCGAATAGTACTGGCCATAGCTTCAACCTTTGAAACCTCCATGTCACCAAATTGAGTCTCAACTGCGCCATCATAGTGGGCAGTGTCAAGCGAAGGCTCTTCGGGAATCAGTCGTAATAAGTAGGCCGATCGGAGAAACTGCTCTGAAATCCAATTCTTTTGCTCATGCCCGAAAGTCTCGGTTAGCCGCAAACTTCGCGCTTCGGCAAACAATCCTATGTGGTAGGCCAATATGCTCATGATATGTAAGGCGCCGTGAAGAACGACATGACGACGATGATCAGCTCTGGAAACGTAGCAATCGCTTTCCAGGTAACTCAGAAAAGCGTCGTCGGTGGATGGTAGGTCGTGATAGCTAGGGAATATAAGTTCTGAGTTTTCCATATCGGAAAAAACTGCAGGGACTCTCCGGTTGCCGAGGTAAAACGGGACGCTGTGGCAGAGAGAATCAAGCAGTTCTTGATTCTCACGGATGTGCCTAGTGGTGTCCATAATGTCGTCCATATTTCTGTCTTCCTGCATAGCATGCTTTTGGTCGCAGGCAAGTTTGCGCATGCTGGCTGCGAGTTGGAGCTTGATTTGTATGAGAAGAAGGCGATAGATACGCCACACGTTCCATATGTTCGCAATTTGGACGGTTGGGTACACATCACAAGCACCCTGATACCTGATATTGGATGACTTGATATATTTTTCGCTCGATATTCGTCTTGGGTGCCAATGATGTGGTACATCTTGTTGCCACATCCAGAGCCGGGTATCCAAAGTCCGAACGCATTGGGACCACTCCTCCAGTTCAAAATATGAGACAGGTTCTTGGAGCGGCAATGGCCGAAGGAATTGATGTTGAAGGTTGGCAACTGAAATGCCAATAACGTCGAGCAGATAGCTTGGATTGACGGGCACTTGAGGAATGACTTTAGTCTGAACCCATTCAATCCAGTGCACAGGAAACGGTCTTTTCTCTCTGACGCACAAGGAGACTTTGGCGTGCAAAATGTTGCCTAAAAGGCTACCATGGTACTTTGAATCTCCTGCATCGGGGCCTCGATGTAATAGCAGGGCCAATGCGCCGTCACGGTGTGTGCCGTCAGCTCGGTGTTGACCAAGTACGGCCGATATAGTTTCATACGCCTGAAGCACCAAAGCCGCGAGCACCGTAGCGTCGCGTCCTCGATCCTCCGGGTCCCCGATTGCCTTCTGAAGTCGCAGCAAAGCCTTATTGAGTAAGTGTGTTGGCCGTAGAATAGAAGGGCTGGAATGTCCCAGTAGCACCCACAACAGGGTCGCTACGGCGTTGACAGCGGCGAATAAAGCTGAGCTGTGATGTTCAGCAGCGAGGGCCGGGCGAACGAACTCGATGAATCCACGAGTCGACTCCAAGTTACGGCCAATGCCAGTAACATAGGTGAGAAAAAAGGAGAGAGCGAGATCCTGCTGGACAAGTGACGGAGACGACAACATTGCCGCGTAGTTGTGAGATGCTGATGGGGCCAGTTGAGTTGGTGTAGTCGTCGCCTTCGTCGTCATCGTTGCTGCCGTCGTCTTGGCCAGGCTTCTATTACTGACACGTATTCTTTGATGGCTTGGCCTCCCGGAAAACCGACCACTCTCATCCTTGAATCTCACCAGAAGACCTTTTTTTCCGTAGCCTGCGCATTCGCGTCCGAGGCGAAGACATGTCTTGCACTGCGGCTTGCTTTCGTCACACTTAACATGCCGCTGTCTGCAGGTGATGCAGCCTTGGGAAGCGCCCCGGTTGACCATGATTGCTTCTGGCGTCGTCTACCGGCGATGAAGACCCAAAGGAGAAACTGCTTTGCGAGCGAGGACTCCTGTAATTTATTGATACCTTGCGTCCGCATGTCCGGCTAGCTTACGCATAGGACAATCGTGGTGACGACAGCATTGTGGCAGTGTTCAAACGTGCATGGATTCATTTGCTTGGACAATACGTCACAATCTAAAATCTCACTCGCAACAAACTTGCCATTCTTAGCCTAGACCCAGTGAAGTGTTAAAAAGTTACGACACGGTACTAAGCAGCAAATTAATCCACATTACTCCGTATACAATGCGACTATTCTGAGTAATCCGGCACAGCCGGCTTTCAACAACAAAGATACCGGAAATCTAGCAGCAGCTGCTAATCTGTTCGCCTCCAGTGACCAGGCGTCGCAAAGAATACGCTTATTTCAGCCTAGCTTCCTTCGGCCGTATTTCTCCCAATTATGCGGATATCCGTCTGCACCGTGATCGGATTGTGTACCTCTGAAAGCAGCGTCGCAGTACAAGTAAAGACGAAACGACCGCAATAAACGGGAAATATTGTTCAGTAGACACAAGGTTCTTCCACAGCGACAAACTTGCAAACACTCTAGAGATATCTCTTTTATCCATTCCCCACTATGAAACTTTTTTTTTCCACCCGCCCTCTTTTGGCTGCGTTGGCGCTTTGTTCTCAAGCAGCCGGGGCCAACAGCACCGACAATTTGCCAACACTGCCGTTGAGCACCGATTCCGCGTTCAACTTCAATCTTCTCATTGCGCTTAGCGACGCCCTTACGGGGGGGTCGGATATCGCTCCTGTCCTGGCCGCTGCTAAAGACCTCAAAGCCGGAGACATGGCTTCTTTCAGCGAGCGGTTCTACAAGCTCGCAAACCACACCAAGACCCAGGCTGAGAGCCCACAAAACGCTGGCGACCCTATCAATGTTCGAGACACTTGGTTCTCTGCCTCGCAGTATTTCCGTCGAGCCGACTTCTACCTGCATGGCAACTGGAGCAACCCGCTTATACATAGCCTATGGACAGAGCAAACCGCAGCATTCAACAAAGCAATAGCTGCCTTACCTATTCCTGGTCAGCGCGTTCGTATTCCAGCTATAGAGGGCAACTTCACCATTGAGGCTATCTGGTACGCCGCATCTGAGAGTAAAAACCGCAAACTGCCAACGTTAGTCATTGGGAATGGCTTTGACGCTGCGCAAGAGGATTCCTACCACTACTTCGTGGCGACGGCCCTAGCTCGAGGGTGGAACTGTATAACTTATGAAGGCCCAGGCCATCCTACTATTCGTCGAGAGCAGGATATTGGGTATATTCCGGAGTGGGAGCACGTTGTTACCCCTGTGGTAGACTATGTTCTCTCGGAAAGGTCGGACGTTGTGGATAAGGACCGGCTTGCACTTATCGGTAACTCTTGGGGCGGGTTCCTGGCTGCCCGCGCAGCGACATTTGAGCCCCGACTTTCCGCGGCGATTCTCATCGACGGTGTCTGGGACACTTATGCTGGATTCTCGACGATGCTGCCCCCTGATCTGATGGCCATGTACGTGGCCGGCAACTACACACAATTCGACCGGGAGGTCCTTTCGCAGCGCGAGGCCGGGAAACTCGCCACTGATTCGGCCTGGGCCCTGGATTATGGCCTGTGGGCGTTCCACACGCACCTGCCCTCCAGTCTTTTCAACCAGAGCAAGCAGTATGGACTGAAGGATGTGGTGGATAAGATCAATATGCCCGTTTTTGTTGGCGATGCTGAGTATGAGACCACTTGGATAGGGCAGCCAAAGCAGGTGGCAGATGCTCTGGGCGATAAGGCTACTCTGCACCGTTTTACTGGGGCTGCTGGCTATCATTGCCAAACTGGCGCTTACCAGGAGCTGACAAGGGCAATTTTTGCCTGGCTGAATAAGACTCTGGGCAAATTGGAAGACAAGTCCTGAGATTATCATGATAACTGTTCTCACTCCTCGAATCAACTTTCAGATTGAATGGTGTCACAGTTTGTGCAATGACCAAAGGGTACCGTAAACAGATCATCAAGTCTAGTAAAGGACTACTAGACTTTTAGTAGACAATTAGATCAATACTATCCCCAGTTGCCTCAATCCAGATATTATTCGTGACTGTTCTACGTATATTGACCACTATTGAAGGGTTTTGGGGACCCTTCCGCCTCCATAAAAAAAAACATAATCGCAATATTCGCTTTTGCTGATATCCGAGTGATGTCACATTATTTAGCTGCTCACTTAAATATAGGAAACAGGTATATTAAACTTTATGAGACACAGGATCTGGTCCAACATTATGGACCAGCATGAGGGATGACGTAGAAACGACAAACCCTCTGTTAATGCCGATCGGCAAGCCTTGTATACGAAGAATCGAAGATTTTCAAAATCTCGTTCGTGCCGGAAAATGTGCTCTATTCTTTTGTAAGATCGACCACAGCCAGCGTAGGACCATGGGAACCTCGTGGTATCCTGCGACATAATTGGATCTCGGAAAAAAGCCGGCCGGATCAATTGCCAGCGGTCTAGTGGCTATGTAGACAGCTGAATCCAGGGAGCCCTGTGCCTGGGAGCATTTCAGGGCTTCTGATTCGTGGACTCGGAAGATGAACACCAGGCGCAATGCAGGATTTGGAGTGTAAGAGGAGTTCTCCTGGATTTATACCTCCCCTGTCTTCCAAGTTGAAAAGCTTGATATTTGGTCATTGTGGTAGCATTAGGTCCACGAGAAGACTAGTTGCTGTCGTGACAAAACCACAGCTTGTATGGTGTAGGAGACGGGAATAGTGGAAGGTACATAAGGTACTCATCTAATCTAACTTCTGTCTGCTCCCTCAAGGTGAGCACGTTGCTGGCACAAGGTCCAAAAAAAACACAGTTTTATCCACAATTCAAGCATTTCCCACCACCTAGAAAAGGTGCGCTGCTCGACTCTGCATAACTTTTAGATGGAACACTAGACAAGGACACCCCGGTCGCGCCAAGAGTTCTTTTAGTGTACAGACCCTTGTCATTTTCATTGAAAAAAATATCGTGCGATTATAGCCGATCCGGGCATGATCGATAAAGACAGGCTAGCGGAGACGAAAGTTAAACCCGATGCCGGTGATGCATCAGGGTCGGATTTACCGGCAACTAGAGACAGTCCGAGAGTGGTTGACTTGACCAGTCCATTTGTATTAATATCGCTATATAAGTCCAAGTACAGCATCAAGTTAACACATCTAGGACACCTGCAATCTAAACCGCGAACTTATTCAGCACCGTTCTCCATCATCTCACTCACCATGTTCGTTGTAGCCGTGGCAGGAGGTACCGAAGGTATCGGAAGAACTGTCTTGGATGCAATCAAGGCGCAGGGAAAATTTGAGCCCATTGTGTTGAGCCGAAAGGTTGGGATTACGGAATACCGTGACTCTTGGTAAGCTGACAGATGTCATAGGCAGACAAGGAGACAGAGGAGCTCATAGGAGCCCGAATCATTGCCGTCGATTATGCCAACGTCGATGAACTTGTGAAGGTCCTGGAGACCAACAACGTTCACACCGTCATTTCTGGTATCGGTGCTGCAGCACCTGGGGAACCTGAGATAAATCTCATTCGCGCCGCGGACAAGGCAACTTCAACTAAGAGATTCATCCCCAGTGTGTTTGGCATCAGATACGAGCAAGAGTAAGCTAATGCTCGATATGGTGTTGTTCCACCACTGCCTCCGCTAATGCCATCAACAGTCAGGCAGGACTCGAATCGGCTGTTAACAAGCTGTCTGCCAGGGCTGCTCTTGAAGACACAAATCTAGAATGGACAATGATCTTCAATGGGTACTTTCTGGATTATTGGGGTATGCCCAAGGTGAAGACCTATCTTAAGCCCTTCACCACGTTTGTTGATATAGCCGCGGGGAAAGCCAGCATCCCAGGGTCTGGAGACACCCCAGGCGTTTTCACGTACAGCCATGATGCGGCCAAGTTCACTGCAGCAGCACTCACGCTTAATAAGTGGGAGAAGGAGTCGTACGTGATCGGCACCAGGATAACACTGAACGACCTGCTTAAGGTCGCGGAAGACGTGCGAGGTGCGTATCTAATTGTTACACTTGAGCGCTGGAACAGGCTAATAATTGCTCATAGGGGTCAAATTCGATGTAACCTATGACTCTCTTGAGACTCTTCGCTCAGGCAAAATCACCGTGCTCCCTGGGCAAGTTGCCATGTATGCGCACTTCCCTAAGGAAAAGTTTCACCGCATGTTTGCCGGCTTTGGCCTGATGTTTGAAGAAGGCCGCCTTAACTTCGAACCGAAGCAGACCTTGAACGATTTGTTCCCGGAAATTAAGCCAGTTTCCGTTAAGGAGATAGTTGAAATTGGCTGGAAATGATGTTGAGAGATGAGATAGAAATGCATTTCAGTACAGGTGTGGTGCTAAGATGGAATAAAAATAGATTTGTGGTGTGAATAATATTGGTTGTTTCACCTGTCCTACCGACCTGCAGTTGACGCAGATCTGCCACGTCCGCAACGTGTTCTCGGATGGTCTGCAGGTGTCAGAGCGACTTCAATGACCTTGTGTCGGCCGTCGATGGGATTCGTTTTGGTGCATCGTGAGGATTTCATATATCATTTCAGGGTTCTGGAGATGTCAGGGTTGGCTTTATGCATTTTCAGGTGTCAGGCTGACCGAGAGGAGAGTCGGTTGTTGCGCTTCCACCAGGGCCCGTTTTGGGCCCCGTTCACTACGGATAAAATATTCGCAGGTGATAACGCAGGACAACCAAACTTGATGTACGGCACGGTATTCTCCTTGCGCTGCTGCATTCGTAGCTTCCCCCAGCTATGAGTCTGAGAGCCGTAACTGTTGCAACGATTCTCAGTCCCGCCGGGATCTCAAACTACTTCAAAGTGCCAAACCAACATGGCATTTTCCAGCATCCAAGGCGCGAAGTACAATTGCCCGGAAGGGTGGGTTCACATCCCACACATGTAGGTCGGTCTAGGTCTATTGGAACACGCCTGTATTCAAGAGCCAAGCTTGGGGGACTCAGCCATTGGTCCTCTCCAACGGCGATGTGTCAGGCTATAGTTCTCACTTACTAACATCCCACATCAAATTCGACCCCTGTCTTCCAGCTTAAGTTCTGTTCGGAGATAGGAACTAGTCCATACATTAACGCCGTCCTGTCAATAATGCTTCATGGACAAGAATTAATCAGCACCATCTCAAGTATTGCCTAACCCGGGCGTGATGACATTTTCACCCCTTGCGGCCTAGTGCGCCTCTAACCAAAGTTTAATATTAGGTCCCGCATTCGATCTTTCAAGTTTAAATCATACCACCCCCGGTCAAGCCGGTGATTTTTTATGTACACGCCAATTCAAGCTAGCTGTGTGACGATCCAAACCCCTGAACAAGTCGGCTTGAGTTGAATTGTTGGATACGTTGCCTTTGGTGTTATCCCAGCCCCGCTCGACATTTAGCATGGTCCACGGGGCGGGGCTCATGCATGCTTAATGCCCTTGTCTCGATCACCTTGGGTCGAGTTGTTCAGTGCCACCTTTCGACTTCAAGACCAGACCCGTTACAAGTTAGGTGCTGGCGCCTCGATGGATCCAATGACATCCAAGGCAAAACCACCACAGACATGGCCTTACCATCATCCTGCCCTTACGTCAGTACATCAACCAATCGCCCCGAACGTGCCGGAGTCCTTCAAGGGCCACCTCCCGCCGCCCCAGTCCATGCCCAGAAGTCCCGAACCCCCCACGTCTATCATCTTCCTCCTCTCAACCGACCACCTCCTCCATCTTATCCGGTACGATGTCTTCCGCGTCTTCGTCTCCAACAAGCTCACTCTCAATACCTGTCCAACAAACCTCTTCACACTCCTCGCCTTTCTCTTCCCCTGCCTCCATCTTCCCCGCAAGGGACTTGTGGTTTGGGGCTAACCGTACGATAAGCAGAGCTGGGAGGTCACCCTCGGCTTTCTTACCAAGTGGTCGTGGACTGTGGAGCATGCGACGATTTAGTTGGATCTAGTAACCACTGGAGGCTGATGATGATGAGGGGAGAGGATACTATACGCTTCTCTGAATCGAAAAGGTTGCCACAATGGAAGCCGACATGCCACCAAATCGCCCTGTCTGTCAGAAAAGGCGGCCGACAAGGGAATTCAATTTTACGGAACATAGCAGGCGCCAAGATTTCGAAGGCCAATCGATGTAAAATAGAAGTCGCCTTTTCGTAGAGGTGTTTCTTCATACCAAGCAGCGCTGATATCAATCCAAATTACTTCCAGTCAAATTAATTTAAATCAATTTCATTTTAAGAATGTTTTGACTTATTAACTTAAGTTAAAATATTCAGATTGAGAAATTACTAAAATTATTAGATTCTTAATTTATTCTTCACTATAGGGCAGGAAGAACAATATTTCACAATATTGCCTAGGAAACATCTTGTTAAACCCTACTATTTATAATTCTCTTGTTTGTTAGAAGTCTAGAGCTAGTACAGCCTAGTTTCGCTTTAATATGGCTTTTCCGGCCTTCTTACTAGTTCTTTTGATGAGTAACAGGCGACAGAATGTGAGTGGCTATATAACCGTATACAACTTGCCTTTAGTTGTCAATAGCTCACCCAAACAGATCCAACTTTAATTTCAATTAAGTGCTTGGAAAGCTGGAAATATTGGATATGCTGTTTAATCTAATGGGGTATGTTTTGTGTGTGTGGCCTACATGAATCTTCCCAGACTTGGTCGAACTATCAAATTAATTCAAATCCCCCTGTCGCAAGTCAAGTCACCCACCTCTCAAGTCACATAATCGGAAAAGTCCGCTCGATTTGAAATGATAGCAGCGCTAGTATCGTTTTGGGAAGTGGAATTTGCTGGCACGCACGATGAACGGCGGCACACCAGCCTCTGGAAATCATACCCCGGATTCCTGTAATGAGGCTGGCAGGATCTTCTACCCCAACAGTCATCGCCACCGAGTGGGTTCTCATCGCTTTTGGAGCCGTCTTGATTCTGGCCCGTTTCTACCTCCGGCTCAAGATCAACCGACAACACCTTGTCATCAGCGATATCTTTATCTGCTTGGCCTGGTGCTCAGCCGTGGCATGCTCATCGTCCGATGTCGTCTTTTTTCGTATGGGGATCCTGCATCCCGGCGTCGACTCTAACCTAAACGGCTATGATGGTCATGAGTTGCAGAGGGTCCTCATCGTGCGTGGCCCGCCTTGTAGGGTCGCTTCGCTCGCGGCCCAGTGCGTATTCTCCCCGATAACTGATATTCTATCTAGTATTTCTGGGCCCGCGGCTTCCCCTTTTTCGCGACGTTTTACCTGTAACAGGCCGCTCTTTTGGGGTTCTACCTACAGATAGTCCCGGACTTCTTCACTATCTATAGAGCCATATTATGGGCGACCATCGTCTACACAGGCCTTGGGTTTATCATTTCTGTCTTGCTTAACCTTGTTATATCCTTGCCAGTTAAAAGGAATCGGTATGGGTTCGACGTCCGACTCCATCGGCCTATCCTGGTATATGTGACTTGACTGACATTTTGTGAGGGCGCTCGATGGGACGGGATGTTTCGACGAGACGGTTAGGCTTTTCCACATTGCATGGGCACTGTACTTTTCTTCCGACATCATCAGTGATCGCTCCCTACTACTCTACTCTCCCGGCTGGACTAGAAAGCTGACTGACAGATTTTCCAAGTATTCTTTTTGCCATTTTATCTCTTTCACACTGTGCCAATACGACGACTATCAGTCCGCTTAGCTCTGTATTGTGTCTTTGGTCTTGGTATTATCGAGATTGCCATAACCCTGACTCGATATGTGGCTCTTAATCTTCCTCCGGATTCGAAAGTCCCATTCACAAACATTGGCAAGTCTTGGCTTTTCTGTTCGGCGCTCGTTCCTCTCTTGCCAAATAACGAAACCCTAGCTTCATCAAGCATCTTAAAAACGGTGTTACAAAACCATCTGTTACGTGGATGATGCGATGCTAACGTGTGTCTTCGCGCAGAGCTTTGGACTGCCATCGACGCAAATCTCGGCGTTGTCATCGCAGCCCTGCCACCTTTGCGACCATACCTGCAAATATTTTGTAGCGGTCGAAAGGAGCATCCCGCTAGTCGTACCAATACGACATGGAATGTTGGGCGTGGCCGGTTTGCAAGACATGACCTGCGACTGTCAGACATGGAAGGGACGACCGCTGGGCAAAATTCCGTCTCGCGGACTGACAGAAACAAAGATGATGTTTCATCTCAGCAATTGAGTCGAGGGGGGTTTATGGCTTCGGGAGCGAGATAGGTCGATGTTGTCTTTATAATACCGATATTTAAGAGCCACTTCCACCGAAGTTCCACCCACTCTCTTCCACCTAAAACTGGGACTTTTTTTTCCCCCTCTTATTATGAAGCATGACTTCAATCTCTTCATTCTATCTATCATCGCTGTTGCCATTCGCTGTTGTCATAATATACGGATTGAAGCAAACGTCGTTTTGTTGTGCTTCAGCTACGTTACACATGATCGTCATTGTTGAACCTCCGAGGTTGGTAGAAGAAAAGTTCAGTACTTTTCTTTCCCACTTTATCAAACTCTGTGATTGCACTCTCGATGAATGAAGATTTCAACTACCGGTATCATCGTAAAGCTGGATTTGTACCTTGGGGTAGAAATCCCGCTAGTGGCTGATGATATAACCTCTGTCTTGTACCCCAGGGTACGAAATCTCAATGCATATGTCTACAGAGTCTCCAGCTGCTGGCTGTAAATTGCCTATCGGTATGTACGGATAAATGGCTGATGGTATGCCACTCGTACCTCGGTTTGTAAAAGTGAAGTGTCGGGCAGAAGTTCATACCCCTACTTTGTACTCCGGGTACGATAACGGCTCTTCCAGTCTGACTCATGCCGTTGAACTACCCTCGTTTCCTTTTGTACCCCGGGTTACGAGATCGTTGGCCTTTCTGGTGGCGCGGGTCGGAACTTGCATTTTGTACCCTGGGGTACAAAAGTCAACTTACTCGCCTCTACCAGCAGGTTCTCTATTGATACTTGGGGAACCTAGGTCTAACCTATAGGCTAGAACCGCATTGTGAAAGGACATGGGTGAGGCGACGAATTGCAAATGCAAAGAAAAATGAAAATCCATCACACATTGGAAGAATTCTCTACGATCTGGAGTCCCTAGAGGATGGGCACTCGTCGCTTCTTTGGCTCAGTGATCGTCGGAAAGCAAAGAAGATCGTTCTGTTCTTCCATGGCGGGGGTTACGTCTCGCATTTGCTGCCTGGACATCTGGAATGATGTTGGCGAGCCTATGTTGGTGTAGGTATTGAGATGAATACCGAAGTCGCAGTGGCTGTTAGGCAAGATATCCAGTGCAGCTCCGCTAGGCGTCGAGCGCCCTGTCTCATCTCCTATCCTGTGGAATCCGTCCCCGAGACATCGTCATCGGAGGAGACTCCGCGGGTGGAAACCTCACTGCCCATTGCTCTGCCACCTGATTGAGCCACATCCCACTGTCCGAGGAGTCGAATTGTCCGAGCCACTGGCGGGTGCTTTTCTTGTCTCGCCATGGCTGACTCGACACACTAAAGACGCCTCATTCGCGGAAAATGCTTGGATCGACATGCTTTTAGGTCCGACCGTGGACAGGTCTACAAGAGAGTTGTTGGAGCCTACAAATATCGACGAGGCACACCAGAAGTTGATCGCATTTCCCCTCGACAGGGACAAGTCTTGCCTGGGTAGGATGGCTTCTGTCTTGATCAATTTTATGTCACGGTGGGAAGCTACGAAGTCTTTCGAGAATAGGCTATCTCTTTTTTACATGAGGTTAAATACTTGAACCCTAAGCTGAACGTGAGGTTCGACATGCAGGACAGGCAGGCACGTGATTTCATTTTGCTTGAAGGTCAGGAGGAACGAGACGGCGAGTGTATCCTGGCGCTGTGTTGACATCGGGCTATGATATCATAGATGTGGGGGGAAAAAACTGTATTCTTTATCATTGTGGAAGCAACTTGACCTTGCAGGAGCAAGAAGCAGCTTACATAGAGTGTATCCTGGCGATGAAGACATGGATGAAGGATTTGCTGGCCACGAGAATTTGGCGTGGGCTGGAGTGAGATTTAGAGGTACCGGAACAGAATTTTAAATACTAGTGACAGTCGATACATGATTCGGTGTCACAACTAGACTCAGTTGATGAGATTGTGAGTGTGCACTTGAGTCTGGACCCTGTATATAATGAAATCAATGGCAACATCCAGCGGCCTAACTCATTCGAACTATACTCCAAGTTGGCTGGATAGGTAACAAAATCTACAGGTACAGACCTTCCAAGTCAATCATATCCTTATGCTTCAAAATGGCCCTGCAGAATTTGAACATTATCACTATCGCGGTCTGAGGGGTTAAAGGACATTGCTGCCGTGCAGTTAGAGGAGTCGAACCCCTTGACGAAGAAAGTATCTTTGACGATGTCGGCAAGGAGGAGCCATTCAGCTGGGACTCGCTCGGCACGCTCAGCTCGCTTCCGGGCGATGATCTCATCGGCCTCGGCTCGAGTGATATCCTTGATGAATCCCATCGTCGAAGAATGTTCTTAGGGCAATAGGTGTTGGTTGGGAGCAGGGTGTCAGCGATTGGATAAATGCTGGGGATAGGGATAGTTACAAGTTATCTCTATCATTTTAATAAAGCTATTAATAGAGCAAAAACTAACGTCGGAAAGAACAAGCCATACAGCTTCGTCTAACGCTACCGGGGAGAGCTACCTCGTCGACGCCTAGCGACCCCTTGAGGCACCGGGCCACGCTCGTCAAATCAGTGGTTGCAGTCATTTTGATGTTCCCCATTCCCAAGTCGATGTCAGATACTCGCAGCGATGGCACGCAGGAACTCAACATTTTCGATGTCTTGATTCGTGTGCTCGTGTGCAGAAGTGCCGTACTTACGATTAGCGGAGAGCTTGACGATGGTCACCTTCTTCTCCGGGTTGACGTAAACGAGCTGGTTCAGCACGCCGATCGCGCTGTAGTCCCCCATGTGCCCTGCAGGAATCCACCACTGGTAGCCGTAGCCGAGGTCGATGCTGTGGCCACCGACAATCGGCTTTCCGGCCTCGCGAATCGCCGAATCGATCGCCGTGGACGCGCGTACCCAGTCCTCGCTAATGATCCGCTTACCCTGCCACAGACCGCCACTCCGGTAAAGCTCCCCGAGTTTCGCATAGTCCCGAGCAGTCAGGTTAAGTCCGGCATAGGACATCTCGGTACCAAGCATGTCGGTGACCCAGAAGCTCGAAGACTCAAAGCCGAGCGGCTGGACGAGCTTCTCGGTCATATATTCGGTGAGGCTGCGCTTGGTGGCGTGCGCGACCAGCGCACCGAGCACCTGAGTCTCGCCCGAGTTGTAGCGGCAGACCATATCGGGTGCACTCTCCTTCACCATACGGGCGATGAAGCCGTCAAGCCCGCCTCCCTGGCCAAGGGTTGCTTGGGTGAGCTGGAAAATATCGGAGTTCGGGTCGTTGTAGTTCTCGCTCCAGCGAGCTCCGGACGACATCTGGAGCACATCTTTGATCGAGACCCCATCGTAGGCGGAGTCGGGATGGACTGGGACGTACTTGCTGATCGGTTCGTCGATACTCGTGATGAAGCCCTCGTCGATGGCGATGCCGACGAGGCAGGAAACGAAACTCTTTGCGACGGACATAGAAAGCCAGTTGACCTTTGGTCCGCCAGTGAGGAGGTAGCGCTCATACCGCACCTGGCCGTCGACGAGCACAAGCAGGGCGGCGGTATCGGTATCTACGAGGAAGTCCTCAGTCGACTTGGTTGCGCCTTCGACGACGTATGAAGCCGGGATCGAAATCCTTGGCCCCACTGGCCAGACGTATGGGGTTGATGAGGCGGGCATCCGGCTCACTGGGGTGAGGTGGTCGATTTGGCATAAGTACTGATGCTGCGGGACCCCGGTAAACAGGCCGGTCTCGTGGAACGAAGCTGGCTGCTTCGGCTTGAAAACCTTGCGGACAAGATATCGGAGCCTGAAAGAGTTGACATTGGCGGTGCGAGATGGCGGCATGATGTTCTTGTGGTACGGAGAGTAGGGTCTACCTATGGCAAATGGTGTGCGTACAGCTCGGTGCGCCCTGTTGACAGCTTTGGAACGGAGGATTGACGCGCTTAAAGCTTGGAGAAGAAGGGGCATGGAGGTGGTCTAATATCATATGAAGGAGGTGTTCCCGCATCTGCTCGCTCCGCGCAACCTCGGCTTCGGGGTATTCCCCTTGTGACTAACAAATGTCCGCTGGCAAGATGGTCGCAAAGGGGTTAACATGACAGTAGCACGTGGTGTCGCGACTTTGGCTCCCGCCACAATAGACCTAACTAGTGTCTTAGCTCGGGATAGAGATATAGACGTGGGGCGTTTGACCTCGGCAACCCCAGCTCTCAGGAAGGGAAGATGACCAAATCAGGTAGAAACTCGAGAAAGCCCCACTTGAGGTCTGACCCCAGCAAATGATAATAAAAACTGCATAGGAGCGATTGTCGACTAGAAGCGAAAAGGGAAATTTCTCGAGAGACGAGAAAAAAATAAGATAAGCCAGGGTGTGATGGCGGCTCATCACCCTGTATAGAGATAAGGGGGGTTGCGATGGTATCTCATCCCACAATGCTGAGAAGACCTTCCCCTCGCCCACAGCAAGACGACGTTAAGAGACAATTGAAAGAGACCACGGAACAGACGGCTAGGGAAATTAGACAGCTTTGCGAGGGGCTTCCGGAGTTCCGACAGGGTCCGGAGTTCCGACAGGGTCCAGACTTATGAGGTGCTCCAACCCTCGAGAGGGCCGCAAGCAGCTCAAGAAACAGTAGAGGAAACCGGGGGGGGAGACACGGAGCAGAAGAGTAGCGGAATAAGATACCGAGGAAACTTAGTACCTACAGCGCTTTTACACTCTAGCTATTATTTACAAGTAATTTAACTAACGCTCAGATCAGCTTGGCAGTTAACGTATTTAATAAGATAGACTCTATTAATATATACCTAACTCTTAATTTATATAAACCTGTAAGGGGCGAGCCCTGAATTTGTCCAACAATAGGGGTCTTGTTTTTAGAAGTATCTAAAGCTAAGGAGAGAAGAGGGAGAGGAGACCTTGCATAGAGGTCGCTGTGAAAACTCTGCTCGCTAGTAGCGTTGCCGGGTTATCGTACTGCCGGCCCGGGCTTGCACCCGGGCCTTTACCCCAGGCCCAGCCTGTGACAGTATCTTAAACTACTTTATTTCTACTTTAACTTATTATAATACTTATATATTTATAAAAGATAGTATTTAAAAAAGATAAAATAATTTTATACTAAGTAATACTAAGCTATTTTAATAGTAAGTATTTTAATATTAGCAGTAATATTAGTATAGTTACTAATTACTATTATTATAGGTTTTTATTAATACCTAAAATAATTTCATATATTAAAGTAGTATTTGGTTTTTTTTTTTAGCCTTACTCAATATCATCAGATAGATCAAAGCCATACAGTAATCTCAAACAGTAGGAATAAATAATAAGGGCTACACCCAGCACCGGAAGAAACAGTAGCTGAATAATAAGGTTGTTACGTACCGGTCTCTGCCTGAAGCTTCTATTCAACCCCTCTGACCTTAACCCTGCTGTCTGTAGATAATAGGGTCAGTTAATGACCCTATTGTCTGCAGTTAACGACCTTGCTATCTGCAGTTAACAACCTTGAGATAGTAACCTTATTCCGAGGAATAGGATATAAGAGAGACTGACGTCTCCTATTGTCAAGGGACCAACTTCCCTTCTAATACTCATCCCATCATAACAACCTTTGAAGATATCGACTACTATGATTTGCAAGGTCCTGGTTACGTATTACCCTGGGTATCAGGGATACGAAAACGGAGCCCACAACGAGACTGGATTTATCTGGGATCTGCAAGATAAAAGGGAAAAATACAAGCTAGGTAACTATCTAAAATTCCTTTAAGAAAAGAACCTCCTGGACCTCTCACCACACCACCCAGAACGCCTGGATAATAACTAAAGGATTGCATTAGCTATATTCGGATGCAGTCTGTTTCTTGATAGGAACAGAGCCAATCCACAGGCAAGCCAGGCCGCCGGCATCAATATTATATTTATCGGGATAGAGCTGGGCGCCTTATATGACCTGACCAATGATATCGAAAACACCGACGACGACAGGGGCCAAAAGTTCCTCGCAGAAATCGGCCGGGATGAATACAACCCCTGGTTCCAGGAGTTATTGTGCTGCGTCGGGCTGGTACGGATGCTAGCCACCTAGGGTGCTGGCTAGAGGGGGGATTCGAATGACTTAAACGGGTCATCATGGGCGTTGGGGATCTTGGGGCGTTAGGTCGGGTCGTGGGAATTGGCGGTGATATATTAAGGTTAAAATGGGTTGAAAAAGTTAGACAGGATTCCGGCAGAGAAGAAAAAAGCAGCTTGAAACCCAAAACTTGGGCCTTGGCAACTGTGACGTGTGCGCAACGAAAATGCAGTAAAATTCAAACACTAGGTTCCCTCATCGAGGGATATTAAAGTAGTATATTAGAGTATTTATACCCAGTATATATCTTAATTTATTCTTATATACTATTCTAGTCTTAAGCTATAATAACGGAATAATGTCTCAGTTTAGTTAAGATACCTAAATATAACAGTCGTGCCTCTAATCTGCCGTATACGTGGTATAGGGTAGGCTAGAGAGCGGTTGCTAGTGGATAAACCGTAGGTTTATATTAGCAGATCGGTTAGGGCGTTACTTACTGCGTAAATATTACGTCTGGTAATAGTTAAGCATAGTAATACGTAGTAAGTTAAGGTAATTGAGATAACCAAGTTATATTAAAAGCTGAGTAGCTGCCCATACTGGATGTGTACTTCTCAGGCGTCTTATATAGTTACGGGGTGATAATAGATTATGGGGATTATCTAATAATTCTAGTAATCCTTATTTTATTGAATTACTTGGATTATTTAGTAATCGGGGTGATTTAATTGTGAGTGGTAGGGATAAGTAGGTAAGTTGTCAGCATATATAACGAGGTCGGGGCCTAGTCCGATATAGGTTGTGACACTAAACTGAACTATTAATCTATCCACTTTATAGAAAACGTATAATATAAAAACAGTAATCTTAACAGCAATTATAACAGAAACATATCCCTTCTATTTTAGCAAGGTCAAATCCACTCTTAAATTCAATCAGCACGGAATTCTTCAGCTATATATTCGAAGTTACACCATTCCACCCCCTTAAAGACGGAAAATTTCGAGGTGGTCGCGAATATACTCTAAACTGCTGCTCCGGAAATCTCCGTCCAGTAGTCCCGTCGAATTGGCCCCGAACTCCAGCAACTGCCTGCTTTCATGCCATGATGGCCAGCGTGTAGAGGCGTTATCAGCAGGGTCGGCTACGCTATCGTTGGGATCAAGAGAATTCACAAACGCAATGAATCGATCC
Source organism: Ilyonectria sp. MPI-CAGE-AT-0026 (assembly GCA_020744155.1). Taxonomy (NCBI): domain Eukaryota; kingdom Fungi; phylum Ascomycota; class Sordariomycetes; order Hypocreales; family Nectriaceae; genus Ilyonectria; species Ilyonectria sp. MPI-CAGE-AT-0026. The sequence goes on from JAGPNQ010000034.1 coordinate 277,943, forward strand.
TGGATGCCCCTGCTGACTTCATCCGTCTTGGCGAACATCCTTGGTAGGTCGGACACGTGGTACGTCCCCAGAATAGGCGTGCCGCGTTCATAAGTGGCGAGATAAGACCATGCAGGTACAGACTCAGGGGCCGAGTCCAGGAAGATTCGGCTGATAAGAATGAATTCAAAGTCTCCAAGAATCGCGGTCAATCGCTTAAACTCTGGGTACGTGTCATTGGCCGAGGCATCTAGTGAGTCGTCGGCACTGCAGCGGGAATACGTGTTGACGAGGCCCGAGACTTGTTCCCTCGTAGCGTTGCGGAAAAGAATTTCGTTCAGATAAGAGATCGTTTCAGCTTTCGTGGTGATGTTGTAAGTGAAGATACCAAATACCGTGCCCTGTGGGAGTGTCAGCTTATTAAATCACGCACAATGCGACTTAACGGCTACAAACCTCGTTCTCCTGGTTGCCGATGATCATGGGTACGGTTGCGTACTTCTGCTTCTGGGCCAATACTTCTGCGCTGGCGGTGATGATATGGCCGTCAGGTCGAGGTGTATAGCTGAATGCGACACTATGATATCCCTGGAAGCTGGGAACCTTGGTTGCGGCATCGGCAAACGTTTTGTAATCAAGGCCACGAAGACAATCTAGTTTCTCCGCATCCGGGGCTGCATCGCAGCCCGCTTCCCGGACCACTGTATCAAAAATCCCCTGCGCCTTCACGCCGTCAACTGGCTCTGCCGGGGTCAGACTGCCGCTGTTCATAATAGCTCCCCTGAATAACGGCCGGCTCTTGTACGTATTATTGCCGTCGTAGAGCGCCATCTGGCTGAAGACACTCATGGCGCCTGCGCTCTCGCCCCATATCGTGACTGCGTCTGGGTCACCGCCAAAGGCCGCAATATTATCCGCAACCCATTCTAGGGCCAATCTCTGGTCAAGCAAGCCCAAGTTGGCCGCACCATCGGCAAGTATCTCCTTTCCTCCTAGGAAGCCGAAGCCTCCAAGGCGGTAATTGGCCCCAACGAAGATGAACGGCTTGCCCTGCGATACTGCCCTGGGGATCAACACGGAGGCGTTGAAAGACTGGGCACTTCCCAGCTGGAAAGCGCCGCCATGTATCCAGAAGAGGACAGGCAGCTTCTCATCGGGCTGGGTGTTCTGTGGTCGCATGACCGAGACGGTAAGGCAGTCTTCCGTTTCGTTCCCTAATGCTGCAGCGAAAAACAACGCTTCCGTGGCGCCGGGTATGCCCAGCACCCGGTTGAACACTGGAGAAGAGTCTGCATTCGTGAATTGAGGGCAAGCAGGGCCAAGACCGGTGGCCTGAATCGTACCATAACCTTCAATGGGCTTTGGTGGCCTCAGTCGGAGAGGACCAATCGGTGGCTGGGCGTAGGGTATGCCGCGATAGTACTCAACATCGTCGACCAAAGACCCGACGATGGTACCGGCGGAAATTGTGACTGTTGCCGGAATGACTTCACTTGAGTTAAGTGGCGCAGCCCGTACGATGCCAAGAAGCGTGGCGAAAATCGAGGTGATGGTCTGCGGCTTCATTGTAACTGTGGAAAGTCGGTAGGACTAGAGAAGAGGACGGGGTACAACTTTAGCAAGCATTCGAAGATGCTGGGCTCTCATATATGCGTGGAACAGAGCCTTGATGCGGCAAGTTTTCAATTTAATGCTTTATAAGCACATGGGCAACGGTGGTTGTCCACAGAGGATCGGACTTCCGCCGAATGCCGCTTAGCCATGGCTGAATTAGAAATTGCAGTTCAACTCTCTAACTACGAGCCATAGTCCTTCCCGGCGATAAGAGTAAATCCATAAGTTAACGCCATTTTTTGAATATACTTCACGGATGATAAGATTAACCAGCATGATCTTGTGCACTCAATTCACCATTCCCGTCACAGATCTGACTCGTGTGATGACATTTTCTGCCTTTTCGGCCTTGTGTGTCTCTCACCAGATTAAGCTCGGAGCCGTGATTTTATCTTGGCTCCGCTTGATGACGTTTTCTCCTCATTCAGCCTAGCCCACGAGGCGGGGTTCATACCTGGTGCGTGCCCTTGTCCAGCTCATTTTAATTGACTTTGTTCAGTACACGACACTCTTCGACTCCGAAGACCTTCTTCGCTACCTACCGCTACGTGTCGACAACAGCAACACAGAGATGGATGTTCGGCAAATCAGGATAATGGAACCCTCTGTTATTCTGCTTTCGTCAGCCCTGGGCGAGCGTGGTGGGGTCAGCCATCATCGCAAACACGTCGGCGCTGAGGCCAAGGCCGAGTCCAGCAAGCAGCGCAGGAAGATTCAAAACCGGAAGAACAAAAGAGCACATCGTGAGTTTTCCCCTGAATCCCTCAGTCCTTGCTAAGCTCATAAGCTTTGAAGGACTGCGGATTAGGGAGCAAGAGCCGACCTCTGTCCAGAGGTCAAGCCCGTTCCAAATCAGGCGCTGGCGCCTCGACGAATCCGATGATTGTCCATCCCAAGATGCCTCGTTAGCATCGAAAGGCGCAACCGACACGTACAAGCCCAGTGGACCACCTCACAGTACATCAATGTGGATATCCGCAAGGCCCCGAATCCTTCAAGGGCCAAAGTCCACCGCCCCAGTCCATGCCCAGGCGTCCCTAACCCCCCCTTCCTTCATCTTTCCCCTCTCAACCGATCATCTCCTCCATCTTATCCAGTATAATGTCTTCCGCGCCTTCGTCTCTAATAAGCGTACCCTCAATACCCTTCTCACGGGCTGGACTGACAAATCACCCTCCCCAAATACCTGCCCCCTCAGCGGCCCTTACAGTGACGACACAATGGTCTACCCCCTGAATCCTAATATTCCTGTCTCCCTCGTCCCGACTCGCCTCCAGCAATCCCGCCCGCACTCTATCTGGATCAACCTTTTTCCCTTCCCCTGCATTCGCGACAACCTTATAAGGTATGAAGGAAGTTTCGACCACTGGGACCTCTTACAAGACCTCGTTGGTGAGCTCATGAGTGCCATGCCGGCTCGAAAGCTACGGGATTCGCCCCCAACCATCACCGTATCCGACCCTAAAACCATGTGGACCCTGCCCCTCACATCAGGATGTGACGAGGATGAGGTCACTGCGGAGCGCACGGGACTTATTGTTTGGGGCGAACCGTACGACATGCAAAGCTGGGAGGCCACCCCCGGCTTCCTTGCGAAGTGGTCGTGGGCTGTGGAGGGATGCGACCATTTAGTTGAATCTAGTAACCGCTGGAGGCGGATGAGAGGAGAGGAACCTATACGCCTCTCTGAATCGAAAAGGTAGCCGCTATGCCGAATAAGTCTCAAAGCAAATAAAGGATGGCCGGCTAACGGGCAATAAGCACTTATCCTTAGAGTACTGTCGACTATAGATCACACCTTAATTTTAGATAACAGACGGGTGGTTATGACCACCATACACAACGCCGAGAGACCAGTTCTATTCACCCAGACGTTAAGTAATCACGCTACATATAAATTATTAGAATATCACGAATTGTATGGCTCCGTGATTCATAGGGTTGTATTTATGAATGGAAATCACGGGTCTGACTATATACTAAGGGCCAGGCCCCTCTTGGTTCCCTACTCCTCGTCCGGCAACCCTACAAGCTTGAGCGAGTCGCTCCACAGCCTCTTCGCCTTATCCACGTCATAGGCATGCGGGGCATACCCAGACGTAGTAAAATTGTCACCCCCTTCAGCATGCGGCTCTGAAACGGCGCAGTTGACGAGGTACTTGCCGCCCTTATATTCCCATGCCTTGCTGACGGCCGCCCATACCGATATTGCGGCACCCTGCTTAATATTCTTTATAATAGAGTATAAGAACTCCATCCCCTTAAGGCATCCGGGGGCATACACTAGATAAGCCCAGTCTGGATAATACCGGGATAGATACTTATAGAGTATAAGTAGCGCGAGCTATAACAGCACTCGATCTCGTTAGCTATATAAATATTAGCTGTCTTAAATTGGCTATAGGCTATAATAGGGTTATAGCTGCCTTTTTAAAAGTCGTAGTTATTGGGGTTATTAATCTCGTAGATAATGTAGGCTGAGGAACTGAGACTAACGACGCGGGACGGGAGGTTGGGGGAGGCGGCAGTAAGGAGACCGGGTTCTAAGAGCGTATAAAAGAGGAAATGCAAGAGGTAACTTAGTTCGTGCCGAACTGAAGCTCGTAGCTATTAGCAGTAAGGCACAGGTCGGGGATAGCTATAATACCGGCATTATTTACAAGGAGGTAATTCTTAAAGGTCTTGGCGAGAATAGCGGCGGCGGCGGCACAGACGGAAGAGAGGTTTGCCTAGTCCTTTTCCATTCCCATCGCTAATCCATGACTCGTCGTGATGACTTTCTTTCCCCTTTCGGACTAGTCACTCTCTCCACAAATAGTAAGTTCCGGGGCCAGAGCTCCAGTACGAAGGTTCCTGATTATCAATGTTTCAGGGTCCAGGGTTAAGCGTGCTTATCTTATTGGACTATACAAACCCGAATTTACACCTGGTGGCGGAAAGCCGATAAGGCGCTATAGGCCATTGTACATGGTCGCTTCCTGTGTTTAGTTTAGATCTCTCCAAGCTCATACAGAGTCCCCTTTCCGCTCCTGCTCCTTCGTGTTCCCTCCTCCTCGGTTTCTTGTGGGGCTTAGTTTTATTGGTAAGCAGCTTGAAGACTATTCTTTAAGTGTTCAGAGTCCATAACGCCTTAGCATGTGCAGTACCTCAGGGGTCTGCCTCTCGCGAGTGTTTTCAATTACATGTGACGTCGAGCAACAGATGTTCGTACGCAAGCGCGGAGTCGTCGAGATGTTCGCGCTTCAGACTGTGCGTTTCTCGTGGCCTCTTATAACCGTACAACCTCGACGAGAGGTTGAACTTCAGCTGTCCCAGATCCCATGAAGGCTGCAACTACAATTGTCCCACAAAACCTTCCGCCCCAATAAGGATAAGCAAGGTCGTGTAGCTCCGAAGATCTAGCCAAATTAACGCCCCCACCGGCCGAACCGAAGCGGCGACAATAGAATAACTTACAAATCACGGTCCACTTTGAAGACCTTTGGCAGGAATTGGAGTAAACCCAATAGGTAATTAGCGTCGTCCTTTGAATGATGATTCACGGACAAAGGTCAATCAATATGATGTCATGTACTGCCATTCACCATTCCCGTCACAGATCTATGACCGGCCGTGATGATATTTCCCTCCTTCCGGCCTGGTGTGTCTCACTAAAATTTAACATCAGGTCCGGAGCTCCCTTGATTTTATCTTAGGTCCGCTCGATGACATTATTCTCCTCCTTCAGTCTAGCTTGCGGGACGGGTGAATTTGAGCGCGTGCTGCTAAGGTGGAGGAGTGCAAAGAGTATGAGGGCGTGGTCAAGCTACATGACTTTTTCAAGGAGAGCCCCCGGATCAAGGAACATCTTGCAAGCAATCTGAGATTGAAGTACGGGAATGGCCTCTGGAGGCACCACCCAGGGCTTGACTCGGAGTCGGTTTCACATTGACTATGGGTGATGATTTCCATACTGATGTGGCACAACCAGATCATGTGAGGCAGAAGCGGATGAGAAAAACGCTATGGGTCTAGCCAATTTCCCAAATACATGTGTTATTGCTGGAAGAACCTCCAAGACGTCTGCAACAGTGGCTAGGAAGGCTCCCTTCCGGCGCTGCCGACCGGCCATTCTGACCATTATGGAGCTGGTCGTGCCTGTATCGTCAAGATGATCTGATTGGTCAAACCCGATTCTGCTGCAGAGCTGTCGGTCTTAGATGTACCTGATCCATTTTCAGGCTCAAAGGGATGATCCTGTTCTGCTAGTCGCTGGATTTATACAGGACCCTGCTTCCTTTAGGCTAACATGGAGACATCCTTGTCAATCGATACAATGGGACAAATGTTACCGCTATGATATAATAGGATAAAATGTCATCGAACTGCAGTGGCAAAACGACTCGGCTTAGTCGGAGCCTTGACACATCGATTTAATAAGCTTGGAGTGCAGAGCCAAACTGAGGAACAGTTGAAAGATTTAAGACTTGGCTGAATCGCTATTTGTAACAACAGCCATCAACAATCTACTGCCTCCATTCCACCTGAAAATTCAACTGCAATCTGATCATAAGATGGTTTCGCCCACCTTGTCACTCTTCCTTTTGGCGGCATCGGAGTTGGTCTCCGCTGTTGACACATCTTCAGTTCTATTTACGTCTGGCACCATTATCGCTTTCGATCAAGAAGCAAATGACCTGAACGTCATCCGCAATGGAAGCATTCTCATTCAGCAAGACCGTATAACCGGTATATGGTCGAATGAGGAAACTCCTCCGGTGTCGATTCCTTCAAACACCACAGTTGTAGATGCAGCAGGCAAGATCATCGCCCCTGGCTTCGTTGATACACACCGTCATGGGTGGCAAACCTTGTTCAAAACTATGTTCTCCAACATTACTCTCATCGAATATTTCGGCCGCTTTGGAGAGGGAGCTTCTGCCGGACGCGTTGATGCGGAGCAGGTATACATCGGCCAGCTCGCTGGCCTTTACGAAGCACTGAACGCGGGCACTACCACATCACTAGATCACGCTCACCACACCTGGTCAGATGAAACATCTTGGGCGGGCCTGAATGCCAGTATAGACAGCGGCGCACGTGTATTCTGGTCGTACACCTTCCATGACGTTGCCAACTATACCATCGAGCAGCAGCTTGTAAACTATCGCGATATAGTGAACGCTGCCCCACAGACAGATACAGCTGTCGAACTAGGTATCGCTTTTGATAGCTTCGACAACGGCTCTGTGGATCCAGAAACGATTGCCTCGATAATCGACTTGGCTAAGTAAGTTCTCTCAGCACTTTAGCGGTGTGACTCGATTGTTGGTGGGTCTAACAAAAGTGTCGCATCAGAGAACTCAACGCCTCGGTACTCACAACCCACAGTGGCGGAGGCGTGTATGGAAGTAAGTTTCTCAGTCTCCGTCTCATCTGCACTACCTTGATGCCTTGGACAACTAACCTAAGTTTAACTTGCAGACTATAACTCTCCGACCACTCTGCAATCTCTTGGTATACTCAACACAAGCATCCCTGTCGTGTTTTCGCACGCGTCGTACGTCACTTTGCGGGACACGATGCTGTTGCGAAGCACGAATCAGTATGTCTCTATCACGCCGGAGTCGGAGATGGGTTTTGGTCTCGGACGTCCGACCAGCAATATGATCATCGACCAGGCCGCCCTAGGTATTGACACGCACGCCTTTCAGTCGAGCGATCTGGTCACTCAAGCGCGCGTATTTCTTCAGACCACGCGGTCAGCAGTCACCGACCAGCTATTCAAAAAATGGCAGGCTCCTAGGTCGAACCCTATGAGCGTCGTCCAGGCTTTTCTCCTTGCCACACGTCACGGAGGCCTCGCACTTCGCCGTCCAGACCTTGGAGTTCTTAGTGTCGGTGCTAAAGCTGACGTCGTTGTGTGGGATGGGACCAGTCCCAGCTTGCTAGGCTGGCTTGACCCCGTGGCGGCGATCATTCTGCACTCCAACGTGGGTGATGTGGAGCATGTTCTTGTCGATGGCAAGTTCGTGAAACGGGATCACAGGCTGGTTGTTGGAGACTACGGTAGCGTCAAGTTAAGATTCTTGGAAGCTTCGAAGCGTATCCAGGAGGACTGGCGGCAAATTCCCCGTCCTGAGCTCGATCAATACACTCCAGCGGGTGCTCCTATTGTTGACCCCGACCAGGTGGATGTTATGGCCGGAAATGGCACGGGGTATGGCCAATTGTATGTTTAGGGTTGGCTCTTGTTGCAGAGTGGTTAACTGGTAAGGTTACTTTTAAAAAGGGTCATAGTTTAATTCCAGCTGAAAGCTCTATCCACGAATTAGACTGTAACTGAAATTGAGTTCCTGGAGAAGGTAGATACCTCAGATAATAATTATACCTCGGCGTGCGCAGAACCACCCATCCCAGGCCCGCCCTCCGCTCCGTTTCCCGTGGCATTTCCACCGCGCCTGTGTCCGCCACAGAGCGAGATGCTCTTCGAGATATTGGTTCCGACCTTGCTGACACGTGAGGTGGGATACTGCTAGGTGCAATAGGTCACGATGGTGGCGAGTGCAATGACGGCCGAAATGGAGTCAATGACGATGCCGGCGATGTCCGATGAGGACAGCTTGTCATCACTAGCCATTTTAGGGGAATCGACGGGCCGGGATGGAAACGAGAAGTGGAGGTTGAAATATATGTTATCTAAAGGGTGAATGAACAGGCCAAGTTTAACTTATCGCGCAGCCTGTTAACCTATTCAGCTTTGGGAAGGTACTTGAGGTTGATAATGTCTGCGATGCCCCCGTTGACATCACTGCCGTCCAAGGGCCACGCCCATGATAATGACGCCCACGGTGCTGGAAGACATTTGGTCCTCCTCTGCGCACTTCTCAGTCAAGGGGCCGGCAACGAGCCGGACCCATGCGGCAACCCTCTTGATGTTCCGACTAGGAGTCAAGGGCCAACAGGAGCCGACATCCTCATCGACTGGGTCCATATCGGTCAGGGACCACTATGTTGTCGAGTGCGACGCCAGATCTACTGGGGCCGCAGGTATGTTTGGCGGAGGGCATCAGCACGACGGCAACTGACAGGGGGATACCGGGTGGTAGACATATCCTGAGAAGCTTCGCAACCTTGGGGAGCTTTGACACCCAGATATATTCTCCAGCGCCGTGCTCGCCAGCCATAACGGTGACGACTACTGTTGCGCCGCAGTAAAACTAGCATCGTGCTTGTCAGCCACTGTTCCCATGCACAAATTATCGCCGGCCGTCTCTGGTACCACCATGTGTGGTGGTGCCCGCCGATCCCTTGTCAACAACACGACTGTTACAGCAGAGTCAAATCAGCGCGGACTCATATAACAGCACGTGGGTTATCTGGCACCTGATGAAAAAGCAAAGTGCCGATGTGTAAGACCATTATATCAACCCACACCACTCTGGCTGATCGATACCCATGCCAAAAACGGGATGGCCAGGGAAAGTTAAGATGCAAAGAAGGACAGGCTGGGAGTCCGTGGACCCGGGGGACATGTCACAAGTAGCCGGGCGAGGCGGGAAGGTTTTGCGGCTAACAGGCATCTCTGACATATACGAAGCCATCGTCGGTCGAAACCCTCCTCGGGGCATGATACGAGGCACCGGAAAGCCAAAAAGCCATTGTCATCTCCTCGGATTGAAGCTACACACATATGTACCTTCAATACTGTGATTTGAGTAATATCTTATACCACATGGGCACCCCCACTAGCATGCATAGTATGATCAGTGATCCACTGAGCCTCAGGGCTAGCCAACAGAGCAACCACACCAGCAATATCTGCAGGGAGGCCTGGTCGGCCCATCGGACTCCATTCAGAGATTTTTGCATCAATCTCTTCCAGCGTCATGTTTTCACCTCCGGGCAGGTACTTGGCAGCGGCCTCAGCATACATGTCCGTCTTTACACCGCCTGGAGCTATACAGTTGACTGTGATATTGCGCTGTCCGAAATCCCAGGCTAAACATTTAACCATGCCTTGAATTGCTGCCTTGGAAGCAGAATAAAGAGCATGGTTTGGAATACTCTTGATTGTATTAGTCTTTATATAATCCTCGGCGAAAACAGGGACGTTATGCGTGCGTACCATGACTGCAGAAATCGAAGAAATCAGGATCAATCGACCCGAATCGTTGAGATGCTTGTGCGCCTGCTGAGCCGCAATGAACTGTGCCTTGACGTTGACACCCAAGACTCGATCGATTTCCTCCTCCTTAACCTCGTCCAAGTTTCCAAAGTGCTCAATCCCAGAGTTGCTCATGACGATGTCAATTCCGCCAAACTCAGTCTTTGCTTTCTGAAACATGGCCGCAATTTCCTGACCGCTGGAGACATCAGCTTTGATGGTGATGGCCTCAACTCCCAAGTTGCGTGCCTTGGAGGCCACAACCTCGGCTGCCGCAGCGGAGGAGACATAATTGACGACAATGTTGGCCCCATGCTCAGCAAGACGCAATGCAATGGCAGCACCAATCCCACGGCTGGATCCAGTGACTTGGACGCATTAGCACTAGTGAATGGCATCACTGGCCAGTCATCAGCAACAAGACTCACCTAGTGCAACCTTGCCTGCCAAGGACTTAGTCTCAGAAGCGGGGCTCATGATGTTGAGTTTTGAAGGGGTTTGTAAGACGAGATGGTGGTGCTTGAATGATGATGATGTGTGGTTGTTGATTCCCCATTTAGTAACAGACCGAGTTGTACCTTATAAGTGTTTTGCATTTTCTGAAAATCTTTAGTATTTTATTATTTGTCTGCACTTCACACTAGCTCCGTTAACCGATCATCGGCACGTCGGTCGGTCTTTAGGTCGCCGATCAGCAGAGTCTTAATCGCGAAGACTACCCCATCAACCCCACGGTTCGTCCCACACCCACCAGAATCTTAATTTGCGTTGGCTATTTTCTCGCTCTTCGGCCTTAAAACCCGGTCGGCCTTGTCACGTCACCAACCAGCAGAGTCTCAATCGCGACGATGATCCCGTCAACTCCACTCTTAGTCCCACATCCATCATCCTATTTTCTCGCTCCTCGGCCTTGAAGCCTTGGCGACTTTGCCATCTCGCGGTTCCGAACTACCGTTTCACAAGGGGTGAGTCCCGAAGTGTGCTGAGCGACTGGAACCAATCCTGCTTCTCCGATCCTACGACTGGAGAGAACTACGATGACAGGTCATCTTCCTACATATAAGAAGTCCTCGTGTTGACCTTTGTATATGTTATCGCTGCTTTCCCCAATGTTGCGGATCTCTCTGACCCTCCAACGTAGCACAACCAAATTCCTTTCACCCTTGATTCACATCACGTCCAACTACAGACGAAGCTTGGCCATGTTCTCAGTGAAATATTTATTCATTTCCCCACAAAAATCATATTCTTGATCATCAAGTAATATTCTCCAAAGAGTGCCCTGCCACATTGAGTCTGTAAACTTCGAGCCTAACTTTGCGACCACAGAATCGTTTTCCAGCCTTGGAGGCTATTGCAACAGGTTAAGCTATGATGAAACTAAAGCGCGTCTGATTAATGGCATCCGTAGATGTAGTAATCATGTTGTAATACTTTTAAATGTGATTGTTGGACGAGTCGAGCCACTCCAAATACCAGGCCAGCGCAAAGTCCTGTCCGCCCACACAGTTGGTTCGGCATCAGTCGGCTTTGCCTGCAGGCCAAACCCACATTCACACACGTAACAACCGCTGTGGCCTCTCCTACCGGGATGTTTTGCCATACCACCTTTTGTACTTTGTTGAGGGTATCAGGGGTGGTGACTAGCTGCTCGCCTATCAATGTCAGCACATGCCCTAACTCGATCACTCGTCTTTCCTCCCGTTGCCTCCACTCTTGGCCCCTGCTAGTGAGTCCACGCGACCCTGGGGTCTTGGTGACAGACAGGCCTTGGACAGCACCACGGTCTCGGCCCGGACCGGATGCTCCGTGGCAAGGATACTCCTGGTTAAAAGTGGATTGGGTCCCGGTTGGCGAGATGAGGAGAGTCAAGGCCATCACAGTCCACGGTTAAGATGCGTCTATGTTGGTATGGGGTGGGAACTGGATATTGTCCCCCTTGAGATCTGAAGGTAGTCGGCTCCTGCCTTCGAATGCTCAATGCATTACTCAAACGGAACGATTCTCGACCTTGATTGCAACCATGAACGGACAGAGCGCTTGGGCTAAGTTTACTAAGAACGCAGAGGTTGGCGACCCAGTCCTTTTGTCTCGCTCCGACCGCCTCACTGTCGCATTCAAGGGAACAAATGAGCCCGAGCTGGACAGCGTCAAGGACATACCAAATATGGAGCGTGAAGCCCAGAATGCGGAGCTCCTGTACTGCCCGCCCAACAACCAGTTCAGGCCCATCGTTAGGTACCAGGGCGGTGATGTCCCCGTCGACTTGTTAGAGGTGCTGGCTGTGCGCCTCAAAGCGTCTCTCTACTTCTTCGAGATGAAGTCACTGATTGTTCAGGACGATGTGTCCATCGTCAAGGGTTGGATTTGCTGCCGCCTCCGTCCATCGATGGAGTCTTACACCAAACTGACGCATCAAACTGACCACTTCAGTGTCAACAGCCAAGTATCCTCCACGCTTTGTTTCGACGAAGATAGGAGGCTCATGGTTGAGGTATCATTCCAACAGCAAGCTTCTGATGACATAGAACCGATTCGGCTTGACGTTAAATTTCACGACCATTCATGCTATGGGACAATTAGCGGGTTCCCTTTAACCCTCAAGGTGAGTCTATCGTATTTTAATGCTCCCGCTTTATTATGTTAAGCGTACTGAGGCTTTGCTTGTAGATGCTGAAGGAGTACTGGGATCGCCGCTGAGCTTATGTGTCACACCTCAGGTTGAGGCGCGGCAGAGAAATTGCACGAGAAGAGGATATGAAAGAGCTGGCCTAAAGACATAAGGGAGAAATTGAAAAAATTAATAGATTAAGTTCCTGTGATACTCCTACCACTACTACTATTACTACTTCAGTAGGTAATTACAACTTAGGTCTTTAGAGTAAGTAAGACTCTAGCCGATCTGCTAATATAAACCTACAGTTTATCCACCAGCAATCCATCTCTTGCCTACCCTAAACCACATATACAGCAGGCCAGAGGCACAACCATTACAAGTAAAAGGGAACAATTACTCCTGACCACTCCTCTTGTCGGTAGCATTATTAAGGTCCATATCTCTATCTGACAAGAACTATAACTTCCAGCCTCTAACGAACCCAACATCGCCACATTTAGGGTAGCGAGTTATTATCCGGTCCTCACCATCAGGGAACTCAAACAGATCAATCATTAGCTGCAGCTCATACCCAATACTTTGCTGAGACGTCTTCAAAAGTCTATCATCCACGTAGATCCGTACTTCGTTCTTGTCCCATTCGGCAGCATAGGTGTGCCACTCTGTCGCATCAAATCCCTGCAGAGTAACCTTGTCCATATCCTCGACGAGCTGGGGGTCATGATGCGCCTTGACACCAAGTGAGATCTCGGCACCATCCCTCTCACCATTGCGGCGCACCTGATCCCCGAACAGCTCTACAATGCAGATCTCGCCACTTTCCGATGCCCCTCGATCCTCGACCCCTACGAGCCAGAATGCTAACATGACGGTTGAATCATCACTGGCTCGCAATCTAGCCTCGACGCGGGCCGGTGCACTCGGTGTGTAAAGTTTGCGTGTCGGCTGAGGCGTCTGCACGATTAAATCACGACGGTGGCGATGGGTGCCATGGGGAGATCCCTCTATGCCAGAGTATAGAGCTGTCTGAATGTTTGACACACGCATATTACTGTCGGATGGAAGCCATGCAAGCTGATCGGCGTGGATTTGCAGCTGGAGGTACGAGTTCTTGACGCAGTAGCGGGCTTCGGAGTGTGCAGGCTTCGTCCACTGGGGCAGGTAATGCGGGATCCAAAGAGTAGGAGATAAGGCTGAAGAGCTGAATTGTGCGTCAAATATCAGGTTCTCATCTTCCAAGGACCTCATTATGAACAGCTGGAAGGTTTTTTAACTTGCGTGTTGATGTTGCGGTAGGAATGAGTAACAGAGTAAAATAAGCGTAGAGGTTCACGATTGTCTACATGCGGGGTGGTGTTGAATCAAGTGTGCTAGCGTCGGAATTTCATCGTAGCGACTTCCTCATTGTTCCGAGGGATCCGCATTTGTAGTGTGGTGCCCGGGCATAGGTGAAGCGGCCTGCTGGAAAGTAGATCAAGTAGCTCATGTTCCCGTCAATCTGTAGACGGTCATAGCTTGTTCATACGCTTTGTAGCATCTTCTTATCCCCCCTCCTCACAGCCCATTGCATATCTACCCTTAGAAGCTCGTGAAGGGGGACGTCGGAAAGACTAGACTGGTTTTTAAGGAGGGTGTCAGCCCAGACCTCAGAGATAAAACCATCCAGACTCCCCTTATATGGGCTGCGAAAGACGGAGCTGCCGATGTGGTCAGGCTTCTGCTCGAGAAGGGTGTCGAGGTAGACTTTTCCCCGAACGACGATGAGAGCGATACAACGCCCCTCGCCAAGGCCCTGGACTATTCGTTGAACACCGAAGACTACTCCCTCGTCAAACCACTCATCGACCGCGGTGTACAGGCGCGCTCGGACGTGTGCTGGGTGCCCGGACGTGTACTGGGACAACCGCTCGCCCCTAAAACTCGCAGCAGCAAACGCCCTCGAGGAGATGGTGACACTTTTCCTTAGGATTAATGAAGAGTCCCTAAAACACAGCTAATACTTACGAGTAGCGCGGTCTAGGGTCAGGGGTGAGATACGGGAAAGCGATACCGAGAGATGCTAGAACCGCAATTAGCGTCGTATTGTTCAGCCCAGTGTGGCGACCTAGACCCAGGCAGGCAGTCAGTCTCGTGTACGGTCCCTAGGATGGACTGACAGAACTGGCCTTCAGCCCTAACGGTCCTACTCTGGACTGAGCGAGGAAGGCGACGGTCCCCGTTGGGAAAGATGTAGCGGTACTGGGTTTCCATTAAGCTTGCTTTTGCTTCGGACGTGATGCTGGATCTCCTTTGTGCTTGTCCATGTCACGGTCGTGATTCTGACGAATGACGAAGTTCTAGTTGCGACGCGGCTTGCAGGGGACTCAGGGGACCATTTCCTGTTCAGATCTTAGTTCAGGAATGTCCCGACCTAACTGCCACTAGCCATTCCGCTCTGAATCAGGCACCGCTGGGCTACGTCAACTCTCTTAACTTCACAAGTAATGATTTGTGTCTAGGATTGCGTGTCATCCCTGCTCGGCATGAAATAAAATGCCAGCCCCGGAGTCACCGAGCCCTAGCTGCATTTATCGCAGGCACCAGAGGTCACCTGAAACGTATCGAAACGTCGACGGTTGGGATATTGGTCTAGTCAAAGCTAAGATAAAGTTTCTCGCTTACAGCTTGAGGGGTCGAGCTGAAAGCTTAACAGGGCACGGAGTAACGTCTTCGTGTATACCCGTATTGTCATAGAGTTGGCGCCGTGAAATTGGTACTTTATGGTCAATGACTCGCTCGTGTTGTTCTCCCTGTCGACCTTGTAAGACAATCGTGACCCCATGTTGTCCAGCCCTATAAACGACGCAACTCCTCTCAACCTTATGCAGACTCCATCCATCGCTTGTATAGCTGATGAATTCCGGGTGCTTCCACTCATCTCTGTCAGTAATCTTTGTTGACAAGCATGTATTGGTTTTGGCACATCTGGTCCTTGTTTTTGGCTATCCTCACTTTACCAGCTGAGGTCCACAGTCAGCTCTCTGAGTTGCCAGTCTGCGCTGTATGTCTTTCTTTTCCTCAATAACACACACTTCTGGTTGTAGAAACTGACCTTAGCTCAGCTCGACTGTTTCCAGGATGTGGTTGCAAGTCTATCATGCTCATCAACAAATGAGACATGTATCTGCGCTGAATTAGTCGGGTCAGCGAACATGACTGCTTGTGTCCTGGGGAATTGCACTGTAAAGGAATCATTGAGTAAGCTTTCAAATACTTGCATATTTCCAAACAAATTTACCTCCTCTTCGTCCTTCCTCTCTCTCGTTGTGAGGGACTCTCTTCGCGCTAACCGGCTTCGTTTTCTAGCTACTCAGAACATTACTACAACGGCTTGCAATATAGCTCCTCGACGTGCCTCTGTCTCATACAACGCTATAATTATTACGTTTACGATACTATCTACTATTCTCGTCGCTCAAAGACTCGCTTTCCGAATCTATGCCACGATTGGACTTAGCACCGATGATTATCTTATACTACTGGCTACGCTCTCCAACATACCGCTCACAGTTCTCGGGGTGTATGGACTAAATGGGAATGGACTGGGCCAAGAGGTGTGGACTGTACCATTTGAATCCATTTACAAGTTCGGCAAATACTTTTTTGTCGCAGCGCTCCTTTACTTTCTGGTTATGACACTCGTCAAGCTCGCATTATTGTTCTTCTATCTACGCATCTTCCCTTTCACGCCAATCTCACAAATAATTCGGGGTACTATTGCGTTTTGCATCTTACAGGGACTAATCATCATTTTCGTCACAATCTTTCTCTGCCAACCAATCAGTTTCTTCTGGGAAGGCTGGGATGGAGAACACACCGGGCATTGTTTGAGTAACAGGCTTATTATATGGACTAACGCCATTATCAGCATCGCCCTCGATTTTTGGATGTTGGGAATTCCACTCTCGCAGCTCAGAGGCCTCAATTTGAGTCGGCGGAAGAAACTTGGCGTGGGAGCTATGTTTTGCGTGGGTGCTTTGTGAGTCAAGTCAACCGATTCCGTTTGCAACAATATTAACATCATCACAGTGTCACAGTGGTCAGCATTCTACGCCTCAGTGCATTGGTTAATTTCCAAGCGTCATCTGGGAATGCAACCTGGAATTACTTTGGTGCCTCGGTGTGGTCTGTTGTTGAGACAAATGTTGGCATACTTTGTACCTGTATGCCAACCTTGCGTCTTTTCCTGGTCCGATATTTTCCAGCCTTGTCAAACTCGGCGCAGCGGTCATCTTTCAATGCTCACGCGTTCAGCATGCCGCCGGGGCGCAATGGTAACGGCCAAAAGGGTGCGGTGCAAAGCTTGTCAGTGTATTTGAACTTGGATAAGACTTTCAAACCAGGAAAAGTACATGATGGTGGTCGCGATAGAATGCCTGCAGCGGGCCGTGCCGAGAACGATGAGACCGAGTTGATTCACATGCGAGAGTTTTGAGCCAAGCAGGGCGGCTGATGTATGTGGTTGTTTAGCAGGTCGTACTACTTCCTATTTATTCCCTGTTTCTTGAAATGTTGTCATCTCTGATCAGCAATACCAGTTTGGTCAGTGGGAGTACCAAATAGGGATAACAAATCTAATCACGAAGATATAGAGATGATATTAAATTAATTGATTATAAAAATAATAATATATCTAAAAGTAAATCCTACTTAAGTTAGTAAAATAAATGAAATCTTAAATATAGTTAAATTACTTATAAAATTACATATATAAATTAAGAAAATAAATTCTTTACTAGTAACTTTCTTATAGCTGTTAAGAATATTTATAAAGCTAAGATAAAATCCTATTAATAATATAATAGAGATAAGTTCGATACTAATTACAACTTTAATCTAATAGATCTTATAATATACACTAACTCTCTAAAGAGACAGCCTGCTAGACACACTCTAAAAGCTACAATACACCTCCAAAGGCAGTATTACAGCTCTATAATACCGCCTCTCCTACGCGAAATTCCTCTAGCAGCAGTTTGCATCCCGCAATCAAGCATTTCATTTCAAAGCCTAACAATTTCTCTTTGACCAGATGCATTCGGGCTCCTATAATACGTGGCTTCCGCTTTGCCACCGGGACACTCGAGTAAGCAATGTTCATCGTCTAAGCAGTGCCGGCCGTCAAACATGCATTTAGGACATAGGTCAAAGTCGCCTGCTTGACAAACGCCGCAGTGAAAATAGCGCTCTGTTGTAACAGTCCCACAAAGGCTGCAAACACAAGTCTGAGGCCACCCCTTGTAGATTTCCTCAAGCGTCATTGGATATTGCTGAGAGTCGTTGGCCATCAACTTTTCCGATCGATGAAGCTGTTCGGATTGACCATTTTGAACTGATGTCGCGCGCTTGCCGGATTGATTCTGCGCCAATGATTCAAGGGGGCTGTCCAATCTGGATGGAAACATCTCCAGCAGTTTCCAGGCCGGGGGTCTCTGAGTTGGGTTTTCGGTTCGGCAAGCCGCAATGACATTTCGGAGATATTGTGGAATAGAATCAACCAACGGAAGATCAACCGCATAACCATTACTGTTGGTGCCTGTGCCCTCTGCATTCCGGGAGCCGGGAGTATCCTCGGCGCGGCTTGAACCTAGTGTAGTTTCCATGTGCGTAGCTATCCGCCAAAGCAGAAAGCCCAGTTGGTATATGTCGGTTTGAGGAAGTGCCGGCATTGGTTCTTCTGTTACTGCGGCGTGACGACATTCCGGCGGTGGTAATTCACCCGTTGTGGTGCCTATGGCGTGAAATGTCGATCGGAAACGATATAAAACAACATTATCGAACCCATCGAGTCCCACCCCGTCTTTTACCACTTCGCCCAGTATTCCGATCACGAACCCTCTCGTATGAACCTTGGCAACGGCCTGGACAAGCTGCCTGCACCACTTTTCACGCTTGTCCCATCCGAATAGCTCGCGGGATCCGCGAGCCTGCCTCATCAAGGCGAGCAGCTGCCTGTGTGCTGGTATCTCGGATAGAAAGCCTTTCAGTGCGGCAGTCTTCCCATCGAGGATCACGCCAACAAACGGATTGATTCCGTGAGTTCCTCTCATACTCAGCAAAACTTGCAGTTCGTAGGACGCTGAACTGATCTGGGCTGGAAGGGATCCAATGCGAGCATCTAGAACCCATCGCGGTTTGAGGAAAGAGATGAAATTCAAACTCGGATTGGCTGGTGACAACGGCCGTGTATCAAGGTCTTCTTCCAAGAACCATGGCACATTCATATGACGGAGCATATCAGTTGACATCCTTAGATATGCTTCACTTCGTGAAGTCTTTTTTATCTGCACAGGCAATTCGCACGGGCCTTTGACATCGCCGAAGCGCGAGTCTCTCCCTAGATAAAAGCTCAGATGGGAATCCTGCCCAAATGGAGAGAGACGCATCAAAGTTTTCTCCACTACCGTGAGCAGACCGGTTGGGAGATGCTGTGGCTTTCTCCATCTGGATGATACATCACTGACAGGCAATCTCATTGCGTCCCAATATGGAGCCTCGACACTGATGGTCATTGATATCGAGACTCGTTTCCATTCTCGTGGTGTGTTGGCGAACATCATCTCGTACCAGTGGACTCTAGTGAAGTCAGTATTCTGCTCCTGCCGACTTTCGTAGCAAAATAACTTTGGGCCAATTTTAGAAGTTGTGTATAATCCTGGTCTGAAAGAAGGTCCCAGCTCAAAAGAGCTAGCAGGGGCGGTTGGTTGTAATGGTTGACTTTGAGGTCCCGAATTGTCTACTCTGGATGCAGCGGGTCCTTGCGCAGCCATTTCAAGACGGCCTTTGTCTGTTGCACATTGAGAACTCTTCATCACAAGTTCATCTTGTGGGGTGTTTATCGTGACTAGGGAGTCACGATCAAAACTTTCGGAGGTGTGATACAATTCAGCGATGGGTAATGGTTGCACGCCAATGGAATGTTTCATCTGAAAGATTGATTGTGGTGGTAACAGCGTATTTGGTGAGGCGAACTCAAGTAGTCGATCTTCTTGCAAGTTCCCCGTACCGATTGATGTACGGCTGATGTTTGTGATGGCAGACTAGATTTCGTTAGTTTCGTGGCCAACGCGCCCTAGCGAAAGCTCAATCTGATGAACCGATGTCCTATTTAGCGGTTAGAAAAGTAATTGACGGAACAAGACTTGGCGAGGCTGACATCAGCTGTGCGCTCATAGCTAATAGTATGGCCTCTCGAGAATCCTTTAGGTTGTCTCGCAAGCTGATAACCCTTTCTTTGTGAATGAGCCAAGCTAGGCGACGGGGCTTGTGTCCACACTCTTCCCCTCCTTTCTTCAACAACTTAGTTGTTGCAAATTCATTCGGCTCTAGGAGAGTCTTTTTGGATTTCGACAATAACTCAAAAATACCACTTTTCTCGGAATCTCCCGTCGCCTGCTCTATGACTTGGAGCATGCGGTGGAATAGTTGAACTTTTTCCTATACTGGTGTTATCCGCTTGTTTTTTTTAAGGAGGATTCCTGTCGCAGGTTTACGAACCTGCAATTCTTGTATTTCTCTTGAGCCGTTGCATATGGCATGCGCAAGCCCGAGGCCAGTGACCACAGTCTGGCATAGTGTCACAACACTCGCCACTAACCCTACGGCTTCTGCCATGTTAGAAACGGCGCATGTAACGCATGAAAATCTTTGGAATCCAATATGAGATTCCTGAATATTATAGTACTCGGGACTTATAGGACTTCGCTCTCAGCATTATCCTGGGTAGTAATTGAAACAGGTTGAAAGTGAAAATAGTTCCCCTGTAAAGATGCTAATAGCATACGCTCATCCCATGCGTCTGCATAAGGAAGGATAGAATTGGAAACTGGCGAGATGTACTGTAAGGCGGGGGAGCGCTGAGTAAAATACACTGGGAGCATGTGCTCGAAAGCCTCACTCTGACAAAAATGAGGCGACATTGTGCACACGTGGACATAGTGGGGCTTGAAACATGCGTGCCTATTAGGCCTCAGGAGGGGTTTGCGTCTTGACAACAACTGCCCCAATTCCAGCCCATGTCGTCAGCAGATATCGCTACCCGAATCGGTTGAAGGCCACATCACCGAGTTTTTAGCCAAATGTTGGCGACAAGGAGTCAAAGAAAACTTTGAAGTGGCAGCATCTCTTGTTGGATCCTGTATCGTTCGAAATTCTTTGAAGTTTGACGGTTCAGGTGAGTAGAAAGCGTCCAATAGTCTAAAGCGGATCCGTTCTGGAGTTGGAAAGATATTATTGACATGAATTAACCTTTATTTTGTATCAAATAGATTTCATCTGCCCGTCTGTCGTATTCTGAGGCTATCAGAAACATGGATCGCTGGCTGACTTCGCTTGTGGAACGGCCCTGAGACATGCATCACTAGCTCACTTCACTCGGGGAAGGGTTCTGAGACTATCAGAAGCGTCCATCGCTAGCTCACTTCGCTCAGGGCAGGTTCCGAGACTATCAGAAACATGCATCGCTAACTCACCGTTTCTGCGCCTTTATCTCTCCATATCCGTCCATTCGGCCGGCGCGAGATGGCATCCATCTCCATATTCCATTCCGTGGGCTCCAGGCTTTGCAGGAGCAGTCTGGAAGTAAGTCCCGCGAGCCAATCGCCGTACATACTGCAATATGTTCTCAATTTAGACGAGGGTGGAGTCAAGTAGATACAGCTACGGTACATAAATATCCGCGCCGATGCTCGAGATCGAACAGCCTACTTTACCCTCAACATACCTGGTATTTGCCTTGCACGTCCTACTAGGGGCTCAGTAGAGTCTATCATGGCGGATGATCGCGGCAAGCTCGTTGATCGCAACGTGGTCGACTCATCCCTCTTCCGCACGGATCTAAGCGTAGAGACAACTGTCGCGTCAAATAGGCCGCTAAAATGTCAAAATGGCCGATGCCAGTATGAGAGGCATCCATGCCTGGCAGCTTGTATGGCTCGTACAACCAAAGAGGCTCCATCATACGCGGTTTATACCCGGAAATGCGATGTTCTATGTCGGGAGGTAAGCGCATGGCCTCACGGCAGAGCATGTGACTGCACTCATAAGACATCTCATGCTCGGAGAAAAAGAGACGGCGACGTGCCAGCAGGCCCTCCTGGTACATCCATCCCCGCGTGGCCCAGGTTGAGCCCGAGCGGATGTGGAGGGTTAGGTCTGGTGGGATGCACACGAGGGCGTGGCCCAGGACAAGAGCACTGAGTTGCAGGTTCCTTGGACGTCCCCGGACACCGGGCAGGCCTACTGACGCGTTCTTCTCGGCTGCGGCTATCAGCATTACCTCAGCGTTAGCATAGACGGTGTGCATGTGCCACAGTTGTATCTGCTGTATGGCCTCGTTGCCCGGCTGCACGATGTAATGAAGGGTTTCTTGCCTTGTTCCTTTTTCGCCTTTCTACTTGATACTGCTCTAAGTTGTGTGAGAGGTCACATGTGGTTTCGCCTGTACCAATCATCCATTTCCAAGATACCGAGGTGCATCAACTGAATAAAATCGGTATGGGGCCGCTCAAACTCCTGATCATATGTATCCACTATAGTCCCTATGCCCGGATCAACGAAGTCCCCGAAAAAAGGATTCTCGCCGTCCCCGTAAAAGAAATCATGGGCCTCGCGACTGACATAGATGGGTTTTCCTTGAACTGGGCACTGGTCATCGACACAAATGACGATCGCTGGCCGGTCCGCAGCAGCTCGCTCGCGCCACCCCAGCTTGCTTCGCATTTCTATAAGCAACCCCTGATAATGTCCGCTAGACCGAAGGAAGTAAAGAAAGCTGAGTTCGACCGCCCGAAGTGTCGACGGCAGCACAAGCATCAGGTCCATCAAGTCCTCCTGCTTGACGAGAAAGCGCGAGAGACTAAAATCGTGTAGATTCGTCCATAGGTCGACAGGGAAGATTGTACGCAGCGGGATAAAGTGTTTTTCACCGCTGGCACTTGCAGATTCATAGAGGTTTTCGGGGGTCCCAAGGTTGGTTGAGAGGCTTATACGCTGTAAGTCTGGTGCTCTTTGTAGTGGTTTCTTGAGATTTCCACTGCGGAAAGAGTGCCAGCCTTCCTCATCTTGACCGCCAACAAGAAGAGATAGATCGATGCGAGAGAACCCAGGTCTGCTGAAAATTGTAACGAGGTCGCTGTACTCAGGGCTGTCTGTATCATCAAAAATACGGCAGTTTATACCGGTAAGAAGCTGGTTAGTATCGATAACAAACTCGAAGATACCAGCAGTTGGGTTCTCGCAGTGAAATCGGGCAGTCTCGCGACATATAACAGAAAACCCACGCCACTTGCTCTTTTCATCGCCTTGCCAGCTCTCTGCAAAAGGTTCATTTTCCTGCTCTTCAGCAACTGGCCAACCTCTAGGTAGATGATAGATCAGTCCGGGAGGTAGAGAGCGAATCATTGGCGTCTGGTACAGAGGTCTAACGGGGCACCCATGAGCTGCAGGCATTACAGTGATCTTCCGCAAGTTGGGGAAACGGGGCAGACCGTACTGCAGAGCTTCCGCATCGCTGTTGGTGGCAATGACCTGATTTTGCTCATGCAGCAGGTTTTGATACAGTCTGTACGACTGTACTGGGCTAAGCCGTCCCTCAAACCGATGTGCAACTTCAATATGGCGAGGTTGCTTTACATCAAGAATGCCATACTCAGCTATCAATGAAGAATTATCCCGGAATTCTTTCAAGTACCAAGCTGGAACTCCAGATATATCGCCAATATCGGTGTTGCCTTCGTCATCATCGTGATCCTCGTCGGACCCCCAAAAGCTCTTAACCTCAGCCGGGTGAGCCAAGCGAGCATCGTCATAAATGATCTCAACAATGTTTCTTCGGAATTCTTCGTGGTTTGCGACAGCCCTGAAGACGGCCACGTTGAGTGGGTTGGGTGAGAGGAAAAGGCGGCTGAGGCGGAGTTGAACGATGTTGTGGAGATTGGTGCACGTTGAGCGGAGGCTCTTGATGTCGCTGTTCGGCAGCCTGGCTAAAATGTTGTTGAGAAGCTCCCGCGGCAGATGGACGAAGGCCCAAGTCCTGTTTGGACGCGGCCAGAAGAGCAACGCATGGCGAAAGAAGTTGGTGAGGCTCAGAAACAAAGATTACAGGAGGTGAGTGAGAGATGGAGTTTGCCAACGGGTGCAGGGACGGCAATAAATAATAAATAAGTAGCTCGATCACGTGATACATAGCGGCTTTGTGCTTTTGTGAAGATCAAGACAAGAGAACGGTCTTTGCGGGCCTGCCAACGCCTTTCGGAACGAAGCTTTCGGCATGGCTTAGAGGGCACATTAGACGTCAAGAGATCTGAGCGTTAGAACAAATGAGTATAAAATACTAGGCTGGTGTCTACAGCTAAAGAAGCCTAGGTATAATAACCTAGGGCTAGGGCTACAGGCTAAGCAGGTCTATAGCTTAGACCTACAATCTGCAGATTGCAATCTCACAAACAAGCCCATCGAGAGAGCACGTTGTGCCATCTCATCGAGTATCCGTGCGTCTGGGTATTACCCCGGGTCACTGCTATCTAGAGGACTTGTCTGGCGAGCCTCAAACAAGACGGGGCAGTCGTCGAAATACAACTCCTCAAGGGCATTACTACCGCTCTCCTGTCCGATCGAGGCAAACCAATTAATATGACACTCCTGACTGAAGACGTATTGTCTAAGTGCGAGCACTCGAGCTGCGGGAATTCGATGCCACCAAACCCAAGGCCCTGACCATTTAACAAGCAGCTGTGATAGCCTCTACTATCTCCCAATACACACATAGACATTGGCCTGAAGCCCGGAGCAATCACTCTTGACAGCTGGATTCCATTCGTAAAAGTCAGCTAGGTTAATGCCGTTTGTATTGGAAATCGCCCAGCATCCATCGTCGGCCTGAACGAAGTAAAAGTCCTTGCAGTCGCTCGCGATGCCATCCTGGACGGGTGAGGATGTCGACCCGCTATTTCCGCTGGTGGTGCTGGTGGCGGCCTTGATACCGACGCAGACGTACACCTTGGCCCCAAGTCCGGTGCAGTCATTCTTGACGCTTGGGTTCCATTTATAAAAGTCATTCAGCTCAATGTTGTTAGAGTCAGCAATGGCCCAGCACCCGTCGTCGGCCTGAACAAGGTAGAAATCCTCACAATCGGAGACCATGTTCGACTGCACGGGGCTGGGCGTGACAACTCCTGTGACCGTGGCCGTGGCCGTGGACGAGGCGGCGCTGGTTAAGGTCCCATCAGAATCGTCCTCCCCTGGTGGACTGCCGTCCTCGTTGGTTGATATGCAGTAGTACGTGCCGATGGGCAAGCCGGTGCAGTCGCTCTTGATGGACGGGTTTATATGATACAAATCATCAAACTCAAGCCAGGTGAAAGCCAGGACTGACTCGCACGAGTCGTACGAGTCTGGGGCGAACCAAGTGGTGCAGTTCTCAATCTCGCCGGCTGCACGTGGGCTAGGCGGGACATTCTCATCCGTTTCAGGGGCTGTGGTTCAGTGCTGTGTATTAGCACCGGCTAGGCTGAGAGATGGAGATAGGCGTAGAGAACTGACCTGGTGTTGCGGACTCGAGGGAGACGCAGTATGAGACGCTCTCCGACACGGTGCAGGGGTAGTTGTAGGAGTGTTCAGACCCGTTGGAAGTATTCTGGGTAACCGCAGGATCTCAAAGCGCTTCTTCGCCGAGAGTCGCGCTGACTGGCGAGATATGTATAAGAATTCCGAGACGCACACGACCGGAGGCGAAAGGTATATTGATGAGGAAGTGGACACTCCGCTCTTCTGGGGCACGGCACAAGACTGCGAGTTTGATGGAGAAGACTACCAACTTGGCTTCGGAGCCCATGTTGGGGGCAAGTTCAACGTCGATTTCACCTACGGCTTCTCATTGATTGTAAGTCGTAATTTCCCTGGCACGAACTCCTCCTTGCTCTCGTGCATGCATTGAACACCATCTAAAGGGATGACGCAGGCCTCTATGGACAACGTGTTTGATGTCAAACAGGCCAACGGATGGCTTAATGTAGAAGGAGAGTCCGATTTGACCCTTTCCTTCGGCGGTGTCGGCGAGGTTGATTTTGACAAGGGCAATCAGGGCAACCCAGCATACACCAGCAACAAGGTCGTGAAGCTCAAGGGTCATACGCTAAACCCATCCAGAAACAGCGTCATGACATTCGAGCCGTACTGGAATCTCGATTACATGCTGGCATCGTTCAACGACTTAGAGAGCAGCGGCAGCGGCGCCAGTGCGCCCTACTTTGATGGAAAGCTCAGCACCCGTATCAAGTCGGACTTCGGAGGCATTGACGTCAACTTCCCACCTAACCCAGAGGATAAACTAGGCACTAGGAACGTCCAGCGTGATAATAACAGGATTGCCTTGGATAACTCCAACGTCATCTACAACTCCGGCGGCAGTGGTGGAAAACTTGCCATGAGCACTTTCTTCGTGTTCGGTATCAAGATCGGCCTAAGCTTGTTCGGTGAGAAGCGCCGCATCGAAATTCCTCTCATCGATGTACGTGCTCAGGGCAGTTGCCACAGTTTTGAGAATTTTGGCTGACAGAGATAGATGACGATGAACTACAGAACGCTTACAGAGTGGAAATTCTACCCATCCCCAGGCTTTGCTCCTGAAACATGTCTGACCACTAGTGTCTCGTACATTCCTATATCCATGCTCTTATTGGGGTGACTGTTTCCAATATACTGGAATGTTGTTATACTAACTCGAATTTGCCAAGAACGCGCGGACAGTAATCCTATGAAATGGATAAAGAGTACGTCTCCTTTTCTTCCTTTTGGTTCGTAGCCAAGGATCCTAGACCACTGACTTGACTTTGACAGTAAAACCATTGGATGGGATGTATATGAGGGTCTTCCCTACATTATCAGCGACAGCGTAAGTACCGCAACATCACAACCCAGAGCGACACCGTCTACGTGTCCGCAAGAGTCATTCTGACAATCAAAAGCAACGGCATGGGGAAGACGGCGCTTGCTATCCCAACCAGCCATCCGTAGGCGCAGACAAAGCCTGGGGCTATTCCGCCGACTCCAACGTCAACCCGGATAACTATATGGATGCAAGCGCGGCCGATTCCATCGAAGAGTCCAAGGAATCTTTTCCGTGCACCAGCTGTCTGACATGTAGCGAGAGTGCCAAAAAGGGCGAGGTTTGCTGCGGCTGCGCAAATATGGATATTGACCTTGGTTACAAAGACACCCCAGCGTGCGCATCCGACATTGACACCGGGGGTCCTTGGCCTGGGGCACTCTCAGGTAACCCGGTGTCGGCCAGGGGGGAGTCTACAGATGATGGCGACTTGTCCAGTCTTGACGAGCGCGCCTGGGATCCCAACAATCCCACAGCGTATTTGTCCGCGAAGGGAGTCGCCGTCTGCCCCAACATTTCGGGTGCAGGGAAAAAGTACAAAGTTCACGGTGCTTACAGGTATCCCTCATTCCCGGAAGATTCGGCACGCGTTTGGGAAGGGATCGAAAATAACAGATGGGGTTCCATTTCACGATACTGGGGCAACACATCATCATCGTGTTCGGACTGGACGGTTGGTAGTTTGCAACCACATGACACAGCGTGGATTACGAACGCCAATGGCAACCTCGAAGAGGTTCGGGGACACTACCAGAGTAAGTTCCTTGGAGTTTTCGCGACAATGGTCCAGTAGAATTACAGGTCCTTGAATATCTCATGAATATCCTGCCTCCCTAGTAACAGACACTGACATAATCATTCCTCACTATAGCCGAACACGTCTTTGAAGGCCAGCTCATCGCCGACTTTTTTTACCCAGTGGCTGGACAAGGGCCAAATTGAAAATCAGATGACGGCGCCGTCGGACCCTCAGCCCAAATTCCCCTGCCAGACCACGGCGACGTGGATCCTAACCGGGAGAACTGCGTTTCCTTGGAGGCTTGATAACCGACCAAGACCATTTATCCACCTTCTCCTTGCGGAGTTGGGCAACATTAGCAACCTAGACCGCCTCGCTATCCTTAAGGCGCGGCCCAATCGCATGAAGGGTTCCATGTTTGGCGGCAAGCAGTCCACGGCCTTGGCCAGTTACGCGGACATGACGCCGGAGCAGCAGCTTCTGGCCACCAAAGAGATGGGTATGTCATCTCCCTCTTTCCAAATTTCGCTTGCTTGTTTCTCACTGTCTGTTCGTTAATTCTAGGCATGGTCTTCCACTATCTCAATGACCCGACCGTGTGGGCAAGGTTCTGTGCTACCTACGAAGCCCTATATGACCTGTTTGGCGACTTCGATACCTTCTATGCCACTCAAACCACCGGTGCAACGGTTCCCTCACTCCAAGATGAGTGGAAGGAGTTTATCGAGGTAGTCCTAACCTCGCTGGTAAACCGATCCAAGGCGGCATTTGAGCTGCAAACTATCATTGCCCTCGAGTAAGAACCATCACTTCCTAGTCATTCTACCTCCTGTTGAAGAGTGTAACCTGCTTACCGCCACATCACAGAGGAATATTTCGATTCGTTCCCAGCATGGCAATTCATGGTATCCATTGGGTTAAGAACATTGGAGTGAACCAGCCCAAGATTCGCATCGAGGGAACGTGCCCGCATCTTGATGAAATCATCGCCGATGACTGATGAACATTTAAATGTTGAGCAGGAATCAGGTTCACGACAGACAAGACATAGAAACTCACTCCATGGTGGCCAACTTTGTTATGGTGAGTTTGGGCTGAGTCTGGTGCCACCCATGCCGCTGTCCGTTGGGCAAGGGAGTCAGTTCCTTGGCAATTCATGGCTGATTCTCTTCCCCGGTCGTTCTGCAGCTTCGCTCTGGTCTGGTTTGATAGTGCCCGCGAGATTAACGGTAGCTCTTCGTCCGAGCCCGCTCTCTGGATTCACCGCGAGATCTGTGTTGTAGTTTTGCTCACCTTTGTGTGTTCGGCTTGTATTATTTTAGTATTCTCGAGGTGGGGACAAGGAAAGATGTAGGTTGGCAAGTTAGTTAGTTGGTCAGTCATCTAATTTCCATTCGTCACATAATGTCACCATGAGAATCAACGCACCTATATCCTCATACAAGCACCTCCTTCTTGAACCTTCATAAGTCTTAACTAGGAAAGTGACCATAAAAAACGTGTCATTAAAATTGAACATATTTACATTTGTAGACGGAGTATAGGGGTCGTTGTGGATGGCGGACTAGTCCTACGTTTACCTCCACCCAAACGAGTCTTACCCTATACACAAAATGCGAATGGTCATCTCAAGACCCTTCCGCAACAATACGCACCTGAACCACAAACAGATAATACCGCGCCCCAAGAGCAGCGAAGTACTCGTGCTCCTAGCCTAGCCGCATCAAGAGAGCCCTCATGCATAATGGTGGCTACAACCCCCGAAGCAGAAGAGGAACCTGAGCACCCTAGACCTGGCTCACCGAGAAAGCGTCGCATTGTCCTTATCACCAGTCCCAACGAACATGGGTAGACACCGGCGAACACGGAGAAGCGATAAACAGCCGCCCAGGGTCTTTCAAGCCAACGTCGGCAAGATTTCCCCGGTCTACGACTGTGCCCTTGCGGTAGCAGATTCCGAGCAATACGACATGATCCTTCTACCGAAACTTTGGACAACTTTTATAGACTCCCGGTATCTCACGAAAACTCATCCGGAGTATGACACATTTACGCCCGTTGAAACGTGGGAAAGTAATAGCACTCGACCCAGGGTAATGACATATGTCCGGCGAGATCCAAGACTCCTAACAGACCAGAACGGACCCTGTCGAACCCGAGACACTCTGTAGCTCACAGTCAACGATATAACAAAAGTTAATTTCTACCGCCAGAACGACGAAAACTATGCTCTGGATACTCTATTACGATAGCCTGTTCCGGAACGCTGCCTCGTAGCCGGCGACTTCAACGATAGACATCCTACTTGGTAGACGGGATAGACCACAAACCGGGGCCAAGATATCGCCTCCTGGGCATCAGGAAACGACTCATTCGTCTTCCTACTCACACATTTGCATTTGGGAAGAAAGCTGTTATCCCTGATCGGTCGACCAGTTCTTAGCTCTAGATTCCCGTAGGGACGGTGGCGAGTAGCGTGAGCAGCACCCTGGAATACATTGTTACCAATTGTGTTACTTCTCGGCTCCCAGCTACTAAGGTAAAGATATCATCTATTTCACAAGAAATTCTATTCCCAGTTCGTCCCAGGACCGTTTGAATTTATGCAGGACGCATGCAGCTGATACGGGGTTGTCTTGCGACAAAGCACCTCCCGAGCTCGGTAATGAGAAGCCCATCGATGAGTGACCAAATTATAATTATTGCTACTGGTTCGGTGGAGAGCAAGGTACCCTGGCTGCCTAGGTACAATACCGGTACTGTAGTACTACGTAGTAGGTGACGCACTCAAAAGCAAGGACCAACAGGTGGAGGGGGCAAGATAAACTTCAGCAAGGTTACAGGCACAGGGATTCCTCCGACACGCCTGACTCAGCTCTGCGGCAGGCTTTTAGGAATTGACTGGCTCGGCTGAAGATGCCTTGTAAATGCGACCATGCGTTGGCTCTGCAGGTTGCAAAAGAACCATCACCCTCCGTGCCTCCCGGAAGCCAAGGGACCATGTTCGAATAATGCAGATTTACGGATTTCGTTCTATACCCGTCTTTACGCCTGGGCTCTTCAGAAGCCCGGATGCCCGGGGTTCAGACTCAGCAGTCAGGCCGCCCCTCCTGCATCCGAGCTTTTCGGTTGAAGCCGCGATCTTTATATCAATCATAGTGCCAACCCACCCCTCGCTAAAGAATTAAATGAATGCGTCATTCGCGCATCTTGAAGATCCCTTGGCGATCTTACTCGTTAAAGAAGAGTTGCGTTACGAGCTCAGTTTGTCTGAAGCGTCTGGTTGGGTATATGTCTGTTCTTAATTGCGTCAGGTCCCCGCTTTGAGTTCCTGTATATCCTTCATACTGAAGTAGCTAAAAGGATATTACTATAACAATTAAACACCCTGTCGAATCATATACCTGAGTACTACCAGCTATAATAATAATTAGAGTACTCTGAACTTTGACTTAAAATAGTGCAACTGGCTGATCTAACACGCCGAGTTATCTAAAACACACACCGTAACAAGTCTGATATCCAGAAAAATACTTTCTGTTTGATAACCCCTGAATTAACTGCTGAGCCAGAGGAATAGAATACCCTAGGTATTGTTGTTAGATTGGATTATGTACAAAGCATCCGATCGGGTGGTTACGCGGTGACCCCAGGAGTCCGGCCGAGGGCTCACCGAGCTTTTAGCAGTCGCGGGCCGAATAGGAAGGCGGTCACAGAGACTAATAACACGTTGCCGCGGCAGGGATAGCTTAGAGAGAAAGACACACAATACACACAGTGATGACTGGCTAAGTTAACTGAGTGCCACGCAACATCAGTAATGCCAAAGTCAAGTAATTCTTCAGCAGCACTCAGCGCTGAAAACCACGCGCAATTATGTATCGGTGTGCCGTGGTGCTGTGGTGCAGTAGTGTAGCGGCGCTCCACCCTGTTAAGGTTAGTAAAGGCCGAACCGAGCTCAAAAGTCAGCAATACAGCTTGGATGCAGCCGGTATCCGATCCTATTGGTGGTAGATACGAGGCACTGCATTAGCTGCTTCCGTTCATAGGTAGACACCGCTAGATATCACCTGGTGCAAGCCTGGTTTCAACCAACCAACATTGCGCCCGCACGCCCTGTGCCAGTAGGTGCCAACACATCACGAGCATGCGGAAATGTGTCCGCTCAAGACCATCAATCAGAGTAGAACTGAGGAGCAGGATGGGCTTAAGGGGACAAGGACTCAATTTGAGAAATGCACGACACAGCACGCGCTTGAGGAAATAAGGACACAGGTAATGCAAGGCAGAACACGGTA
This sequence comes from Ilyonectria sp. MPI-CAGE-AT-0026, assembly GCA_020744155.1. Classification (NCBI taxonomy): domain Eukaryota; kingdom Fungi; phylum Ascomycota; class Sordariomycetes; order Hypocreales; family Nectriaceae; genus Ilyonectria; species Ilyonectria sp. MPI-CAGE-AT-0026. The sequence goes on from JAGPNQ010000034.1 coordinate 309,260, forward strand.
TTGGCTTGAGGAGACCAGGACACAATTTGAGCCATGCACATGTATATTAGTCATCTGGGCTCTTTCGGTTTAAGCCCCATGGCGTTAATAAATTGATTGATTGAGACCACACTTTTCTTCTTTGTTTCCCTCCCTTTTCATCCCCAGCACTTCGGTTCCAAGCGCAACCCGCGACGAGATGGCTGACGACGCGACCCCGGAGCGGGGCTCGAGCCCGCAGGATCCACCGTCACCATTGCAAGACATCCTAGCGGAGAACCCTGTACAGGTGGACGTGAGTGTACTCTGCACTACCCCCGAGCCAAGCAATGTAGATCACCGTTGACAAGCTCTTTGTTGTTGTTGTAGGACGCTATACCAGATCACGATTCTGTCTTGGACGAGTCGTAAGATCCCCAACCCTTGATTCTGGCCGTGGACAGAGACTGACAGGCTTGCTCCAGAGAAGGAGAAACATCCAGCCAGTTAACGTCCCTGAAGTCTAGCATCGTAAATTACAAGTATGGTTGCGCTACTTGGCTCTGATATCTGGAAGATATCTAACAAGCTGTGTCGTATGATTGATCAGATACGAGGTCAGTGTCGGAGAGGAATATTGTGCTCCGCGCGGCTTGCTAACAGCGTCGTAGAACGGACGCCGCTATCATGCATTCAGAGAAGGGACATATCCAGTGGTATTTGCTCCAAACAAAAGTCTGTTTGGTGATAAAGGAAAAATGCTCACCGGACCATCAATAGCCGAATGACGAACAGGAGCAAGATCGCATGGACATGGTAAATCACATATATTCTCTGTTATTGGGAGGAAAATTGTATCTTGCTCCGATTGGTGACAACGTCCAGCGCGTGCTTGACCTCGGTACCGGGACAGGAATCTGGGCAATGGATTTTGCAGAGTGAGTGTCCATCCGTCGCTACCACTTCAGTCTCGGAAGATAAACAGCTGATGATTGGAATCCAGCGAACATCCAGGCGCAGAGGTTCTTGGGATTGACTTGAGCCCTATCCAACCTGTATGGTACGGAGAGTCCCCCTCCTCTTCTTGAATGTCAGTAACAATAACATGCAGGACCCCGCCTAATTGTATTTTTGAAGTCGACGATTTTGAGTCCAACTGGCTTTATCGCCAGCCCTTCGACTACATACACGCCCGGGAATTAGAAGGATGCATAGCAAACCCGGATCGACTCTTTCGGCAGGCACTCGAGCATTTGGCACCTGGCGGATACCTTGAAATGCAAGCCGTTGATGGTTTTTTTGAGTCCGATGACGGCACTGCCGAACTGGCCGTCCATGCTCAAGCCTGGATAAGGAGCATGCTTGACGGCGCGAGGCAATTTGGCAAACCTTTGGATACTTGCTCCGAGTGGAAGGGGCAAATGGAGGCTGCAGGCTTTGTGGATGTTCAGCAAGAAGTTTTCAAGGTCAGCAGCTATTTTGGGAAATTTTGTGAAGTCTGGGTCTTGGTGGTCTTGTCAATGCTAATGGTAGAACGCAGTTCCCGATCGGACCTTGGCCCAAAGACCCAAAACTCAAGGAGATTGGGACTTGGCAGTATTGGCAAGAGCTACAAGTCGTAGAATCCTACACACACGGAATCTATTCTCGCATACTCGGGTGGGATAATTTAGAGATAGAAGTGTTCAAGGCCAAGGTAAAGAACGACTTCAGGAACCCGGCAATCCACATCTATCTGCCGGTCGTTTTTGTTTGGGGGAGAAAGCCTTGATCAGCCCGAGCCGCGTCGTACGTTCAATACCCTGGTGCAGTGTGCAGTGTGCAGTGGAAGAAAGCCCCCCATTAACTCATTGAGGCCTTGGCTGCATAATGGGCAATGGATTAATAGGTTCGATAATTCAGCTGGGCCATGTCGTGGTGGCTATGCCGCTGTGATGCTTCTGCGCGTTGGCGGACTCTGAGTGCATGCTCCGAGTTGTGGGCGCAACCGAGCTGGAAAGCTTGACCAGGCTGGGCCTGTGGTCATTTCTCACACTGCTGCACTGCCGTGGATGGGTCGATAATTTCCACACTTTTTTCCAATTGGGACGAATGGGAACTTTCGAGGTGGACTCATACCGGCAGGGCGGCAGGGTGTGCATGCCCGTCCAGACCTTCGCCTGAATCTGGCTTGTCACCTCACTTCCACCGTTTCGCCTTGAAATTTATTGTTGGCTGGGATATGGTGAAGATACCAGATAGTGTGCGTTATGATACCTGATTGTTGCTTCGCCTCACTAAAAGTACACGTGTAGCGAGACCCTGGCCCAATAGTCACAATACCCTTGGCAAACTAACAACTGAACTGGAATGAAGGCGCCTGTCGGCAGATGAACACCCCTGCTTCTGCATTGTTCTGGCCCCGCACGCGGAAAGCTCCGCGTTCCGTCTAGTCTGGAGGGGGGGCGGGATTCTCACGTTATTGGCGGCTGGTCCTTGTTGCCTCAAATCTACAGGTCACCTGTAATCACAATTTCAACCCTGCTCTACAATCCCCCTCCCTGTCAAGACTCTTGTTGCAACCTTGACCCCTTGCGTTTTTCTTCGTGCCCCAGGAACCCCTATTATTTGGCCGGGAGCGGGATTCTAGTACTAATTGGGCACTGGCATCGCTCGCCCATACATCCTCCCGTTGTCCCGGACATCCACTTCTGATTTTACGCGTCTGATAAATGGGACCAGCCCTTTTGTCGTTGTTTTCGTAGACCTTCGGATAGCAGCAGCATCAGCAGCAGCAGAGCAGCAGTATCGCTCGGCCACAATCGATATGGCATCGACAGATGGAACGCCGCCGCTTTCCCAGGGCGTGGCCTACGGGCTAGTCATTGGCTTTGGCATCGCCTTCGCACTGATGATGAACTTGATCACCTGGGTGTCGAGGAAGTATCTCAATGAATCCAACGACACCAACATGCTCATGACGGCCAAGAAGAGCGTCAAGACCGGCTTGGTCGCCGCCGCCGTCGTGTCGTCATGGTGCTATGCGGCCACGCTCCTGAACTCGGTCCGCATCACCTATCTCTACGGCTTCGCGGGTCTCTGGTGGTTTGTCTCAGGCGTCTCGGTCCAGATTGTGCTGTTCGCCATCATGGCCATCGAGCTCAAGAGACGCGCACCCCGCGCCAACACCATCCTCGAGGCTCTGCGCATTCGCTTCGGGACCAATACGCACCTCGTCTACTTTGCATACGGCGTGTCGGTGCAAATCATCATCACAGCGGCGTTGTTACTTGGTGGCTCGGCCGCCTTCTCAGTGACGACCGGCGCGAACATTGTAAGAGCCTGTGCCCGGAGTTGACATTGAATTGAAGGAGGCTAACAACACTGCCCTCGTCAGGTTGCCATGAACTATCTGATCCCCCTCGGCGTGGTCATCTACACGTATCTCGGAGGTCTGAAGTCCACCATCTTGTCCGATTACATTCAGTAAGCCAGGCTCCGAATTGAACTTGGGTGTTGGCATGGTCCGATACTGACTCGATACGTTTCGCAGCACTCTCGTCATATACATCATTCTCTTCATCTTCATGTTCAAGGTCATGGCGGTGAAGTCGCTGCCCGTTCTGGGGTCGCCCGGCGCGCTCTGGGACTTGCTGCAGACAGACGCCGCCATGGCTACCGGTGGCGCTATTGGAGCCAAGGATGGCTCATATCTCACCATGCAATCTGGTGAGGCACTTCTACTCGCCGGAGTCATCTTGGTCTCGAGCTTTGGATGTGTGTTTGTCGACCCCGCCTACGGTCAGAAGGCCATCGCCGGCGAGCCCAACGCCGTCGTACGCGGTTACTTTTACGGAGCTTTCGCGTGGTTCGCGATCCCTCTCGGGCTCTGCGCCACGTTGAGTTTCGTGGCCGTCGGACTCGCAAACACCGAGTACTGGCCAGTGGCCGGCGGCGTGACCATGTACCAGATCAGCAACGCCTTGATTCTTCCTCTCGCTGCCGAGGCCGTCATGGGTAAGGGCGGCGCGGCTGCGGTCGTCGTCATGATCTTCATGGCCGTCACATCGTCTTTCAGTGCCGAAATCATTGCCCACGCCTCCATCGTCACGTTCGACATCTACCAGCCCTACATCAACCCCAAGGCTGACGACAAGCGGCTGAAACTCGTCTCACACGTCGCTCTTACATTCTTTGCCATCTTCTCGGCGTCATTCGCTACGGCGCTCAACTACAGCGGTATTTCTATGGGATGGATACTAGAGTTCTCCGGAGTCATTCTCGGGTCGGCCGTCTTCCCCATCACGCTGGGTGTCAATTCAGCTTACGTCTCTCCATTGTATATGACCTGGGCTGCCCCAATTGGCACAGTGTGCGCGGTCTCTGCGTGGATCGGCACCGCCAAGGGTAAGTTCGGCGAGGTTACAGTAGACACGCTGTACGACAATTGGCCAATGTTCGCAGGCTGCACCGTCGCATTGCTGTTGCCTGCTCTGATCTGGGCAGTCATGTTTGTCTTCCCCAGCCAGAGGAAGCCATATGACTGGGACCGTCTCTTTCTCATGCAGGCGGCGGAGCCTCGACCAGGCGACAAGGAGTACACCATGGACGACCTCAGTGATATTGGCGATGATTGGGATCCGAAGGCGCTGGCGAAGGCTAGCCGCGATGCCAAGATCATCTCTACAGTCATGGTTCTCATCTTCCTCATCATCATACCATTTTCGCTCTACGGAACAGGATACAAGTTCAGCCGAAAGTTTTTCACTGGCTGGACGGTCCTCGTCTTTATCTGGTCCTGGGTTGCCGCTCTCCTCATCTGGTGCTTGCCGATCTGGGAGGCAAGACATACATGGATGGCCGTTCTGAAGGGGCTGGCTGGCAAATCTGAGAAACGCGCGGTATCACCACCGGACAGCAGGAATGAAAATGAAGTCTCGGAGAAGGATCGCGTGTCGACGGGTGAGACACATCCAGTAGCATGAATTATGCATTCATGACTTGACCTTGGGATGAATCTGGCTTCGCTTAGCGCTACTTGGATGGTGTTGTCAGCTCTGCGCCTGGCAACGTGCTTTTTCCTTTTTTACAATAGTTTAATACGCCCTGTCATGACGCCTTCGAGGCCTAGAAATTGACTATCATTCTTACGCCTGACCTTGCCCTGACGTGGCCTGAACTTGTTGGACCCGAGGGACAGGAGCGAGATCGAGGTTCTTCACCGACTGACTGGTAATGCAATGCTGCACTGCAGTCGACCCCTGCTCCGTGATTGAGGACCCCTGCTCTGCCGTTGATCCCTGCCCCTTTCGAACTACTGCTACTAAATCGCGGGAGTCGGGTCTGTCCGTCTGGTCCCAAGAACGGCGCCATTCTTATCTCTTCCCTCTTCCCCTAGACTCAAGCCCTCGCCCTACCCCGCGGTACAAGTGAATTTTATTCCATGCGCGTTTTCCGAGAGAAATGTGTGGCTGAGATTCGCTGCCGTTTTCTAGGCTAGGTCCCAACAGTCGTCATCCGCATGTTCCGACGTTGCCGGGATGGGCATCAACTGCCGCTGCAAACTGGTGTGATTCGATCCCTGAGAATGCCATGATTGCAGCATCGCTTAAGCACACTGCGTGCTGTTCCGGCTCTGTGGTCATGGTGTGACCACCAAAATGCACTACGAATCCTTCAATGTAACGTTGGGGCGGGGTAACGGAACAGGTGGGATGGCTTCGTTTCTCGCGGGATGCGAACTCCGCACACACCGAGTCTCGCGCATCCCCATTGGCACACAGGGTCCCAACGAGAATAGCCGTTCTCTCTTCCCTCTTCCCTCTTCCCGTAAAAACGTCAAGATGTCCTCTGGCTGCCCCGCCACGCAGACAATCAAAATCTAGACTTGGGATGGCGTCTCGCTGCTGAGTGAGCCGAGGAAAGGTACAATAGGGCCTCATTTACAACGACTTTAAAAGCAACGTATATTGAGATAGATCAACGCAATTCTCAGTAGTCAACACTTACCACGTTCCTCAGTAGTCAACGCCTACCACGTCCCTCATGACATGCAACATGGCAGTGACCTTCTCCTCCTCTAATCTCCTGGCAATCAGCGTCAACCCGATAAGGGCATCCTCATGATTCTCCGGCTTCCCGTCTAGCAGTTGTCAGTATCGCGACATTTCCATGGCATCCAAGCCAGCTGTTTGGAACTCACAGTAGTCCATAACCTCCTTGTCCTTTGCTGAGATTGGTTGCCAATCTTCCGGTACCTGATCTTTCTCCAAGTCCACCTTCGTCACGGGGAACACGCCGGTTGTCAGGTCTAGCAGCGGAGAAATCGTGCCGTACTGCCATGGGTAGCCACCGCCGTGCCTGATGGCCGGGAACGGCGTCGACGGCATGATCAGCGCGTCAATAGGCCGCCCGGAGCTTGTCTGTTCCGCTGTTCTCTGCCAGCGATTGAGGAACTTCTCGGCCAGCAGAGTCCGTTGCTGCTGGTTCTGCCACGTCTCAAATACCGTCTGTGGCTTCACTCCCGCGCTGTGTCCCAGCCATTTTTCGACGAAGCCCTGGAGCGGTTCGCCTGTAGCATCGGTATCGCGCTGAAACTCATATCCACCGTCCGCCTGCCACATTTTATAGATGATCTCAGTCGCCGCGGCCATCTCATAAGGAACAAACTCGATGATCCCGTGTCCAGCCGCCAGGAGTTTGGCTTTGGTAATATCCATCGCGCGACGGAGCGGTGGTCTATCGCGCACACAGTCAGTTCTTCGGCCCCAAAGGAGCACTCGAGAGCCATTCGACAAGGAGACGCGGCAGACTCACGAAGGTGTAACATGACTGTCTCCCATAGCGAAGCCAAACGATAGCTTGGATGGCAGTTTCTCCTCCTCCGTCCGCCACGGCAGTGGCAGGCACTGGGGATCATACAGCCACGGCTTCGTTCCAACAAGACTCGACATAAACAGCCGCACGTCCTCGGGACTCCTGCACAAGGGCCCGGCGCATGATCGCACTGCCTCTTGGCCCAGGTACGTGTTTGTCACATTCTGGTACGAGACCCTTCCGTGTGACGGCCGCAAGGCGTACAACCCCGTGTACGAGCTCGGATGTCGAATGGAGCCCCCAATGTCGGTGCCGACGCCCAGGAAGCTGGCGCGGAAGGTCACCAGTGCAGACTCACCACCAGATGATCCACCGGTTGTGAGCTCTCGATTCCGCGGGTTGAGGGTCCGGCCAAATATGTTGTTGACCGTCTCTCCCATCATAAGAGTCGATGGCACATTGGACTTGACGTAGAATATGGCGCCTGCCTCGGCCAGGAGAGTGACGAGAGTCGAGTCCGTCTCTGCTGGTTTGTTGGCATATGAGCAGTAGCCGATGGTTGAGTCGAGACCTGCCAGTCGTTAGCCCACAAAGCTCAAGAACGCTCATTTAAAAGCAAATGGCTCACCTTTGAGATTAAACTGGTCTTTGAGGCTGCTCTTATTGTCAGCCGTTGCTCGTATTCTTGGTGATTGCTCCGTTAGGCTCACCTGATGGGAAGTCCATGCAAAGGCCCAACTGTTTTGCCCTCTCTCTTCAAATACTCGTCCAGCTCCTTTGCTCTCGCGATACCTTCTTCGAAGCAAATCTCAGTCACGCAATTAATCAGCTGCTGTGCCACGGCCGTGCGCTTGCACACCGCTGTAGTGACCTCGGTCGCAGTCCACTCCCCGGAGGCAATCATGGCCACCACTTCAGAGGCCGTGGCCTCGGTCAGTTGCAGCTCACGCTCGGTGAAGAATCCCGACTTTTGGGGAAAGTCCTGCACGAATTGATCCGTCGCAGGGGGCAAGACGCCCTCGGGGATTATCCATTCTGTCGGGATTTTGGACAGCCTCTCCGCCTGCTTCTGGGCAACAATCGATTTCCAGATTGGCTCAGCCATTTCCCGAGTGATTTTCAGAGCTTTTTATCGCAAACGTTTGTATGATGCCCGGAAACTGACACAACTTGAGAGATGTAAGAAGGCGATTCTTGCTTATCGTTTCTGCTACAAGCCATTAGCCATTAGCCTGCGATGAACCATATTGTGAGAGCCTGAAACGATGGTGTGCGTGCTAACCAGCTGACAAAAGAGGACGTTCTGGGCCACAATGAGTCCTGGCGATTGCTAGCTCTGGACTGACTGCCGCTTATCACGCCAGGCCAGGGAATGACCCTGCCGCCGTGAGTCACCGGGCCGGCCCACCCGAGTGCAAAGCCTCTTCTCGCTTCTAGCTTCTGAAAATACGGCATGGCATGGATCAACTTACCTAGTCCCTTCCCGCGGAGACCGGGTGGGGTGAAAATGGCTCTACGTACGTACCGGTATTACCCTCATTACAAGGGTGGGCGCCACTCGGACCAGGTGATCAGGACGCAGACGCACGCTAAGACGAAACTAGATGGAGCCCCGACGAGGAAAGCCAACCCGACGAGACCGTCAGCAACTTGCAATCAAGCGAACAGCTCTAGAGGCGCTAGCTACTTAAGTACAATTAAGTATATAGGTATGTTATAACTTTAACGTTGCTATCAAAGGGATAATTTACAAACAAGTCAAGGAAACTCTAAGCAAGGAGAAGAAGGATATTGAGATTTCTATTTACACAGGGGGATATTTCCAATTATTCTAGCCCCTCCCAACAGCACACAATACAAATCCTTTCACAAAAACAGATATCTTATAAACAAGAAGCATCAGTCCTTTACTATGAGCTCGCTCTATCCACCACTGTGATGACCTTTGTATACCAGTCGCTTTAGGTATAGTGATAGCATCATAAGCTGACACTGCAGACTCTAAAGAATCAGTAATACATAGTTGTCGACCTAACTCCACACCTTCACTCAAAGCTAAACTGGTCCCATATCCAGCGAAGGGCACGGTTGTGTGGGTTGCTGTTTCCAATAAAGACGACAGGCCCATCTGTAATAAGGTGTCGCGCTGGCACTCTCTCTCTCATGCAAACACAAAATTCTGTGTCAGGGTCGGTCATTTCGATAATGCTCCTAAGCGGCTCACTGTGCTCGCGCCGAATCCTCTCCTTTATCAAATGAGCGTGCTGAGTCGATATGATGGACTCCAGCGGATTGGAGAAAGTACATGCCCATGCCACGTGATATTCATCAATGGGAGAGTAGAAGCAGCAGGTCCCTGGACTCAAAAATTGCAGACCCCAATTATTGGCGATCGGGAAGGGGATTCCTTGGCTGAATTTGGCGATGCCACCTATCTGTCCCAGCCCAGTGTATCGAAACGTGCCGTTGGGTCGAAGGCATTCTCTGATCTGGCTGGATTCCCCATCGGCAGTGATCAGCAAGTCGCATACGATGCTCGCATTTGTGTCATCACCATCAACCCTGATGCTCATTCGTCCATTAGGTAACTTCTCAGCAAGTGAGTAGGTCATGCCCCAACGAATCTCGTCCGTTTCTAGAGTTGCGTCGATCAGCATCCGACGTAGCTTGCCTCTGGTGATGCGATCTCTAGCATTGGGAATGTTTTTGGGCGGCGAAGAATGACGACTCATCATCTCCACCCAATTTGAGTTCCAGACTTTGAAGCAGCCTGTTCCTTGCACAGCGTGCTCCTCAAGCTTGCTTAGAAGCCCAAGGGCTTTTATTGATCCAAGGCCATTAGCACTGTCATGTCCACACAGCGGAATAACATGACCGTCCTTCTTGGACTCGTCGAATTCCGTATTGCGGTCGAAGATGGATCTACGCAGTGGCTGGAGGTTTGAGGGCCATTGCTTCCTGAGAGCAATCACAAATGAGAGACCAGCCATGCCAGCTCCAACGACCACAATACTCTTTCCCTCTACATGGTTTGTGAAACTCGGCGCAGTCAACAGACGTGTAGCCTGGTCCTCGCTGAACCTTTTCCTGATGACATCCGCAGCAGAGAGAAATCCCGTTGTTGCGATCTGTGCCTCCAAGTTCGCGCCTCGCAGCAGAAGAGGCTGCAATGCGAAAGGCGAAGGAGAAGGCAGAAGCTACACGTTTTCTGAAGTCGAAACTGGGAAGAGCTCTGTATGTGGGTGAGGCGAGCGAGCAACAGGTGCCGGATCCGGGGGCTTGGGCTTTGTATGAGATGCTGGGTGGAGTGGAATTGGGTCTTGGTCTTGGGGGAACATCGAAATTAAAAGGAATTCTATACAGAAGTAAAAAGGCTTAACAAATATATTATAGTTCTTCTAATCTACAGCTCATCATGGTGCTTTAATCTATCCTGATTAAATACGCTAACTCCACGACTTCCACTTGTAAATATAAAATTATCCAGTTGTTCTTCTGTCAGCATATGAGTAAAGTTGCCTTGGAAAGATACGATCTCATTCGTGCCAGCGCGATACAACCTAATCGACGGATATGAGTCAATCTCAATCGGCACATCATTAGCATCGACGTTGATCACAGCTATAGAAACCTGCTTGGAAAGACCCGACTTTGAGTATCTGGACCCAAGCTCTTTCATCGTCCCATGAAGGCTATCCAAGCCTGTCAGTAATTATGTAGAGCGACTTTGGAGATTGGTGGACTTACTCTGTGCAGTATTGACACCATGGGACGTGGAACTCAACAAGGACATCCCGAGTCTTGTCATAGACGAACTCGTCAAAGTTGCTGCCAACCAACGTGGTCAAGAAAGGCTGGGAAGCAGATGGTGTAGGTACTGGCTCGGATTTGATAGTCGGTGTTAATGTCCCTTTCAAGTATGCAGATATGTGCTTGGCAATCTTATTGGCATTGAATGCCGATGTCGACATAGGATACGCCCTTCCTCGGGGATCTGCAATAGCGAACCCACGCTTGACATCATTTCTTAGATGCATCTGCTTGCATCTCGCAGGGTAATCCGGGGCAAAGACTGTCAGAAATGTCATTTGATACTGATACTTTTTGGCAAGAGGAATCAAAGACTTGGTAAGCTCAACCCTTTCTTCACGTTTACTGAAGAAGATTTGAGCCAGTGGTTTTCCATCCTAAATCGGTCAGCGGGAAGAATGTGTCAAGTAAGGATGGCTTACTGCAATGGCTTGTTCATAAATCACCGGATCATGTTCGCGGATCAGAGGCGTAGTTGCGTTTTGCAAGAAAGTGTTAATATAGTCCACGTTGAAGGGCCCGCGGTAGTAGACAGGATCGTCTTCCTCCTGTGTATAAACAGCGATGGAAGGTTGCGTACTGTGTCCGTCTAAAGCATCAACAGAACCAAAGCTGTAATGCGCCCGCCACCGCTCAGCAACATTGTTAAAATTCTTGCGGTCTTGTTGGCGGTCTGATGAGCCAAGAAATGCAACGACCGCCACTCGGGCTGAAGTCGCGAAATCAATGTGACCCTTACTGGTCAGATCCGTGACTGGAGAACCAGATTGTCTTTCGATATACTTGACAACTCTGTCATCATGGTCAGTAGTGCACAGGTAGATGTCGAGGTAGAAGCCTACGAAGACGCGTCCAAAGCTTCCTTGTACGTAACCAAGTTGCCGTCGCCGGTTGTATACTTCAACGTAGGGACGGTGAATACCTGTGCATCATCACAGGCAGACGGCTCCTCGTTGCAATTGACTGAGACAATGGCTGTCTTGGTGAGTACTGAGGATGCACTGTCCAGCAACCCTTGTACTCGATCGCATTCCTTACAGCCGCCTGCTGTGAACAGGATGAGCGACTGTCTTGAGGATATCAAAACGTTGAACTCGGCTTTGCGGAGTTTGATGCATGTCGTTGGAGTGTAAAGAGCAGCAAGTAAGAGCAGGGCAAAGAGACGCATGGTGATACGATGAACGGGTTTAGAAAGGAGGATGAGAACTTGAAGCTTATCAGAAAGTAGGTTGAAAGCTTGAAGCATATATTCGAATAATTGCCCATTCATGAAGCCTCTCTATCATGATACGAATTGCCTATCTTGGTATACGAATTATCACGACTGGTCCGCCAAGCCATCTTATTTCAGATAAGAGACAACCCGTTGGTTGTTGCTGTCTCAGGTGACCGTGCTACTGAAGGTTAGCACAAACTATAAACTGCGCAATTTTCATCTCAAAGCTAGCTCATAACGGCAGGTATTGTAAACCAGTGCCCCATTATTGGGACCGGAGTCGGTTACGGCACCAATGGCCACTTTTAGCACGTTCTGGAATACGAATAGAACCGTTCATGACTCCATCTGAAAGCTAAAAGCCTACAAGGGGTACGATTGCAGGGGCAGACCGGTAACATGTTAATTATCGCAAGATCCTAGGAAATTGATCACGCTTAACTTTAAGGTTTTAACTTCATCTGCGAATCGCTTCTTAAAGAGGACTAGACTTGCTAAGATAAAGTGGTAGAGTTTCGGTCTCTCCGTATTCCCTCCTGTATGATTGGTGTAAAAACTACCCATAGCCATCGGCAAGGATCTTAGCGCAAGGTAAAGTACACGTGATGAATTCCATCGAAGTTTGGAAGAAGAATAGAATGTTAACATTCACACGGGGCTCCTTTATCTGCCAATCACAAAGTTTCCCTCCTTGGAACCCCTGTGGCTTGTGGAGTCCAATGACATCCCCTTGTCGGTGATAGCACGATCATCAGGACCAGGTATCCTGCCGGTATCCGAACAGGTTCCCAGATATTCCAACACCGACAATCCAATCAAACACAATACCAAGACGAGTAATTTCAAAATATGAGCAGCGTCATTTTAAAGGAAGTGCCTTATCAGCGCTGTGGTACAAGCCGCAACCTCATTTTCGGCTAAATGTCATAGCAGCTGTCAGTCGCTAAAAGTCATATATCGATTGTGGAGTAACATCTGGTGTGGTCCGTGATGGTAGCCTTGTTGCCCCCAAAACAACTCATTGAGATATCGACTAAGGTTTCTTCATCTTCAGTCACCGCTAAGAGGATGGGCTTCATGGGGAAGGTGGTTGTGCACAAGCTCTCGGTAACCAGATTTCTTACCAAGCCAAGCTTGGATCAATAGCGGTAGCCAGGTCCAGTCTAGAGATTCGTATTGCTTCCTTGTACATGAGGAAGCTGTGATAGTTACAGTTAGAGGAGATTTGCCGGTGCTATGGTTCCCAGCAGTATAAGAAGAGCACTCCCTTCCCACAGATAACTTAGAATCCGTACCCAAACATTCATTCCTCAATTACCTATCTGGTCTCCAACTATCGACCATCATGAAGTTCTCTTCTACTTCCCTTGCAATTCTTGCAAGCATTCCTCTGGCTCTCGCTCTGCCAGCTGAAGTTCAACACTCTGTCGAACAAGCAAAGCTGCCTGACGCGCTGGCCAAGATCCATCAAGTCGACCCTGACAACTGGCTCCAGGCGGTCAAGAAAGAAGCTGCCAAGCAGGAAGCCTTAGCCGCCAACGAAACCGACGCCATCGAGTCCAGAGATAGTTGGATCTTCCAAATCTATGGAATGTACACTGACCGTCTGGTCAACGTGGGTGATGTCGATAACTTCTACATGCTCTGGCAGCGCATGTACGACGTAAGCAACGACCGCGGAGGTCTCTCCGACGTCAGCCGTGGTGCTTGGAGCAAGTTTTGCAACGGTCCTTCTGCAGGCGCGGGTGTCAGCACGAACTTTGTCCTTGATGGTCAATGGGGCGCTGTGGGCCGTGTGACTGGCTGGACGATGCGAGATGCCTTGATTCGCTCCATGTGGAAGATGGCCGATGGAATTGGCCAGAAGAACGGCTACACTGTCTACAACAATTGCTACGGCTTTACCTGGCAGGAGGGTAAGCCTAACAAGGCCAACTCGGCCTGTGGAGGCTTGTCAAAGACCAAATGTCCGAAGAACAAGGACTGCCCCTTGGAGGGTATGGAGTGCACTGGCATGAAATGGGGCACCTGGCTTCCTAGTATCATGCGCATGAACGTCTACAACCGCGACGGATCGCTCCGTGCCGATGCCTACCAAGCACGAGTCGCCTCCCAGGCCCTTGGTTCGGGTGGCTGTGGAAAGGCAGGGTCTATTGCTGCCTTTGTTGCTGACTTCATCCCGATTGTCGGTCCCTACTTTGCTACTGGTCTTCGTATCAACTGTCTGTATCAGTAGACTCTAAGTACAAGAGTCAGATTAGAACGGATGCAAGGGTGAGAGTGAGAGTGAGGTTGAGGTTGGGGGTGATGCTAGCTGGGATGGAACTGGGTCTTGGTCTTGGAGAGATTTCGAGATGGAAAGGATACTGTACAGCCTCGATAAATCAAATTCATGACACATACCGTTAGAAGATCTGAAAGCGTAAATTATATCCGTCATTCCCATAAATCACATCCAGCCGGCTCATACCGTACTTGATTAAATTCAATGGAGTAGTGGGCACGGGTAAGTAACCAGATTTCTTGTAGAAGAATATCGCGCTTGCTCTATCCACCTAATCTCCGTCCTAATAGCCTACCTCCAAAGCTGTCCTCCAAGTGAAAATGCTAAATCCTCAAAGGAATTAGAGGAAATCCAACAATCCCACCATGATCAAGAGTTGCCCAAGATAATAAAGTGCCCAAACAGTATGCTCCATCCAAGCTCGATGTCGTGAAATGGGAGGAAGTAGGAATCTCTCAATGGCCAGCAGAGTATCCGAAAAAGTAAACATGATCGCACCAAAGATCAAACGACTACCATCCATTGTAAGTGCCGCAAGAACCATGGCGCAAATTGTAATAGAGTAGATGAGAATTGGGATCTGGAGTCCATCTCTTTTCACTCTATGAGTAGGCAGCAATTTTGTAAGCATGCCAGTAGCAAGCGCGATCATGAGAGAGGCAGAAAAGACCCTCCAATTTTCAGACAAAAGGGCTTCTATGCCACCACCACTTTGAACGAATAGGGCGATATAGAAGAGGTGTGCAATCAAGAAGCTTCCCAGGCCGCAGAGGAAAGCTTCAGCCCCTTCCCAGGCGAGAAAGCTGTCTCCAATGGCGCCAAATGACTGGGCAGCGACAAGGAAAAGAGGAGCGTGAAGAGTGATGCTCAGGATGGATAATATTCCGATTGCAGAAGACTTTTTGATCATGCGTGAGACGCTTGGCGGTGTGCGATTGTTGAGGCCGTAGCTGACGGCCGCCGTGAGGGAGAGAACGAGTAAGGCATGGTGTAATAATGTCATGATGTTGTACACAGTTTTCGTAAAAACAATGTGAAAGAGTTGAGAGTTGAAGAGAAATAAAAGGCTGTTAAGGCGAATGTTGTTAAAATGAATGTCAGATCTCTAACAGACACAACGAGGCTTGATATTTTTTAGCACGGGATCTCCGGTTGCCTCGGTTCCGAGATAGGTAGGTAGATACAAGGCCAGGTGTCACGGCCTGGCCGCGACCTGCATCAGGCCCCGGGCGCAGCCCCACTTTTCTCAGCCTCCCGGAACGGAATATAGTTTAGCCACATGTGATCACCCCGTGATCACCTCTGATTATCAGTGATCGAGATTACTTATACGGTGATCGCGCCCGATCCCCTTTGTATATAGACGACCGAGTAGTGTATATTTATTATAGGCAGCTACTCAGCTTTTAATATAACTTAGTTACCTTAATTACCTTAACTTACTATATATTACTGTACTTGACTATTACTAGATGTAATATTTACTCAGTAAGTGATGCCCTAATCTATCTGCTAATATAAACCTATAGTTTATCTACTAGCAACTAATCTCTTGCCTACTCTATACTATATATACAGCAGTTTAGAGAGTATGACTGTTATACCAGGGTTATTAGTTAATTAGCTGCTAGTAAGCGCTTAGATTAAGTAATAAGATAAGGTGGAAATTGTAAAGGCAGCTTAAGATTTAATATAATTAAGGTATTAAATAAACAGAATAAAGTAATTATTATAGAGATTTGAGCTTTAGTAGTTTAGCTATGTTAATATTCTTTAAATATATAAATAGATATTTAATTTTATAACTCTTTTATTATAATAGCTTTAAAGCTAAAAAAGGAGTTATTAAAATCAGGAAAAAATATCCTCTTATAATATAAAAAACAGTATTATTAATACTATTTATACTGTTTTAGTCGGGCTAATATTAGCCCGATAATTGGAAATTAAAAATTGCTTTGAAATTAATTTGCTTTAAAATTAACTTGATTTCAAAGCCGGATATCTCGGTATCTAGAATACAATAGGGAACAATTTCAATACCATCTGAAAGCTGATTTTTCAGGCTATCTAATGGTATATTTATTGTCTAGCTACAATAGCTAGATTTTGAGAAATTGTCTATAAAAAGCCCGAGACCTTCCAGCTATTTAAGACTTAAGATTCTAAGTATCAATACACTATTATACACTACTATACACTATAATACACTATCTTATACTATTTACCTTTTATCTATATATACCCCTTAACTTTATATCCTTTATTAGGATATTTCTCTTTATTATACTATTACTTTATTTCACTGCTTAATAACCTCTAATATAATTAATAAGGTCTATTACTAAAATAGATTGTATAGAAATTACTATATCTAACTCTAACTGCTTAATCTTATCTAACTTATCTATAAATACAAGACTATAATTTAATATTTAAATACCCTTTTTAACTAACTGATATTTCTAATAATAGAGTTATATTAAATAAAAAAGATACTTATTTAACTGCTATTACAGCTAAATAAGTTCCTTCTTAATAGCCTCCTTAGCAGCCTCTAAGTACTGCTTTTTAAGCACTAAGCAATTTACTATATTAAAAAATCAGAATAAATAATATTATAGAAGACCTGGAATAACCTTACCTACTATTAAGAAAATACCTTAGCTATTATAAAAACAACCCCAGTATATACACTCAGTACACTTAAAGTAGCCCTTCTTTATTACACACTTTAAGTTTTATAGTAAATAATAGGAATAAGATATAATAACAAAACCTATAGTAGCAATTAAAACTGCCTGCACTTTTTAGTTTCTAGTGGATTTAGCTGTAAATATATTATCAGCAAACTATAAGGGGAATATAAAATTAAGTGCAAATATATAAAGGAAATTTAAAACAGGCTTAATAGCTAGCCTTAAGGATAAGAATTAATAAAGGGGAGATATTATATTATAACCCATACTGCGTAAATACCTAGATATTATATATACCCTACAAATTTCCCTTAATCAGAACCAATTTACTACAGCTTATACTACACTAAGAAACTTACCTATAAGCCTATTCAGCTTATATATAAGCCTCTACAACTCACCTATAATTTTAAGGCTTACTGTTATAAGCCTTATCTAGCACTCTAGTATATAAATATATATTTATTAGTACTTCTTAGACCTTAGCTTTTAATATAACTTAGTTACCTTAATTATCTTAACTTACTATATATTACTATACTTAATTATTACTAGATATAATATTTATCTAGTAAGTAATACCCTAATCTATTTATTAATATAAATTTATAGTTTACCTATTAGTAACTGCTTTCTTACCTACTTTATATTATATATATAGCAGACTAGAAGTATAACTATTATAGCTAGTTTTTGTTATTTATATATAAAGAAAGCTTAATTATAAAAGATTGTATTAAAATACTTATTTAGCTATTTTTCTATATTCTAAACTATACCTAGCCTCTCTATTATTACTATTATATACTTAAAGTTCTTTTTATTTTATATATAGATTATTTCCAGTTTATAATTATATATATACTCTGGCTGACTATAAGAAAATAGCTAATAATCTTTTAGAGTTATACTATAAATATCCAGTATCTATTTACTCTTTTTTAATAATATTATCTAGCTAATTCTTCTGGTTATTTTTATCTTATTAAGAATAATTTCCTTTAATATTAATTTATAGTAAAGAAAAAAGCTAGTTAGTTATATTTTAATAATATTAATTTAAATACGCTCCAGTTTCTATAGCTAAGAAAGTAATAATATATTAAGAAGGTATAATAATATAATACTATAGTTAAAATTACTGCTAAAAGTTAAGAAAAAGTATAAAAGCTATAAAAAGAGCTTAAGGAAATAGGAAAAGTTCCAGGGCTAGTGTGACAGTCGGGTCTAACCTAAGAGTATAGGGTAGGTCCGAGGCGTAAGGTATATAATCGAGTAGATCAGGATGTTATAGTAAGTAATATAGGTCACGGTCTGGTAATAGTAGAATAGTAGATTTAATATAACTAAGTATATTAATAGCTAGTGAGGCTATCTGTCTATAAAAGTGCTAAATGAATGTGGCTTATATACTAAGGGTGCTAGTGCGGGCTTACTGGGTGAGAGTGAGTCCAATCTCGTGGCTTATGGTGGGGGAGTGAGCCGTATGCGCGGGCTTACTTATACGGGGTGAGTTTGAGATCTGTGTCAGGTGAAAAAGTGGGTATGTTATGGTTCTGCCGGTTGTAACCGCCTGGTCCCAACCCGGGCCGTAACAGCTAGCTGGAAACTGCTTTATTCTCTTTAAACTTATTTTTAATAATAGAGCTTATAATTAGCTTAAGTATTATAAGGCTGATATAACAGGCTAGGCTTATAAAAAGGTCTCGGCCTATACTCTCAACCTACTAATACTTTAACTTATACCAGCTAGAAGATTAAGAAGCTCTCTTACTAGCGCCCCTTTTCTTCTTTTTTTTCTTTTCTCTTTAGCTTTAGGATATTTATTATAGTTACTTAGCTAGTTATTAATATACTTAATTAGACTGTTATATTATTCTAAAGCTTATCTTTTAATAAGATAACTATTTAATTAAATTAATTAATCTAACTCCTGCTTAGCTTATTACGTAATTAAGCCTAGAAGAGCAGAAGGTTCTTGCCTATATAGTAGTTAAATAGTATATCCCTGTAATAACCTCGACGATAGATTAAGTAGCAGAAGATTCCTAGATAGAATAGATAACTAATTAATTAAAATTAATTAGTCTAGTTCCTGCTTAGCTTGCTATATAATTAAGCCTTAGAGAGTAAAAGGCTCCTGCTTATATAGCTGGCAAGTAATAACTAATAAAATAACTTAACTAAATAAATACCTGAGATAAGTAACTCTTATAATAAATAGCTTTAGTTAGAAAGGAGGCTCTCTTAGCTAAACCTTCTAAATACTAATATAAATAATAATATAGATATTAGAATAGTTAGAAGCTTTATATATAGAGTGAGAAATAGATTATAAGAAGATAAGGACCTAAATCTATACTCTTTAGTCAGCTATTATAACTTCTATATCTATATTATAACTACTAGCTCTTATTAATATAATTAAGCTAGAATCTTAAAGAAAAAACCTATTAAAAAACCTATCTATTAAGAGGAAGCTAATATTATTAAATTTCTAATACTTTAATAGAACTTAATAAAAGTTTTAAATATAGTAGCTTAAGATATAAAGTAAGCTATATATTAATAGCCCTGCTTTTAATAAATTACCTAATTAATTTATATATATTTATATAAAATTAAATTAAATACTATAGGTAATATCTACAGCCTTCTTTAAGAAAGGGGGGCTAGATATATAATTTAACTTAAATTAATTTATAGAATATTTAGCAAGTTATTATAAGAATGCTAATATTAAGTAACAAGCTTTAAATTAACTAAAGATAATAAGATAAAGAGATAAGGAGAGTTTTACTTCCTTCTTATTAAAATTTAAAAGAGAATTTATAAATAGTAGAAGAGCCAGCTAGGGAGACTCTATATAAATTAATACCCTTAAGTATATAATTAACTAGAAATTTCATTCCTACCTAGCCGGCTAGCTTAATCTATTAAAGAAATACCCTTTTTTTATTAATATTCTTTAGAGCCTTAAAGCTAACTTAGAAGATCTTTACTTCTATAATTAAAAGCTGGGAAACTGGTATAAGTAATAGTAAAGCCTAAGCTTAAGCTAGGAATAATTATAATAGAAGTTAATAGCAAGAGGTAAAGTATTTAATTAGATAGATTAAGAACCTATAAAAGTCGGATAATATAGCAGCTAAGATAAAAGCTAGGGAAATTACCAACTTAAATAAGACTAGTAGAGATACTATTAATATAGTAAGATTGGCTATATTACTATTTATTATACGCAGAATTAAGAGAATAAGCAAGACTTAAGAAAATAGATAAAAAAGCTAAAGTAGGTAATAAGAGCAGCTAAAAGCTAGTTAAAAAAGAAA
Source organism: Ilyonectria sp. MPI-CAGE-AT-0026 (assembly GCA_020744155.1). Classification (NCBI taxonomy): domain Eukaryota; kingdom Fungi; phylum Ascomycota; class Sordariomycetes; order Hypocreales; family Nectriaceae; genus Ilyonectria; species Ilyonectria sp. MPI-CAGE-AT-0026. Next base: position 329,354 of record JAGPNQ010000034.1, read on the forward strand.
GATAAAAATAGCAGCCTGAATAAGATAAGCTTAGAGGCAGAGTTAGAGGCAGTATTAGAAAATAAGTAGCTCTTAACTAAAAGTGCTATTAAGAGTATTAATAGGCTTAAGCTAAGTAAAAGAAGCTAAAATATTAAATAAATAGTTAACTTTTCTATATTAATATAGAGATTAATTAAGAGTATTACTCTATAGCTCTTATTAATAGTAAATACTTATATTATAGAATAATTATTAAGGCTCTTACTTATAAGCTATACTTATTATATATCCTAATTACCCTATAAATACTTATATAAGTAAATATTACCTTATCTAGTACTATTAAATATATAATATATATAAATATAGATATTAATAGCTATTATAAGAAATAAGTCTTTTTTTATATTATAGCTAGTTAAGAAGATAAGGTTATTCTTAGTTAAATCTAGATAAATTAAGAGGATATTACTATCTAGCTTATATAGAGCTAATTATATATTAGCTTATAGAAATACTAGGTAAAAAAGAGAGACTCTAAAAGCTTTTAACTATTTAATTTATTAAGATAAATTGGTATAATCTTTACTAGCCTAGTTTAATATATTAAGTAATAAAAAGAAGATAATAATAGTATATATATCTTCTCTATAAGCTTTTAAGATATTAAAAAGGCTCTAGTACTAAAGAAGAAGTTAAATCTAAAAGAGAAACTCCCTAAATACTACTATAAGTTCCTGCTAGTATTTAATTAAATATAAGTTAACTAACTACCCTCTTACTAATCTGAAACTAACTATAAGATCCCCTTAGAATAAAGCTCTAATAGTAAAGATAAAGAGCCTCTATAGAAGCCCTTATATAGTATATTCTAAGAGGAACTTATTATTTATTAGAGGTTATAAAGCAGTAGAATAAAAAGTAATAAATTAATATAATAATAAAAGAAATATCCTTATAAAGAATATAAAGATAAAGGGGTTATATAGATAAGAGGTAGATAGTATAAGATAGTGTATAATAGTATATTAATAGTGTATATTAATAATAAGATAGTAAAAATCTAAGTCCCAATTTACCTGGGGGTCTCTGGTCTTTTATAGACGAATTACGCTAAATCTAGCTGTTATATAGAAACAATATATATACTATTAGAAAGCCCCGAATTCCAGCTTTCTGATGGTATTATTTTTGTCCTTATAAGTACTTTCCTAATTGGGCAATATTAATTCCAAATAGCGGATAATTTGAAATTAATTAATTTCTAATTACAGATAGATTAATAAGCTAATTCGGGCTGATTAGTTATACAGTATTAATTATTTTATTTATACTGTATTTTAGTATATTATTATAGGATTTTTTATATAATTTTTAAGCTATATTTTTAAGCTTAAAGCTTAAAGCTTAAACTGTAAAGTTATATATTTACAGTCTTTAATATTATTCTCTACAGAACTTTTACAGAATTACTTAATAAGGGATTTATTTAAGCTAGTAATTTACTAGCTTCTGCTTTTATTCTCTTTATATAAAAGCCTAGTAATAGCCTATAATTTTATATAGACTACTATAACCTAAATATAATTATAAAGAAGAACTAATACCTACTATTATTAATTAATAAGACTCTGAGATCCCTCTTAAAGGTAAAGTAGCTAATTAAGCTAGATATAATTACCGCCTTTTATAAGGTATATATATAAAAGAGAGATAAGTAGAAAATAGCCTTTTAAATATAATATAGCCTTTATAAATAGCTGGTTATACCCTTTAATCTTATAGAAGCTCTAGTAACCTTTTAATAATATATTAACTATATATTATAAAATTACTTAAATAAGTTCTACTTTATCTATATTAATAATATTCTTATCTACTTAGATAGCTTCTTAATAAACTATAGAAAGAAGGTAAAACTGGTTTTTTAGAGACTATAAAATACTAGTCTTTAAGTTAAGATTAATAAGTATAAGTTTAAGGTTATAAGTATTAAATACCTAAGCTTTATTATTAAGGCTAGAAGAGGAATTAAAATAAATCTAAAGAAGGTAAAAGTAATTTAGCTGTAATAGCCCCCTTATTTAGTTAGAGAGACTAAAAGATTCCTAGGCTTTATAAATTACTATTAATAATTTATTTTAAAGTTCTTATTTATAGTATTACCTCTTATATCCTTAATAAAGAAGAATATCTTATTCCTCTAAATAAAGGAATATAATACTGCCTTTAAAAAGCTTAAGATACTTTTTATTAATATACTTATACTAGTCTAATAAAACTTAGATAAAAAGATAATTTTAAAAACTAACTCCTCTAGCTATACTATAAAAGAAGCCCTCTTATAAGTAGAAGAAGATAGAATTCTTTAGCTAGTAGCCTTCTTCTTAAAGAAGAATATTCCTATTAAATATAACTACTTAATTTATAATAAGAAACTGCTTGCTATTATCTGCTATTTAGAATATTAGAATATAGAGCTAAGAAGTATAGCCTTCTTTCTTATTCTTATAGACTACCTTAACCTTTAGTACTTTATAAAGAAATAGCAGCTTAATAAGAGGCAGGTTTAGTAGGCAGAGATACTATCCCAGTTTAACTTTATAATCTAATTCCAACTTAATATACAGGCTACAGTATTAGATATTCTTTCTTAATAAAAATAGAATATACTAGATAGTATTAAGAATAACTAAATTTAGAGAAGATACTTATAGCTATTATAGCTAGATAAGAAGCCTCTAGCTATAAAAAGTAAAATAGGATATATTATAAAAGGAGATATAGATTAGCTAGAAGATTTAAAAGTAATTTGAGATTAATTAATTAAAAATCCCTTTATTAATTAGTAGCTATAGTAATTATAGAATTAGGGACTATAATAGTATAACTAATACTAGCTAATTTAACAAGCTATTTAATAAGGGGAAAGATAACTCCTTTTATAATAAAGCCTTCTTATTATATTATTTAAGTATTTAATTAATTAGGAATAATAACTCTATTAGTATAAGTAAATATAGGTTCTAAATTACAAGCCTTTATATATAAGGATTATTTAGGAGATATATAACTTAGTACTTGCTAAATATCTAAGACGGAATATACTAAAGTCTCTTATTAGCTAATAGTTTTACTAGTTAAAACTTGACTTTAATATATAGTAATTTATAAGAAATTATAAAGTTTATAGATAAAGTAATATTTAGAGAGAAAAGTGCTGTAGCCTTTTAAAGCTACTTTTAATTTCCAATTAAATTTAGTTAGAGATATTAATTAACTTTATTATAAACTTATTACTTATTAAATTAAATAGATTTATAAACTTAATAGTTATTATAGATTAGCTCTTTAAGAGTATTATTCTTAAATTACTAAAAAAGATTATAATTAAGGTAGCTACTAAGGCTTTTTTATAGTATATAATCTAGTATTATAGAATTTCCAGGGTAATTATAACTAATAGAGGTATATAGTTTATAGGCCAGTTATAAAAGAGACTTTATAAGCTATTATATATCTAGTAGAGATTATTAATAGCTTAGTATCCTAAAATTAATAAAGCTACTAAAAGAGCTAATTAGAAGATTAAGAGATATATTTATATCTTTACTACTTATATATAAGATAACTAAAATAAACTCCTACTTATAGTAGTAGTAGTTATTAATAAATATATTATAATATTTATAAAACTAAGCTTATTCTTTCTTATATATAATTACTATCTAAAGCTTATTAAAATTAAGAAATAACTTTAGCTAAGTAGGAAGTTACTAGTTATATAAGTTAAAATAATTATCCAGAGGTAAAAGAAAGTAGTTAAGTAAGTGTAAGCTATAATAGTATTAGTATAAGAGTGCTAAAAAGAGAATACTAATATCTAATAGTAACTATCCAATTAATTTAAGCCTAGAGATAAAGTGTGGTTATGATTTTAATATATACACTTAAACTGACTCTTTAAGAAGCTTAACTAGCTCTTAGCTAAATATACTATTTTTGAGATTATTAGATTGTATACTTACTGCCTTAATATACTATTAGGGATTTATAATATCTTTTATATATCCCTTTTATAACTAGTAGCAGATAACCTATTATTCTCTTAGCAATCTAATAATTATTAGCTGCCTGTTATACTAGTAGATAAAGATAAGAAATATAAAGTCGAGGATATCCTATAGGCTAAGAAAGTATATAAATAGTAGAAGGTTTTAGTAAAATAGATTAGTTATATAAAACCGACCTGGGAATTATTAGACTATATAGTTAATATAACAGCCTTAGTACGATATAAGGCTTTATATAGTAAGATAGATTTCTAATTATCCCCTAGAATAAGGGGAGGAGGGGGGTATTATAATAAGCTAGGCCTATAAGAAGGTCTCGGCCTACACTCTCAACCTACTAACACTTTAACTTATACCAGCTAGAAGATTAAGAAGCTCTCTTACTAGCGTCCCTTTTCTTCTTTTCCTTCTTTTCTCTTTAGCTTTAGGATACTTATTACAGTCGCTCAGCTAGTTATTAATATACTTAGTTAGACTGTTACAGCTGATAAGGTAATTTAAATCTGGCTGCCTTACTATACTCTTTAATAGCAAATTAAGCAGATATAAACTTATAAAGTTACTAACTGAGATTTTACTTTTCTTTTTAAGTTTAATATTATAAGAGTTAACTTTACCAGGGTAGTATACTAAGATCTTAAGGTAGGGTATACTATATTATAAAGTGTTTACTTATTAAGTGTAATACCGGTACTCAATAAATAGCTATAGGCCCCTAAGTTAGGTAACTTCGCCCTGGAGTGGGGCGCTATATCTGCCTCTATAGTCTCACTCTTATAAATATATAGTTCCTTAATAAAAAGCTGGCTTTTTCTAGTAGCTATAAGTATAATATCTATAATATACTTTATAAATAACTTATCGCTAATTATATTATATACCAGGCTACTTTCTAGCTTACCCACTTCCCTTTTTATATATACAGCACTCTATAGAGGATAGGTATCTATTAAAAGAAGAGTCTTATAGTTATAAAGCCCACTTATAGCTTATATCAGTACTATAATATCCAGACTTAAGAAAAAGCTCTTCTAATTATTAAAATACCAGCGACTTATAACTGCAGCAAATTAGTCCAGGAAACTATTATCTCCAGGCTACAGACCGGCGTCCCTTTTCTATTTAAGCTAACTGTCAGGCTTATTAGAGTCTAAATCTCCAGCTGTATATTCAGCTATATCTCCAGCTATAGTTTTCCAGAAGCGATTTTCTTCCTCGAGACTATTATCCAGCTTTAAGAGGCGCTCTATATAGAAGCCTAGAGTATACACCTCCAGTCCTAAATACAGATACTCCGAAATACAGATAAGTATATTCAGGCTCTCCCTCTCTAGTATAATATAATATATATAAAAGTATCAGTATATAAACTATCTAAGAAGTCTCTGTATTTATATCTCGGTATATCAGCTAGAGTATATACAGGTCGTCAATAGGAAGATATACTGTAATAAGATAGATAGTCTCTACTGGGATTAATAATAAGCCAGATATAGTATATAAAAGCATTAAAATAATAATTAATACAGATTTATGCATTTGTACTTATACTGCAGCTTGTCACAGCCCAGGTTGGGACCAGGCAGTCACAACCGGCAGAACTATAACAATACCCACTTTTCTTTTATTAGCCAAAGCGCCCATGCCCGATAAGCCAGTATCAGTGCTCCACCCACGACTCTCATTAATAAGACTAACAGTCTCATCAATAAGCCTCACAACAGGATCACTGAGACCAATCCAGACACCCAGTATATAGACACAATCATTTAGCACTTCCATAGAGATAGCCTCACCAGCTATCAACACACTTGGTTACATTGAATCTACTATTCTACTATTACCAGACCGTGACCTATATTGCTCACTACGACGTCCTGATCCACTCGATCATACACCTCACGCCTCGGACCTACCCTATACCCTTGGGTTAGACCCGACTGTCACACAGCTAATATGTTGCTTCAAAAAGTAGGCCTAAGCTGGTTGCTTTCTTTTGTTTACTTTTGCCCCTAACCCCCCTACTACGATTTGATGTTGGTAAGCTATTTACGGTTCGAACAATTTACCTCGGATCGCCCCACTTAAAAAAACAAGGCCCACATTTCTCTTACACTTATTGGTCTCACCTTGAAGGCCAACTTCTCCCAAGTGTTCAGCTGAAGCATGGCCTGCCAACTTGAGGCTGTTTGGTGTTAGTATCACCAAGTTTGGTTGCTACGTGTGGATAGTTAGTACGTTGTCAAGTCTGGCTAGCATCAAGTCTCCTGTGTCCATGGCGAATTGAATCGCCGCTCGCACCTCTAGAAAGGTCCATCGGCAACGTAAGAATGTTGTGTTCGGATTGCCATTGAGTAGATCCTTGTCAAGCGCACTGTGTACCTTTGCCCTACCAAATGCTAGATTTGAGGGTGCCTCACTCCATGTAGGAGCTCACGAACTCGGCCAGATTGACTGGTCAGCTTTGCTGTAATATACGCATCATAATGCATTCCCGAACGGTTGCATCGAAGAACCCTTGCATATTGAGTGTCACGATTATAGTCATGTCTATCCTGGAGCAGTGTCCAATGTTATACATGAGACACCCGAGAACGTTGATGGTCAAGGGTGCTGGGAGTGCGTCTGGTTGTTGTTGGCTGATCACCTCCTGTATAAGATCGGCTTAGGCGATCCGTTTTGCCATCAACTTCTCTTGACCTTGCCAGGGCAAGAGAGTAGTGCGATTCGCCATGAGAATTTAGTACTATCCATTATTCTAACGTATCGGCATCTCAGGCTCATTCCGTCTCAATATAACAACCTTCTCATATTTCGCCGGGTCCCAAATGTGGTCCACACCGCCTGATCAAACGTTGTATCGCCATTTTTCGGACTTCTGTATACGACATGTCCTTGAAGGGCGAGTCGTATTCAACATTGCCGTGATCAATGGGCACAGATGTAGGACGCTCCATTAAAGACTCGGCTCCTGCATGCCCCCTAAAGAGGTGGAGGCGGCCGCTCTGTCAAAGATTCCATAAACGGCTGGCGGGGGGGTCGACTTATTCCAATTCATTACCCAACCTACCTTAAAATATTTGTTTCTGATCTCGAAGGGAACAGTCGCTTCGGAGGATAATCTTGGCCCCGGTCTCGTTCTCGGTCCTCGGTGGCCGTGGCCGTTTCTGTCCGACACACGTCCTGGTGAGGTTGTATTTGCTCGGCGATTGGGATCCTTGGTTCGATCGGCGGTCGCAACAGTAGGCCCATGCCGAATTGCGCGCGGATAGATCATTTTGCCACCAGGTCTCCCTCTCGTTCTCGGTTGCTGATGGTAGCGGCTGCCGCTGTTGTCTATATTTGAAGCCGTATTCGTTTCGGGAGGAGCATCGATTTGGGCAGCGGTCGCTGTCGTAAGACGAGCAGGTGCAGGAGACCCACGACGTTTGCTGCCTAGATAGACCACCGAGTCATCGGAGTCATCGGGGTCGTCGGATGCTAACATATGTGCGATGAGAAGCGGAACGCAGCTTTGTGTAAAGTCGGAGCGCGAATCGGGAAATTGGGAGACAAGTTTCTGAGGAGCAATGGGATGACGACGAAGATGCGCATTGTGCTCCAGCACCCCGGCCAATCGCGACCCGGCGGAGCCGCACCCGACTGTTGGGAGCTACAGTCACAACATCAGCCACAGCATCAGCCACAAGGGCTACAGCCGACGATCACTACGATTGTTACCTCTGAAAATCACCACTTTGAAACCAAACTTCAGTTGTTGAGCAATGACGCCTCAACGCCCACTTGACTTCGCGACTCCGACTGGTGACGATAATGATGGGAACTGTGATGACGAGTCACAGCTGTGTTATCGCCAAATAGCCACGCTGCTCAACTAACGGCTCGTTGCATTACATCAGCCGGCCGCAGCTCTTATCGTCAGAACAGCCGGTCAGCTGTGCCGTCACCACAGTGTCTTGGCCTTCTGTCACAATCCTTGTTCCTACGCTTGTCTGACCTTCTGGTGCCACCGCTATCTACTATTCCACTCTGTGACTTATCAAGCCGATCGATCCTTCCCTCGCTTGCCGAACCCTCGCTGCTCACTGACGACAGGAACGCGGAGAAGGCCCATAAGGCACCTACTAGTCGTCTAACAAACCATTACAAGTCAACTAATTTATCAGAGCCAACGAGCCAGCCTCTCTCGTTCATATTCTTCTTCCGAATATCCATTCCACCTATTCTGCATAATACGGGCATCAATCGGAGCGTAAGTCGCTGGGTCCGGGCGCCGTCAACCTCTAAAAGCAATCCTCTGATAATGAAGCTGCCCTTCAATTTAGCTATTACCTAGGAATTTGATCTACTCTTTGTTCTTGTTGCTGTATATAATGGGACCCTCAGCTGATTGTAAAATAAGTTAAGTTTCTTAAGTTTTTAAACCTGGCTTAAGGGTTATGAGGTTATATTTTCAATGCAGGTCGTGAGGTCAGTTATATTAAAGTTGCAAAAGTATAAAGGGGAGGTTATCAAGATAGATTAATTAGAATAAGACTTATAAGGAAGTTCAGTATATTATATTAAGCTCTATAAGAATGGTATAGGCCTTTATATTAGAAATGTGCCGAAATGCGGCGCACTTTAAGGCCGGAAGTAAGCGTGGAGATACAAAGGCTGTAATTGGTGCAGAAGTGGAAATGCAGCGCACTTCCATCGTGCATTACTGAGTAGCAACGTTGTTCAACCCATATCCCATCCGCCCTTATATGGCCGACTTACCCGCTAACTAGTTAGACGTATACTCCTCCTCCATCCAGGCCGATCACTTGACTTGGGAGTGAAAACTATAAGTTGGCTTAGCAGCCGACGCCTCCTTTCCCGTAAAGAACTCTTCTCCCCGACGCTGCACTCTTATTTATATTCCTCCGGTGTCCCTGAGTCACAGGCTAATTAACAATCTGTCGACCCCCCTGCGGAGCCCGTCGAGACACGGCGCCGCGATTGTCCACGAGCAGAGTTGTACACTTCAGGTTGAGGGTGAATGTCGACTCTAACGTCAAGACCAGGATCTCCAGGTGCCAACGAAGGTTCCATTTCATGGCTAGAAGCCTTCTCTGGGCTGACTGGAGCAAGACGGGGGCGGGTGTCCTGAAGCCCTCTATTCTCGGTTCCTTGCGCGGTCTCTGGAACGTTTGCTTCCCTTGAGTCGAGGGTTTCGGTGCGGCGACGCTTGCCTTGGTGCTTATCATTGCCCCAAGGCTGGGATGACCGCTTCCTCTTCCAGACCCTTGACGTTCTCTCTTCTTCGTGGCGATCGAATGGCGGCGTCTTGGGTTCTGTGTCGACATCTGGAGAGGAAGCAGAACCTCTCTCGGGCGCAGGCGGCGATGTCTGTGGCTCGGGGTATTCGGGTCTCGATGCGCGAGAAAGGGGCGTTGGTGATCTGGACGCTCGGTCGGGGAGGAATTTTTGTCGCTTCTTGAGGTTGTGGGCGTCAGATGCCAGAAATTGGTCTTGAGGCACGTTAGCTAAAGGCATCCAAGAACATGGGAGGCGGCGAACCCAATGATGGTACCTGGCCTCTTTCGTCTTGACCAAGAAATGATGCACAAAGGGCGACGAGGCAATCGAGGGTGGCGAAGCGATTGAGGCGCAGGTAGTAGAACATCTGGTCGTCATCCATCCGCTGGTGGCCGCTGAGGACGAAGTGGAGGATGTTCTCCCGGATCTCCTTCAATTCATCCAGCCGCTGGTCTCTCCTCTGCTGCATACGTGCGAAAAAATCTGCCTTGTCGGAAGCATGGCGTGCGATATCGTTGACGTCGTGGTGAAAGGCATCGGGATCCTGAATGAATATACGCGTCGTGTTAAAGCGCTCGTGCAGTTCGCCAAAAAGGGACGCTTCGTCTAGGCCAACCTTCCAGAAAGGCCATCGATACTCGGGTTGCTGGTCGAAGTCAACGACTGGAGGAGGTCGCCACGGCATTTTGTGATGCTTGCGATGTGCTCGTACTGCGCGTTTGGTGATGGGTTGGTGGCGCAAGTTCCAGGAAATTGGGTGGTGAGGCTTTACGTGACTCCAGCCTTGCCCCTCCCCAGCCCCTCTATCGTCCGCGTTCGTCCAGTCTTAACTTACCGCTGCCGATCTTGGGAGTAATCAATCTCAGTCCTGCCGAATTATTTATTAAAAGACGGACATAAGATACCTACAGCATATCTTCTACCCAACCTCATCCCGAAAGCTATATCAAGGCTCGTCTGGCTGCTGACCTCGGCTCCTCGACGAACCCCCACTCTGAAGGCTACCTCGAGGCTCGCCTGGCTGCCGATGGAGATCAATCTAATCATACTGTTGCAGTGTATCAAAATGGATCTTCTAAGCCTAACTACGAGACTCTTGGTCTTCCTATTTCGATCCAAAGTCTGTCCCTTGACGATGTTTCCACCAATACTCGGGTCGTCGTTTCTCCTGCTGGTGTCCTGTCTCAGCCATCAACCGACGACGAAGCCGTAGTACCATTTCGCTTCCCCCATACCCCTGGAGATGTTCTTATTGTCATACAGTCGTCCAAGAAAGCGTGGTTTTCACTCAATTTCAAGGAGCTTCATTGCAACTTCTACTACGATGCTGCAAGCGATAACCTAGTTCTTCGGAATCTAAGCCCAGCGCCTATCCAAATCACTCCGATCCGGAATGATAACGAGGCCGATGACGAGAACCGAAAATTCCTAGCCCCTCGCGATATATGCGCTGTCTCTCCTGGCCCATGGAGGATCTTTTCCGCAGGAGAAGAGCTGAAAACATTAACGGACTTCCTCTTGCTCCGTCGGCGCTTCGTTTTGGAAAAGAGGATACCAGCAGCTGGAGAAGCCGGTCTGAAGAGGAAGAACATACCTGCCAGTGAGGGTGCATCTAAGCGTATTCATCGGGACACTCGAGACGACGACCAGAGTGTCGTCTTATTTAACACTGTATCTCAAGTGAGTTCGTCTGAGAATGTTGCCTCGCGGGTTCCATGAATCGACCAGATTTCCTAACGTAATTAATTCAGGGTGAACCAACTGCGCAGGCCCAACTGACTGTCCTCAAAATTGGCAACCCTTTACTCTCCCTGCGGTCTGGAGAAATGCTCACAGTCCAAATGCTAGCTGGACCTCCTGTGGATGGAGGCTCTGGAACAGAACTCGGGGCAGACTTCTTAGATGCACAGAACACGACTGAGAACTACTCAATTTTGCATCTACGAGATATTGCTAGTAGCAAAGGGTTTGCGTCTGTGTTTCGTGCAAGTCACCCCATCTTCGGCCACACCGCAGTCAAGGTCATCCGGACGAGGAAAATTCCGCAATATTCGTTCATCCCAACTATCGCACGAAGTTGGCAGAATGAGGAACGTCTTCTACGAAGCGTCCAACACGTAAGCCACAAGTCGACCACATTGTCTCCCTATACTTACAATGATCTCAGCCCTCGATTATCAAGTTTTTCGGATCAGACGCTCGCCTTTACTCCATCTATATGGAGTACCTGCCCTACCCTGACCTGGCTGCGGGGAGAAACCGGCCGTACAATCACTATTTTGCCGGCACTATTGAGGATGCCAAGCGCATCCTCCATGATATGGCCTCCGCACTCGACTATCTGTGCAGCCAACGGATACTCCACAACGATATTAAGCCTTCCAACATTTTATATGAGCGCAATCGTGGCCCTGTTCTGATTGACTTTGGCTTGGCTTCTTGTCAAGGTGATCAACTATGTAATGGAGGGACACCATGGTATGTGCCCCAAGAGTTTATTGACGATTCTCAGCGGGGGTTCGAGAGTGATATTTTTGCGCTGGGTGTAACGCTGTTGTATCTTTTGGGAAAGATTCCGTTGCCTGATGTGACTGAAGCAGGGTGGGTCATTGCCGACGTCTTCAGAGATCCATCACAAGCTACAATCATGCAGAAATAGCTACAGAAGATTGGGGCAATCCGGGCTGAACTAGAAACCACCGGGATCGAGTCAATTATTAGAGATACCCTGAGTCCACAGCCGCGAGATAGAACATCCGCTCATAAGATCTTAGAGAAGATACAAAAATACAAAGAGGATTTACTGGCTTAAGAAATATTTAACCCTTAGTAGGCAATACATATTCAACAAGTGAAGATAAGCAATACCATCTCCCCCGTAAGACCTCGTCCATACACACTTTCTCTCTCGCTTATCCACAATCACACCAATCCAATAGTACTATATTGATGTAAAAGAGATACGCATTCAATCTCCCTATGCCTATTCTAAGCTGGGCGAGCATACTAGCTTCCTTCTATCCCCTCTCCGGGGGGAGAGAAAATAGTATCGATCCATTGCCGTTTTTTATTTTAATAGAAACCATATCGAAGACCCAAAAACGGCCTGCTTAACCAGCTGCAGCCATAACAGCCCCGTCGTAGGGGGGGAGTCATATAAGCAAGGCAGATCCAAGCACACACTAGACAGGGGCATACTAGCAGGCAGCTATCCACGTCGCAGCAGAGACACAGGGCCATCAGGCATTCAGTAACACTTAGTAGTGCAAGAGGGGAATTGTAGCAGGACAGTAAGGAGACCGGATAGGAATCATTGGCTGTAGTATCTTGCCTCAGGTACAAGGCAACACGGAGGTTTGCAGCGATAGGTAGCTGAAAGTTTATCGCTTACCCCACACACCCTATCAAGTCTTAAGAGGGAAGACCAGCCCGCTCCGCGCTGATCGCTTAGAACCAACTAGATGATATATGTTATCTATTTGACATATTGCTGCATTGCAGCTGTGCGTTGTAACCAGCTTCCTATATTGCCTTACACAATACGGAGACCTATAAGTTGCTTGTCTACTGCGGCAGCCAAGGCGGATAAAACCGGCAAGATGCGGTGTTTTCTCAGCCACCGTTGCTAGAAATGCATTAACCCATTGCTGCCTGATACCCAAACCTGCAGCAATATCAAACAGTCATGCACTTTGCCATCCGAACTGCACTTTGCCTTAGTCGAGCCGAGATGGCTTACTGGAAGGTTGCAGGGGCACTTAGTCAACCATGGTACGTTTGACGAAGGCCTGAGTGGTGATCAGTGCTCACGCGACTCTCTTTGTGTTGTTCAAGACGTGCATTCTGACGGGACATCGGGCTCGGGAAGGGAGATCATTCCGTCGTTATTGCAGCCTGACAGCTCTTGGTGTTGTGGGGGAGAGAGGATTGAGGCCAGAGGGCAAGTGGGGCACAGGCCACAACAGTGCGTTCGCGATTACTGAATAATAAGAAAATCAATAAATAATAAGTAACTAATTATAGTCTTTTATAAAAATCTGTTGGATAGCGTACGGCACATTCGATCCAGGGATTAATGCTCAATAGGGTGTGGATCCTGAATCTGTTGATTGTCTTGATCTAGGATGCCTCCGGCCCCCTCTTTTCTCGAGAGGGGTTTTATGTCATCTCACGTCCCCTCTGACTAAGGTCAGGAGATCGATCTATCAGAGGTTTCGTAATACAGGGTCACAATCCAACACAAGATAAAAAGCGGAGCAGCCTAAGGCCCACCCAACTTGTCAACTATATATTCACCCCCTCGCCCCCCTCGCACTACAAAAAGAAGTCCAGCCGCCCAAACTCACACGGCATCATATGATCAATCATGTTCGCGCTCAGGTCTATACAGTCTCGAATGAACGACACATTCAAATCGCTCGACTTAGCACTACATGCGTCTATTCGCGACAATAACCTAACGAGGCTGCAACTACTTATTGATGCCTTGAGCCCTGCGGACTTGAATAAACGTCTACGAACCAACGATGGTGACTGGGGCATGCCACTCCACGTCGCAGTTATTTGCAATAATCCGGCAGCAGTGGACGTTCTTTTAAGCGCCGGCGCAAAACCTTTAATCTTGAGGCGTATTGGCGACGATGCCTCGACGCCGCTATCAATAGCCGCTCGACAGGGCAATCGAGCCATTCTGCGACAGCTTTGGCAACATATTGATCCCGACCATCACGCCGGCAACTATTTGGGCTTTCAGTTCTGCCTTGTCCAGGCTGCCATGTACGGACAACCCTTGACCATCGCTGACCTACTGGATTGGTGGGATGGTTGGAGCCCTAAGGCTAGGGAATATGCCCTGCGCTGGGCGGCAATGAGATGGAAGGTTTACGCCGTCGAATTGCTTCTATCCAAACTGTCATTCGAGCAGCAGCTCCTCGACACTGCCCTATGCGATGCATCAGACTTCAAATCTCTGATGGTTTATGAAACCATTGTCGACTACGAGGGGGTTGACTACTTTGAACAGCAACAGCTCATTGCGCTGCTGGTGGATGCGGGTGCCAACCCTAATGCGACTTTCAACCAAGAACCACTTATCCAATCGGCTGCTTGTAGTGTGAATCTGGTTGGCGCGCTGAAAGCACTTCTTCAAAAAGGTGCGGATCCTAACGCGACGAACCAGGCAGGAGATTCTGCACTGCATCACCTTGGCTTCCCAGTACGTCTCCATCAAGGGTCGCCGGAAACGGGGTTACATGAGACAGGCATCCGTCTTCTTCTTGAGCACCATGCTTCTGTCCGCCAGCAAAATAAGTCTGGAGAGACTCCTCTCCACCATGCAGCAGCTGGCTCTAACGTACGAATCCTGCAACTCTACCTATCCGCATGTCCAATCGAGGAGCGTGATGCTTTCATGAGGTCGAAAAATAACCATGGAGAAATGTTACTACATTTCGCGGCTGCGGGGTGCAATATTGAGATTATTGAATACCTTTTATCTCATGGCGGTATGGAAGCCAATATCAATGACGTCAACTCGAATGGCTGGACCCCTTTGATGTGTGCGCTGGCACAGACTGCCTCAAGGCATGGGGACGACGGGAAACAGCTATCAGAAGTCATACCGGCCGCGCGACTTCTGCTTGCCCACGGCGCCGATCCCTTCGTCGCCACGGCCGAGGGCTGGACGCCGTTACACTGCCTCGCACTCTACTTTGGCAAGGATCTAAGCGGCGAGACTGCGCAACTGATTGACAGCCTCGTTTTAGCAGGCGCCGATGTCAACGCTCGTGCTCTGTTTCCAGTTCAAGACCCATCACCTGGTCCCCTCAAGTCATCTGACCTTATGATGTTTGGCTGGGGACACCAAGTTGAAGAGATCATAAAGTACCCTGCGACCAAGGGAATGATGATTCGATCCGGCCTTACACCTTTGCATTTCGCGGCTGCCCACGGTGCCGTTGGTGTGGTTAAAGCGCTGCTGAGACATGGAGCCAATCCTGCAGCTGAAGACTCCAGTGAAACCTCACCCGCGAAAACTGCAGGGGAGTCAACGCGGCTTGAGTGCCACCGTGATGCTCAAGATGAGATTGTTGCCTTATTGATAGGCGCTGGGGGTTCATATTGAAAGATTGGTTCAGGCGGTAGAAGGTAACTCAGTAGGTGAAAAACATAGTATCTCAATTTTAAAAGAATCTCGAGGAATGACACAAGAGATACGTTCCATATTGGCAATCCCTCACTTCTCATCGGTCTATCCTAATTCCACACTGAGTTGACTCAAACCGAAGCTTTTACTAAACCCCCCTCCCCTTGACTCGGATCGCTTCGGCAGAAATATCATATCGTCTGTCTTTAGTCATCTGGCGGTGGGTTGGGTGTGACGTTGTAACCGTTGTCATACAGCCAGTTGAGGTTGTACGGGTTGAGGTTCCCAATCACAGAGCTGGTGCCGCTCTGAGAGTGTATCAAAGAGCCGGGGTTCTCAGGGTCGATCTCATCGTCCAGACTACTGCCACCTTGAAGGATCAACTGCAAACCAGGTCGTGCGACATATCCTTGCCGCCAAAGCCGCTCCCCAAACGTTTGTAGGGCAGCAATAACGGGATCGGTGCTGACCACTAACACTGGCGCCCCGACGAACCATTGCTCTAAGTCATGCCGGTGGCAGTAAAACCCGTTCCTCGCTGTCCACTGGGTCCCGCCTTGATTCTCGACGCGCCAGGCGGACTCTACCTCCTCTCCTGGTTCAACCTCATCGCCATTCGCATTCTCCGCAGGTCTCACATCCTGTCCGTGATAAACGGTCATTCCCGTAACACCCATATATGTGTGGCCGTCGGTGCCACGTTGCAGGAACCTAAACCGTGTTCGGTCATCGGTGCTCCTAGCGGGATCGATGTGGAAGTGGAATACTGTTTTTAGCGGTCCTGGTTAGCCTGAATATTAGAAGACCCGCCTCGCTTTTCCCAGGGCTGTGCTATATTCCAGATGGAAAAACAGGGTATATCATGGGTCAATATTACTTACCAACCCATCTGTCAGCTCCATTGAGTCCTCTAGCTCTGTTGTCTTGGTATTGGGTCAGGCCGGAATCCGTGGATGGCACACCCGGGACCGGGCCGATCCAGTAGGCAAGCTCCAGAAACGGCCCCGCTGGCGCGAACGTCCGTGAACCACTTTGCCATTGCCATCGGGCGTAGTGGAGGCTCAGGTCGCCGCGTTCGATGCCCCCGAGGATGTTAGTCAAAGTGGGAATGTCGGCGTTTCTGCCGTCAGCCTTGAACGCGTAAATAAATCGCTTGTCCTGGGATGTGCTCGGCTCTGACCGCTTAGTGTTAGACGACGGGGAGATTTGGCAAAATGCTGTATCAAAACCTCTAGCCCTGCGAAGCCCTGGGCCGGCCGTTTGAGGATTCAATAGAACGTACTCGAGCACTCCGCGCTGCTCGTACATGGGGAAGTCTGTAAAGAAGTCTCGCAGGGACTGGACTTCAAGCTCGCTGTCAAAGGAGCCGGCAAAGTCGCTGTTCCAGATGCGCCTAATGGGATCGTAGCCCGGGTCGCTCATGCTAAATATGAGCATGGCAAAGGCGAGTAGTCGGGTCCAGTTATCCGTGGAACAGTCAGTTGCTCGTCCGTGGAGAACATCATACTCGTTGGCTTCGGCCTTGAGGTCCCTCCTTTTGGCTGGGCTTCCCTTGATGGCGTCATGGATCTCTGGTTGGAGTATTGTGGCTGGACAGGTCGGGTTGTCGAGATAGCTATCCATGAGCGTCTGAAACTGACGGGTCTGAGACGACTCACTGGAATCTTGGTCGTCGTCATCGCGCTTTTCCTGCTCTGATTGCTCGTCACAGCAAAACGCCAGCTCGCCATCGCAACCTTCGCTGCCAAAGTTGGCCACGCGCGCACCCTTCTCCAGGGCGACACGGACTTGACCTTTATGGCACGCCCCTTCGCAAACGGTTGGCATGTTATCGAGGAAGCCAGCCCTCTCAACCCATTTGCACGTGTTGCCAAAAGGCACCGGCGCCGGGTTAGAGCAGCAGTAGGACCTTGTTTTATCCTTGGAGCACTGCTTATGGCCCCCTGAACCGATGCTAGAGGTCGCCACGCGGTACGAAAAGTCACCGAGGCAAGGCGATGGCTCGGTCGATCCGTAGCAGTCCGTCCAGTAGCACTTGTCGTAGGCGGCCGTGACTTCGGTCCGCTTACAGCACGCACTTTGGTGGTTCTTGGAGCATCCCTTGCGGAGCGTTCCAACCTCAACCTCTCCATCGTTGCAGCCAGGTTTGCAATGGCCCGAGTTGCGATGGCCACGCCACGTACAGGTCGGGAGATCATGGCTCGAAGGACAGCACAGTCGAGAGAAGCCAGGGCCGCCAAGACCTTTGTCGCAATGGGACGTGTCCATCATGACCTCCTTGTGCCCATCACGCTGCACCGCCTTGTACCCGGATGGGCAATCCTCGTAGCAGCTAGTCCAGCGGCAGATGCCAGGCAGCTTGCTCTGTTGCTTGTCCGGCTTCCCCTTGTCTGTGAAGTCGGGGAAGTCGGGGATTTTGCGCCCCAGAGCCGAGTTGAGCGCCTTTGCGTTGGTAGCACTGGCATCGTCATGGCTGAGGGCCCATACCATGAAGCTCTCGATGCATTGGCTGCGCGCGAGATTTGCCTTAAGCCGCCATGTCGCTATATCATCGAAGGACGTCCACTGGTTGTCCCACGAGACCGTTTTAACCGCGGCTTTGCGGTCCAATGTTGGCACTATCCCTTTCTTCTTGACAATTTCCTGGATTTCCGGATGCAGAAGCACGCCAACTGTGTCGGAGCAGCGGCCTGCATTGCCAGCAGAGCTGATGCGGCACCCAGGCGTGTTACACTTGGCGTCTGTGAGTGTAAAGGTGCGGCTATAAAATGACATTCCCATGGTGACTTTACTAGGACTGATATCGTTCCGCCAAAGTAGGTCCAGCCCCAGCTGGATCTCGGTGAGATTCGTGTGACTGTTGACCCACGGACCAGTCCATTTGTTGTCAATATCCCACGATCCGTGGACGTCGTAGGTCATGAGGTTGAACCAGTCGACTGTCGACTCCAACTTCTTGATGTCGAAGTTTTGCAGGTACCAGTAGCTTGCGGGCAAGGCCATCGACACGCCCTTGTTCAGCTTGTCCATTCTAGAGCGGAGCTTCTTCATGAATTTGACAGCGTTCTTGTAGTCCTCTTCCTTCCCATGGCGGTCCTTATCTACTGGGTACTCCCAGTCAATGTCGACACCATCGAACTCATATTTGTTCATCATCTGGACCAGCGAATCGATGAAGGTCTGGGTGTGAACGGCTGATGCCGCAAGATCGCTAAACGTGGACTGTGTCGGCCCCGGGTCGTTGAACGCCCAGCCACCGAAAGCAATCCAGATCTTAACGTCAGGCTGTACCAGCTTGAGCGCTCCAATCCGAGTCATCATGTACCTGGTATAGTCATTCCCGGCCGAGGCGGTAAAGGTCTTGGGGTTGATGGTGGCGAAACTGAAGATGACGTGCGTGTACATGCCATACGGAATCTCTTCGGGCATCATGCTGAGGCAGGATCTCTGGCTCGTAGACCATGACTCATAATACCCGATGACGCGCTTCACAGGTTTGCTGCCAGGGGAGCACGATGGTCTCTTGACCTTGTCGTCTTTTCCGCAGAACTCCTCGGTGTAGCCGCAGAATCCATGCTTGCTACAGCAGACGTTGAGCGGGCACTTGTTGCCCGCACTGAACTCATCGCTCTTCCATCCGGGGTTACAATCAGACTTGCGTGTGCAAGTGCTCAAGCATCCCTTCCTGTAGTTGTTAGCCCATGGCTTAAGATACGTCCAGATGGAGTCATGGTAGAAATCAGTCAACCGATATCTCACTTACCCACAATAATCCGGTCCATAACCACAAAATCCAGCACTGCTACAGCATCCAGCTTTGCATAGCTTTGTTTTACTGCACTCTGTCTCTGCCTGGAGAGAGACCTGACAAAAGAGGGTAAGGAGCGTGACGAGGGCTAGTATCAGGATTTTCATAATGGCAGATCGCTTGGTTGAGAAATGATAACATAACCGGTCTCTGCAGATGCGAGCAATCAATTATATGAGTCCCTAGACCCGCCATGATGAGACGCTACTACAATACAAAATATCGCCTATTCCCAGTTGAGAGCACTTCTAATGCGTACATCTTCCATTTCCTGGACCCAACACGAAGGCCACGTCGACTCCACTTAGCAACGAAACCAAGGGTGATGCGGGCTTCGAAATGAGTCACCGGAACAAAATAACAAGGGGGGGATATGCATCCCTGTCTCGCCAGCTGGGGGGCTTTCTCCACTGATACTTTTTGTCTTGCATCGCGGTCGTTCTTCCGCCTCACCTTGGACCAACAGGCCTTGGCGCAAACCGGGAGGCCTCGGCAACAACCAACAGCCCGGCGATAGAGCCGATCAGGTCCACTCGCACTACTTGATAGGCTCGCATGCTTCTTTTACGGGTTTCTCACTAGATGGGGCTGTATCCGCAACCTTGTTCCTGCTGTTTAGTGGTGATGGAAGTGGAGATATTATCAGTTTCTTTTTGTTATCGGATCAGGTCAACATGTACCTCATGTAAAAAGGTCCCCGACCCTCATCCTAGTCGCGATTTAATACATAGACTCCCTGTAAGGCGTAAGTTCTGAGTGGATCACCACTCAACCATTCTGATTGCATGCCTCGATTCAGCCGTCCGCTTTGTCAACAAATTCCGTAACACTACCAGAGAATTGCAAGGGGACCGTTGCAATAATTTTACAACTAGCGACTCACCATGCCTGGTATAGGAGTCTGCCGCGGGAGCCGAAGTTTATCTCTGTTCCTTCTTGCCACCCAGACCATAACATCAGCCGTGACTGCGTGACTAGTAAGTTTCCAACAGTTTCCGGCTTCTTTTTCTCTGTATGTCTAGTAAAGAACGCAGAGTCTTGTCTTTCGGCCTCACTGACCACCTTTCAAAGTCATTATCATTACCATGTTTGCAAACGCTGTTTGCCTGGCCCTTCTTTTAGGTACCAGTTATGCTGGCCCTCTGTCCCCTTCGAAAGCTGTCAGGCGACAAACAGGCGGATTTCAACTTGCTCCTGATTGGAAGCTGAAGGACTCCATCGTCGATTCCACCTGCAAACAGGTCCTTCAGCAGACCATCAACTGCGACCAGTATGTCGCCGAGCTAGGTGAGAGGGAATATCGCAGCTCGCTTGAGGATCCCGAATTGACCAACACCGTCTGCGCGACCACTTGCAACCGGGCCTTAACTACGGCTCAGAGACGTATCTCAGGTGCCTGCGTCAAAACTCCCGACCTTATACCGGGAATTCCCGTCGCCACACTGATTGACTCGATCCTCTCTGGCTGGGAGGAAACTTGCTTGAAGGATAAGGAAACTGGGGGATATTGCAATGGTAACCCGCCACCTTAACCTTCTCATTCGATGGACCTTGCCAGTCTCTTGCTGACTTTACATCCAAGACATCATCGATTCATGGGAGGAGTTTGAGCAAATCGAGGAAATGCCCCAAACTCAGGTGTGTTCGTACTGCTTCGGCGCAAAGCTGCGGATGATGCAGAAGTCCCCGTACTCGGCCTACGACGATTTGTTTGCCGAGATGCTCCAGTATGTTAACAAGAGTAAGCATTTCTTTCTTTCCGTTGCATAATAATGGCTATCAAGCTTGTTAGCGATTGACTAATGCAACCATAGAGTGTGGTGTGGAAAGCGCTACAGAGCCTGTTGACAGCCCCATCAATGTGAACAGCACTATGCCTGAGACATGCGACAGCAGTTTTGTCTACGTCACGAAGAATGGTGACACTTGCGACAGCATCGCACTTGCAAAGTCAGTTTCTGCTGCTACGCTCTACTATAACAACCCAGATCTGCGCAACTGCAGCAGCATTGAAGCCGGAGTTAAGCTATGCTTACCACAGTCATGCAGCACTGTCTATACAGTGAAGGAAAATGACGACTGCGTCGTTGTCGCCGTCCACGCGGGCACATCGTGGATGTCTCTGGTCGACTGGAACCTTAGTCTTGATTCGCGGTGCACAAATTTCTGGGGCGATAGCCCGTCTTGGGGAACCGTCATCTGTGTTACTCCTCCGGGTGGCGAATTTGAAGACCAAGGGAGCGGTACCGGCAACGGCGATACAGGCAGTGGCAACTTGGGTGGTGAGGGAGGCTCTGGCGACGGCTACACTGACAGAGTTGTGAGCGCACCGAATGGCAATGTAGCCAAAGACACAACGAAATTTTGCGGCGACTACATTCAGGCAAAGAGCGACGTTGGCTGCGCTAGCATGTTGATCTCCACGACCAACGCCGTGCCCATGGACTTGTTTCTCAAGGCAAACCCATCGCTCAAGACCGCAGCCGAGTGCGACAAGAATCTGGTCTCGGGAACATGGTACTGCTTGCGTCCGGCTCGTGGATCCGATTAGATAGCCCACAGCCGGAACCAGAGTTGTTCGCCAACGGATTCGTAAATGAGAGATCCTCGTAGAGTTCAATCAATTTTTTACCTTGCCGCTCCCCACAGCCAACTAGTCTTCATCTCCCTGGTCGTGTGAACTGGTGTGTCAAAATCTACCCGGACTGATCATTTCTTGATGATCGCACGGGGCTCCACGTTCATTGCCTCAGAGTATAATGAGGCCAATCACAAGGGGTAGAGGTCAGGTTAAGCTTACATTTGTCATGATTGAATCATTATGGAGCCTCTTACTTTCAAGGATCCCTGGCAATGTGGGGTCAAGTAATACGAGTGGATATACCCGTCGGCGTCGGGTGAGGCTCGGGCTCCGGGATCCTCTGGTAGAAAGTGCAGCAAATTCCGCATTCTCCCCTGCATATCTAGCAAAGTAGGAAGCCCAGACTTGACCCTTTTTTCTCTGCTTCGGAAACCAGATCCCATTAGGAAGGCAAGTCGGGTCATGCATGAAAGAGGGACCTGCCATCTCTCCTCGCATGGGCCGACTACCCTTGTCACCAACGGGAAGATCTTCGCTTGCCGGAATGGCTGACGTTTCTCGTATCGGACGGGGAGCGGGTCATTCTTGATCAAGCTTAATAGACATGGCCAATCGGAAATCTGCCAGTAAGGACTAACAAACTCAAGCTTCATACCCCCGCAGCCGTAGCAGCCGGACCGAGGTGGTGTTTGTTGGTTGCTTCCATTGAACCAACAGAGTCGTTTTGTGGACGTAATGAACACAAGCATCTTCACATATCATCTGTTACTCAAGAGCAGACCCAGCTTTGACCCCTTAGACCACCCTTGAACCGTTAATTGCATTGGCTCCAAGACACTACCCGATAAAGTCTTGTGTGACGAAGTGCCACAAGCGACCTCATGAGCGTATAGAATAGAGATTGAACCTTTTTTCCCTTCTTCTTGGCAATGCAATACTTTGAAACCTCAGTTCTGTAGATTCGGGTTTCGGTTAGTGGATCATAAAGTCCCTGCTAGCCTTTCTTCTCCACCACCTGGCTCGCTAAATGATGAGCGCAGCCAACACGTTCCATTGCAATACCAATGAGTGACTGAATTGACTACATACGAGGTCTTCGCCCATCCATTATATTCCACACCCCTCTCGGAGCGGGTTCCAAATGGCCGGACTAAGCGACTTTGTTGGTCCTGCGGCATTGGCAACAGCAACAAATTACCCAGAGGGTATTGATACTTTGGCAGGGTCCCATATATTTTTAATGTACCTCTACCTTAGGCCTGGTGCTCTGACAGTAGCCCCATATCAGTCCACAAAGCCTGGCCATTAACCAACGAAAGAGTTTTTGGTATCGATGAAAAGATCCTCGGCAAAATCCGAATTTGATGAGTTTGTACAGTGACCCGCGGTTGTCTCGGAATTTGTGAGTTCTTCTGGAATCATACGACCCGGATGTGTTGGTAGGACTTTGAGGCTTTTCCTCTCACCCCGTTCGACACTGGTCAGTCTCTTCCGACATTTCTCCCCTTGGAGAATCTCAAAGACCCGTGCCCAAGGAATTGTTTGTTGATAAAAGCCATAAACTTGTAGCAGTCACTCTTCTTGTTTTTGCTTACAGAACACCCGTAAAGCCCGCCAATTGACGGCCAGAACAACAACAGCAGCAGCAAGATGATATTCTCAACATCCATAATGCGTTCGCTGTTGCTACTCCCTGGTTTTATCGCCCTTGTGACCTCTGCGTCGGTGCCTCGTGCACGCCCATCTCGTGGTTTTGCTGCTCGCCGACAGACTCTCCCCGAAGGCGTCCCAAGTGACTGTACGTTCTTGGATACGCCTACCAGCGAAGACGATAGCTGCCAAGCGCTTGCGGATCAATGGGGAATCTCCGCCGAAGACTTTATCGCCTGGGTGAGTATTACGCCCATTTCAAAGTATCCCAGGCAACTGACATTTTAAGCTAGAATCCCTCAGTTGGTGACGACTGCAGTGAGATTAAGGTAGGTGAATCCTACTGTGTCGAGCGCAACTGGGGTGCCCCTATTGAAACATCGACAACTACGGAGGCTGAGCCTACGTCAACGAAACCCTCCAATGGTAAGATGCTTTCTTGTTCGCTCCTGTGAACATCGGAGACAAGCTGACACTTCTATCAAGGCATCGAGACCCCTGCCTCTGTTCAACCGGGCATTGTCGACAACTGTAATAAGTTCTACTTTGTCAAAAAGGATGAAAGCTGTGCGGATATCGCCTCCAAGAACGGTATCACTGAGGCTGAATTTGGCAAGTGGAATCCTAAAGTAGGCGCTACCTGTACCGGCCTGTGGGCGGATGCATATGCCTGTGTCTCTATAACCGGCCATCAAGCCACGACCACCAAGCCGACTTCTACCAATCCCTCGCCCACCAACGGTATTGCGACACCCTCACCAATTCAAGACAACATGATTAAAAGGTGCAACAAATTCCATCTCGTCAAGAAAACCACCACTTGTTTGTCCATTGAGTCCTACTATCAAGTGCCGTTGGCCACATTCTATGCCTGGAATCCCAGTGTTGGCAAGACTTGCAATGCCTTATTAGTGGACTACTATGTTTGCGTGGGCGTTGTCGGTTGGGAACCCTCTACAAAAACAATAACTACTAGTACTACTACCAAGGCCACCACTCCTACCAACGGCGTTGCGACCCCTTCACCGATTCAGAAGAATATGGCCAAGAACTGCAATCAGTTCCATCTGATCAAGTCAACTACCACCTGTTCATCAATTGAGTCTTACTACAACATCCCGCTCGCTACCTTCATTTCCTGGAACCCCTCTGTGGGTAGCGGTTGCACTTCCTTACTGGTTGACTATTACGTCTGCGTGGGTGTTGTTGGTTGGCAACCGCCTCCCACGACAACGACGAAGGTCCCTACACCCACCAACGGTATTGCCACACCTTCGCCAATCCAGACCGGAATGACCAAAAACTGCAACAAGTTCCATTTGGTCAAGTCTACTACCACTTGCGCATCGATTCAGGACTACTACGAGATCACTATGGCCCAACTGGTGTCCTGGAATCCTGCAGTCGGATCAAAATGCACAGCGCTATGGGCCGACACTTACGTATGTGTTGGCGTTATTGGCCAAACGACACCAACTCAACCTGGCAACGGTGTCGAGACCCCCTCTCCTATCCAGACAGGGATGACAAAGAGCTGCAAGAAGTTCCATCTCGTTAAAACTACAACCACTTGTGCGTCGATTCAGGACTACTATAAGATCACAATAGCGCAGCTAGCAAAATGGAATACTGCCATCGGGTCTAAGTGCACTGGTTTATGGGCGCACTATTATGTTTGTGTTGGTGTTTAGCTGGAGACAACATAGACAGAAGAGACTTGTAGTATTTTTATAAATCTAATTGAGTCTTGAAGGCCAACATGCCCCCGCACGCAAATTTCACAAACACATTCATAACTACAGCCCCAGCCCTAAACTGACTAATGATGACTGTGCAATAGCCAGATTGTAATAATCCCGTCGTCTATGCGGTATAAAGCTTCAGTGAGATGCTGTGGCAAGAAGGACATTATCTCATAGCCTGGCTTGCGCCTTATCCTCGCCGGTAACCTTAGCGGCAGAATGTAATTCCGTCTCTGTAGCAGCAAGGCTGACAAATTCAGATCCGATTAAATGCTTTATTTTGGTGGTAACGGCGTTATGTTAACGGCTTTAAATTGGGAGTTATAGGGTGGACGCCGGTAATATAGGCTGGACAGAAAGTAAGGGGTTTTAGTATAAAAAGCCGATACTGATATCCAGCCTTAATAAGGTAAGTCCAGCTATAAAATAGGTTGTAAATTACTCCAGGGTAGCAGCTTAATAATTACTCTCTAAAAATAACCTTTAAGAATAGTCTGTAAATAGTTTACTAGAAGAAACTGAGTAACGGAAATATAGCTTGCTATATATATTAATCTTATTTCTATAGTTTTTTTACCCACTCTTAATAGAGTATATATTAATATAAAACTGTAAGTATTAATTATTATATTATTCTATTATTAATATTAATAACTCCCTTTTAAATATAAAAATTATTCTTTTAAAAAATAAAGCTCTTATAAGTGTTATTTATAATAATACTAGAAGTAGGGTTAAGAAAGTAAAAAGTTTTACTTAGTAGAATTTTTTTTTAATTTTAAATATTATCTTAAAAATCTCTAAAAAATTTAAATTTAAAAATATAAAAGTATATTCTATATAAATATATAGAGGATTTACTTATAAATATAATATATTTAGTTTTTTTTTTTTAGCTTTATTTAATATTATTAGATAGATTAAAGCTATATAGTAATCTTAAATAATAGAAATAAATAATATAAACTATATCTAGTATTAGAAGAAATAGTAGTTAAATAATAAGATTATTATATATTAATCTCTACTTAAAGCTTCTATTTAACCCCTCTAATCTTAATTCTACTATTTATAGATAATAGAGTTAATTAATAATTCTATTATTTATAATTAATAATCTTATTATTTACAGTTAATAATCTTAAGATAGTAATCTTATTTTAAGTAATAGAATTTAAAAGAGACTAATATCTTTTATTATTAAGAAACTAACTTCCCTTTTAATACTTATTCTATTATAATTAATTTCTAATATATTAACTACTATCTCTTATAAAGCTCTTATTATATATTTTATTAGTAGGAGAGGCACTTAGTGCGGATAAAGCCTGTAATAGTAAGAGTCGAGAATACCCTGCAGCTTATATAGAGAAAGGTCCTGCAGCTATAAGTAGAAGGGAGGAAATAAGATAAAGAGACTATTAAATATCTAATTAGATACTCCTAATTATAATAAGATAAAGAAGATTAAGAAAAAAGAGATAAGAGCTACTATAATAGCTAGGTAGAAAAAGGGCTAGGTAATAAAAATAATCTTCTAAAAATTTAAATTAAAAAAGAGAAAAAATATATTTTTTTTATTAAGATCTAGCTTAGTTTTTAAGTAATATCTAGATTAGTAGGCTAGACCTATTATTATTAAACTCCAGTATATCTATTATTACTATTATAAATCTCTTCTATAACTCTATATTTATTTCTAAGTATTCTAAAGTTATATAATAGATAAATTAACTAAAAATAAATAAAAAAAAACTATTATTACCCCTTAGTAAGTAAGTAATTAATCAGACTATCCTACCTACTAGTTATTCTCTATAACTTCTTTTATCCTTCTAATTATTAGATTTCTACCTTTTTATATCCTGCTGCCTCTAACTTAAGATTCTATAAAGAGTCTGCTACTAAATAGCTGCTATATCTTCTTACTATCTCCGATTACAGACAGCTAGTTATTTAGTATATATAGACTGTATTAGTAGCAGAGTAGGGCAGTAGGGTATAAAAGCTCTAGTAATAATAACAGGCTATTATAATATACTAATTAGCCCGTTAGGTATATTTATTACCTAAATATTAATTTTTATAAGATATCTTATTATAGAATTTAGAATTATTAGTAAGATAAGATATTCTAAGATAAATCTAATTATTTTTTCTTCTTCTAGGCTATAATAAATATCCTTAAAAGCTCTTAGCTTAATTCTTTCTTTTTTAGCTATAAGTTTTCTTTTAGGTGCTTTTATAATAATTAGAGTAGAATTTAATATAGACTGAGTAATTTTTATAGGTATAATACTTTTCTTCTTATTTATATCTATTATATTAAGTAGCAGCTAGTTCTGGAATTTAATATTATCTATTTTTAGTCTAGTCTTAGTATAAGTAATTTTATTAGAAAGCTAGGTAACTAAATTAATTAAGTATTTAGATATCTTTAGGTTTTTTTTAATATAGAGGCTAAAAGTTATATATTATTAAGAATAAAGCCTGTAAATAACCTAGTTTTTTAAAGCTATTTACTTTTAATATTTAATAGGTTACTTAATAATCCCTTCTAACTGGTAGTACCCCAGTCTATTAATATAAATACTTTACTATAATTACTTTTTAAGATTTAAATTAACTTCTTTAGTAATAAGGGATTTCTAATAATAGCTTATATAAAAGATAGTAGTAATAATTTTATAGTATTACTTACTACTATCTTATAAATTTAAAAAGTCTTACTAATAGCCTTTTATATAAAGAAAAGTAGTAACTAAAAGTAGAATTCTTCTCTAAAAATTAGTAATTCTAATCCGAATCTGCTTTTCTCTTTAGATATAGCTCCTTCTAATAATTCTAAACCTTTCTATAAAAAAGCTATATCTTAAGTAAGACTGGAGAAAGATTTAGCAGACTTCTTAATTTTCTTAGTTAGAGAGGAAGGTATCTTAATAATACCCTATTATATAAAGTTAAGTTAAATTCTAATAAAAAAGGGCGCGACTTTTAGTAGATAGGCAGGTTTTAAATTACTTTCTTAGGCAGGCTTAGATTAATTAACTGCAGGAGGGCCTTTAATTAGCTTATCTAAATCTATTAGAAAAGTAGGCAGCTTGGGAATACCTTTCTAAATAGAGCTTTATTTAGTAATTAGAAAAGTAGCTCTAATTAAACTTATAACTAACTCTTTTAAAAAGGCTAGTTACTTAGCTATACCTTTTTAAATAGAATCTAGTTAGGCCTTCGGGGAGTTAAGTATAATAGAATTTATAACTATTTTTATTAGAGAAGTATATTTAGTCTTAGTATTTATCTCTTTATATTTAAATTCTATAATATCTATATTTTTCCCTTAGTTAGTATATAATCTAATTAGCTTATTACTAAATAGTATAAAAGTAGGTACTAGCTATATCTAGCTAGCTGGAGTTATCTGGTATTTTATAGTAGAATTAGTTATAATAGTTATTATTTAATACTAAGTAAAAGATTCCTTAATAATATAGCTAGTCTATTAGTAGGGTATAAAGCTACTATATTAAATATATATAAAACTAGTTAGCAGGAGTATATCTTTTTTAATATATATATAGATAGTATTAGAAGGCAGCTTAACTTTTAAAATACTATTAGATATAGTATAGGTATAGTTTTTAATATTAATTTTATTTAAGATTATAGCTTCTAAGAGTTTTATAACTTCTCTTATTATATACTACTTATATTTCTTTATATTTACTAGTTTAGCAGGGTTTATAATTTAGTTATATTATCTTAGAATATCTTTATTCTCTATATATTTAAGCTTTTTATTAATCTTTATTTAGCTAGTATTAAATTGCCTAATTAATTAGTTTTTAATTAGGCCTACTATTTCTTATATATTAATTATCAGTAGGAATATAAATAAATAGCTATATTTCTATTACTTAGATTATAGAGTAATAGAAGGGTAATAGTAATTAAAGTTATAGAGCTACTTATAGTCAGCTAGTATCTCTTAAAAGGCTAAGTAAATAGCTTTCTAGTATTTATTTATATTCTTCTTTTAAGTATTATAATAATATAGCTAGATATTTTCTTAGTTAAAAATAAAAACTATTTAGTATCTATAGTAGTAAATAACTCTAATAACTAGCTTCTTATTAAATATAGTAAATTGGAACTTCTTATAGCTAAAATATCCTATTATAATTTTATATTTAATATATTCTATTCTAATAATAAGAAAAGTATTTAATCTTTTTAAATTATAAGTAGGATTTAAAAATAGAATATTATTAGTAATAGTAAAATAGTTTTTAGGAGTTATAACTATATCTCTTATACTGTAAGTTACTATAGTAAGTAGTGAAATAATATTATAATTACTAGCCTATTTCTTTATATATATTTAATAGAGAAACTTCTAGATATTCTAATAGTAATTACTTTAGCTTTATCTATTAACTTATTTATTTTTAGCTTTTAAAAAGAAATATTAGAGCTTAATAGTATTTTAGAAGTTATAGTAGTTAATATCCTTTATAAGTAATAGGTATACTGAGTTAGTTTTATTCTAGTATAACTAATCTATTTATAGCTAGAAGAAAGAAAGTTAGTAGAAAAGGATATTAGTAAGTTTTTAAGAGTAGAGGAATTTAATTTAGTAGTAAAAAGGTTAAGATTCTTTTTTTTAAGTAACTTTAAAAATATAATATTTATTTTTATTACTTATAAGAAATTTATACTCCTTTAAGCTAGTAAGATTTATAGCTATCTTAAAGACCCGGACTTATAATAATTTATTATTTCTTAAAAGAAGATAATTTTTAGCAGTAAAAAGTTATAAGAAATAAAGGGATTATATTCTGCCTTCTAGTAACTTCTTAGATTAAGCTGATTAACTATTTTAGAGGAGATTCTTAGTATCTGATAGTTAATAAGAGTTACTATTAAAGTTCTAGTAATATTAATACTTTTAAGAGTTAAGAAGTAGATAGAGGGTAATATTTATTAGATATTAGTAAATAAGAGTAAGAAGAAATAGGGATTTTATATATAGATAGTATTTATATTTAGCTAGGCAGTAGCTTTAGCTGGTAATAAAGACTTATATAAGAGTAATAAAATAAAAATAATAAAAAAAGAGTAGCTTTAAAGTATTTATATTATATTATATTAACTTAAAAGCTTACTTTCTCTTTATTTATTTTAATTTATATCTTAGAACTTATATTTTAAGGCTTTTTATAGTATAGTTATAAGTAAATTAGTAATACTATAATTACAAGCCTAAAAGGATATTTTATAAGTTTTTAATTCTTTTTTTTTTTCCCTCTTATATTATCTTTTTCTAATAGCTTTATTCCAGCCTTTTTTATTATAACTTTCTAAAAGCTTAAAATACTTACTATTAAGAAATATACTTATCTTTCTAATATTCAGGCTCTGGCTAAATATTAAATTAACTTCTATAAATTTTCCTACTAAACTTCCTTAAAGTAGAGTAACTAAACTAATATTTTTATTATTTTTAAGCTTTAATTCTCTATTTAATATACTCTTATAAGTAATCTTTCTTTTTACTAGTAACTTACCTCTAATTAAATATCTTTATATAATTTAAGTATTATCTTACTATCTAAATCTGCTTTTAAAAGGCTCTAAACTGGCTGGGCTTTTTATTATATATTAAGCTTACTTTTTAAGGTATATTTTTAAAAAATATCTATAAGTTCTAGAGGGCTTTCTAGTTGCAAAGTAATATTATTAATAAGATACTAAAAAAAGAAACTATCTTAGCTACTTCTTATTCTTTCTATCTACTTTATATCCTAGCGGAATTTAATTATCTACTTAGCTATATTATTTTTAATACTCTTAATTATATTACTCAGCTTAAATTTCTTCTAGTTACCTTCTATAGTAATAATAATTCCATTTTCTATTTTTATTATATTTACTTATATACCTCTAATATCTCTGGGAATTATAAGTATTTTATATATTCTTTCTATACTTATTAGTCTCTTTTAGGCTTTATAGGCAGTTAGTATACTAATTATATCTAGAGTAGTAATAATTTCTATAAGTAGTATTATCTTTCTAGGTATTTATATAAAGAGCCTTATAATAGGCTTTTAAATTACCCTTTTAGTAAATTAGCTACTTTTTAGCTTACTGCTAATAGTAGCTAGAGCTAAAATTTAATAAATAAGACTAGCTATTCTTAGATTTTTTATATAATTACTCTTTTTAAGCTATAAATTTTCTTATTAAAATAAGCTATTTTTAAAGTAGAGTAAGAGGCTGAGGCTAATTATCTCTGCAGTTTTTAACTTCTTAATTCTACTTAAGATTTCTATTAGTTCTAGTTGGGTTTTTTAATTTTTCTTATAGATTCTAAGTTTTTTTTTTTTACAGCTAGGTTAATTAGAAGCTTTAATTTCTCCTGGCTTATTTTAATTAGTAGTAATCTTCAGTTTCTATACTTTTTCTATCTATTCTTCTATATCTATTTTATTATTTCTAGTCTGGGCTCCTATTAATCCTCCTGCTTCCTCCTCTAATAGTAAATAATACCAGAATTAGCTTTTTACTATTATCTATACCTAGTAGATAGTATATTAGGATAGATTAAAGCTTAGTATTTATAGAATATATACTTTAAAATATTACCTTAGCTTTAGGTTTAGTTATAGCTTTATTTTATTCTCTTTAATATTCTTTTTACTATTCTCTTATCCTTCTTATACTTAATTATATACTTTTTTATATTCTTTTTTAATATCTTCTTTCTTAAAATATATATTAAAAAGATTATTAGCTAAGGTTTACTATTTTTAGTTATTCTTAATAAACTTCTTAAGTTAGTTTCTATATACTAAGCCTGTAATAGTAATTCTATTAAGAGTATTAATAAGATAACTAACTTCTAGCTAGCTTTTCTTATAAATTTAGAATAGTTTATTCTACCTGGGGTATATCTTAGTAACTCTATTTATATTGCCTTTTCTTTAGATATTATATCTAAATATCAGATTCTCTTTTTCTAAATACTCTTTTCTAATATTCCTTTTCTAGCTATTATTAGTATAGTCAGCAAGTTTCTTATAGTATTTAGTAATTCTAATTCTTACTATTTTTATATTATCCTGCTATCTTTTTAGAATTCTTATTCTCTTTTTAAGTAATTAATTAAATATTCTAATTTTATTTTAGTTAATAATCCTCTATATAGAGATATTAACTTCTAATAGAAGTACTAGTTTCTATTTATATAGTAGAAAGAATACTAACCTGCTATATAAAGTTTAAATTACAGCTTTATCTACTAATAAGATTTTAGGTAGTATAGCTACCTATTTAATTAATTCTTTTATAATTCTCTTTTTTAATATAGAAATAATAGCTATATATCTAGCTTTAATAATACTATTTACCTTAAAATTATATATTAATATAGGTATTACTTAGATTCTAATATCCTCTAGAAATACCTTAAAATTTTTTATTATCTCTAATCTGTTATTAACTATAGTAATAATAATAACTTTAAATTAGTATATTATTATTTAAATAAATAACTTTATTGCTGCTATATTTAACTTTATAAGAGAGATAGCCTTAATTTATTTAATTAAGTTATATCTTACCTTTAGCAGGTATTTCTTATCTTAATTAAGCAGAAGAAATTAAATATTAAAATATATCTTAGCTATTAGAAATATAAATACTATAGAAATAGTAACTTCTTTTATTCTTTAAAATATATAGCTTTAGTATATCAGGCAGCAGAAGATAGTATATTTAATATCTATTTATATAGTCTTCTACTAGTATCTTTTTTTTAATAGTATTAAGGTTATATTATATCTTTTATAATTTTTTTTAATATAGTATAACTAGATTAGCTACTTTTATATAAATTTCTAGCCTACTACTAGTAATAGGTTATTATTCTGGTTATTTAGCTATTATTATATCCTTCCTCCTTAAATAAAGTATAGAATAGCTAGCTGCCTAAATATTTAAAATCGCATCTTTATAATTTTTACTAGCTTTTTTAGGCTTATTAAATATTCCCTAAGTATCCTAAAGTTACTATTATAAGCTTCTCTAATCAGTATTAAATTATCTTTAATAGTAACTATATTTAGTTAGGTATCTATAAAATCCTTAATATCTCCTTTAGCTTTTTTATTTAAAGTATCTAATAGCTTTATATTTTTCCTTAATAGTCTATCTGTAATAGTATTTTTAATACTAGAAATATACTTAATTATAAAATTAAATAATATCAGGTAGCTAATCTAGTAAATAACTATAGCTCTAGAAATATTATTTACTCTTCTATTTAGTTAGTAGACTAATATCTATAAATCTATTTTTAAGATAAAAACTATTCTATAGATATAGTTTCTTAACCTATAAAATATATAGAGTATTTCTTTATATTTCCTTTTTATAGTATTATAATTACAGTCTGCTTAACTTCAGAATCTAGATTTAAAATATACTAAGTATCTTTTTCTATTTAAAATTTATATTAAAATACAGCTTTATCTATTAAAATTAATATTAACTATTATAATTACCTTTCCAGCTTCCTCTAAGCAGTTTAAAATAACTAGAATTAGAGGTAATATTATAAAAGCCTTAAGAATATTTATAGCTCTTTACTAATTTATTTCCCAGGTAAATTCTACTTCTTTTTTAAGTAGAAGAAATAAAGATTTAATAATTTAAGTAAAATACTTAATTTAGTAATAATAGTAGCTTATAATATTTAGAAAGAATCTAATTTTATATAGATCTATATACTCCTTCTATTTATTAATCTTAATAACTTTAGCTTTTTCTAGACTCTATCTATTTATACTGCAGATATATTCTACTACTATAGTAGTATTCTAATATTACTTTAACTTTTCTTCTAAAATTATATATTTAGATAGTTTTATATTAATAAGAATTTTATCCAGGTTAATTAAATATATTAGAATATATTTCTATACTCTAGATATAGATTTCTTATTATTAAATATTTTTATAGGCCTTTTAATAGTAATATTATTAAGAAAGACTTAGTAAATATCTGGAATTAGATTATAGAGGATTTAAATAATAATCTGGGAGAATTAGGCTATTAAATTAGTTTCTTTTTAGAGTAGGGTATATATTCTAAGTAATTTAAAAGGTATATAGAATATTATTAGGTTTTTACTTTTTAAATCTAAGAAAATTTAATTATATCTTAAAAAGAAATCTAGCAGGCTTAGTATTTTATATATTACTATATCTATAGAAAACTTATCTATATTTAATAGGCTAAATTTATTATAAATAGTATATTAATTAATTCTAGTAGCTAAGTTAATTAAATAGATATTACTATTCTTTTTAGCTATTAGTATATAAAAGTTATAATAGAAAGTATAGAATTCTTTAAGAATTTGCCTTTTAATATAAATTTTAAGTAATTCTATAACTTTTTTTTTTAATTTCTTAGATATAGATATATTTCCTACTTACTAGATATTATATTCTACTATTTTAATAACTTAAGGGGGTATAATTAGAAGATTAAGATTTCTATACTTTTTAAAGATCTAAGCTAAAGCTGCTTTTTAATTATAAAAAATCTAAAGAAGGATATCTATTTCCTCTAGAATAAGTATACTCTTAACTTAATTAAGTATTTATTATAATTAATTACTATAAAAATAGAATCTCTTATTAATAACTAAAGATTTAGGCGTAATATATTCTAAGTATTTATTACTAACTTCTAAAAGATTTTATACCTTTTTTTTTTTTTTTTTAAAAGAAATCTTCTTTAAGAATATTTCTATTTAAGGGAATATTATCTTTTAGATATATTTTTACTTTCTTCTACTTATATATAGTATTAACTTTAATATCAGTACTAGTATAGCTTTTTTTATTTCTTTTAATAAGCCTATTTAGCTTATTTCTAATATTAAATAGAATTAAAATATATACTTTAATTACCTCTTTA
The DNA here is from genome assembly GCA_020744155.1 of Ilyonectria sp. MPI-CAGE-AT-0026. Taxonomy (NCBI): domain Eukaryota; kingdom Fungi; phylum Ascomycota; class Sordariomycetes; order Hypocreales; family Nectriaceae; genus Ilyonectria; species Ilyonectria sp. MPI-CAGE-AT-0026. Next base: position 364,609 of record JAGPNQ010000034.1, read on the forward strand.
TATATAAATTATATAATTACTTCTCCAGTCTCTTTATCTAATTATTAAATAGATAAAAAGTTATTATCTTTCTTTAAAACCTATAACTTATTATAGAGAATCTTAGAAGTTATTAATAATTATATTCTAATAAGAAATTCCTTAACTATCTATTAAGAAAATCTTTTATTAAATACTACTAGCTATTAATATAACTACTCTAATACTACTAAATTAATATTTAATATATATCCCTTTATTATAAGTTATATAATTAAATAAAACCCTAGCTACTTATATAAAAAATATACTTAAAATAAAGAGAATAGATACTATTCCTACTAATACTATATATATTCTTTAAGGGATATATATATTACCCAGGTAGATTAGTATTTCTATCTTTTTAAGTATCTTAACCTCTCTATTAGAGTATAAAATAGTTAAAGCTTTTACTGGAATAAGTATCAGGCTATATTCTAAGCTATAATACTAAAGATAATATTACCTTCTAATTTAGTATTAAGTAAGATTTTAATATTATATTTATTAGTATTATCTAGTTAGATAACTATTTTTAATAGGTTCTGGTAATAGGCTAGCTTATATTCTTAATTATCCCTTATAATATTTAATAAAGTATAAATAAGTATTAAATTAAGTAAGTTAGTTAAAATATAGTTATAATTAAAATCTCTTAATAGAGTTTTAAAGCTAGTAATAATAGTAATTCTATTTAATTCTATCTAGTATTTCCTATAGTAAAGAGTTTTTAAATCTTTTTTATAATAAATTATAATACTTTTCTTATACTGGATTTAAATTATATTAATATTATATTAAGCTATTTCTATTTTATAGTAATAGTTAGCTTCTATTAGATATAATATTTTAATAAAAATAAAATAGACCTTAGAATTTTTATCTCTAGGTATTTTAAAGTAGAAATTCTATTTTATAAATTTAGTATTTATAATTCCTTCTATTAAGGCTGTAAATTTATTTATAATAATAAAAGTATTATTTAAATTTAAAGCTATTAGATAGTAAATTAAAATTAATATCTTCTTTTTCTATATCTTCTTCTTAATATACTTATATATATTTACTAAAGCCTCTTTTCTATTAAAGCTCTTATTATAGTATTTTTTTATTAAGAATTTCTTATTTATAATTCTTCTATTTTTTATAGAAGTCTAACTTAGGAGTTTAAGTTAATTACTTATTTATACTGCTTATTTTTTTTTAAGTTTCTTAACTCTTATTCTTTTTATAATAGAGTTAGCAGTAATATTATTAATTAAAATAAATATAACTGCCTCTAGCTTCTTATCTAAAGTTTTATTCTTTAAGTTTTTTTTTCTTTATATAATAAAAATACTATTTAAGCAGAATATAATACTTATTACTTAAATAGTAGGTATAATAAATACAGCTAGAATCTTAAAATCTATTTTTATATATTTAGCTAACTACTTAGCTTCTATTATTAATATATTCTACCTTTTTAAGTCTTGGGTAAATTTATAAATTTTAGCTATCTATCTAAATATAAAGAAGCTTAGAAAGTATTTAATTTATTATATTAATAACCTTTAGATTATAAAGTTATTAGTATACTATACTATTATTTTAAAGGGGATAAAGGCTTTCCTTTTTCTAATTCAGTTTATTTCTCTATTTATATAGTATTTAATATATTTCTTTTAGTAATTAGCAGTATAATTATTATACTAATTAGAGTAATATCCTACTATACTATAATACTAGTAGTATTAAGGCTTCTAATTATACTCTTATATTATATTTAATTTAAAATACTACTTTTTATATATTTAATTAGATATATTAAAATATATAGTATTTATAGTAATATTCCTTAAATTAGCCTGAGTTTACTATCTTATAACTTAATTATAAAAAAAAGCTAGGCTTTCTTTTTATATTTAAGTATTTTTTATTATATTAACTATAAAATTTCAAAATATTTATAAGAATATATCTATTTAAATATTAGATTTAATCTTAAGTTAAATAAATATTTTAGATATTAAAGCTGGGGGTAATAAGTTAATATTTAAAGGTTATATACTTAGAATACTATATAATATAAAATCTGATAAGATACTTAAAAGAAGGTTACTTTCTATTTAATATACTAAAGTTACTCTTATATCTAATAGTCTCTTAAATCTATTAAAGAGCTATTTATAAGGCAGGCTAGCTAGGTTATCTAGAGTTATCTAGTTACAGTTATATAAAGAGGCAATAATATTATTAGATATAATATTATATAAAGCTTAGAACTGTAAGAGGGATATCTTCTAGCTAGCTGAATTAATTATTTAGTAGAGGTAGAGGTATTTATTTATTTAAGTTATAATAGTATTATAGTCTCTTATTATTAAGGGTATAATATTAAGTTAGCTAAGTTAAGTAATTAGTATTTCTAGCTAGTTCTAATTTTAAAATTAAAAAGTAGTCTTAAGGTTTTATATAGCTTTTAGCTATAAACTTAAATATACTATATACTTAACTTACTATAAAATACCTTAATCTATATATTATTAAAAGTAAGTAGCCTTCTAATTATCTGGGATTTTATAGTTACTTATATATAGTTTAAATTCTTATAGAAATTCTATTATATTATATCTAGTAAAGATATATTTAAATATTATATATAATCTCTTTACTTAGGTTTTTTTTACTAAACTGACTATTTTAAAAATAAGTTACTAAAAGTTAGAATTCTAAGTTAAAGTAGCTATAATTAAAATTAGAGTAGATATTAAGATTAGAAATAGAGTTAACTTAACTGATAGAGGAGGGATAATTTTTATTTTTATTACTTTTAGAGAGTTTCTAGATATTTAATTAGATATTTTAGGTAATTATTTTCTTTTTAAAAATCTTATTAATAATAGAATCTGGGGTTTAATATATAATCTGCTAGATATTATATCTATAAAAATACTTAGAATATCTTTCTATTTCTTTAAATAAAGAATTACTATAGCTAATAGTATAATTTTAAGATTCTTAGTTAGCAGTTAGATAATAAGTATTCCTACTAATTAGAATATATCTATCTTTAGTATCTTTAGAGATAAGTAATTCCACTATAAGTTTTACTTCTTACTTAGCTTTCTACTTTTTTTCTTTCTTTTTTTCTCTATTTTATTAATTATACCTTTAGCTCTAGCTTTATATTTTTAATAGTAGGACTTCTCTTTTTAGTAGTATTTACTTCTATTCTTATTATATTTATTACTATACTACTTAATACTAGTTTTATATTTATTATTAGATATTCTTCTTTTTTATTAGACTATTATTAAAAGTTATTAAATCTATTAAATTAATTTTAAAAAGTTATTTTTATTAACTTAAAAATATCTAATCCAGTAAGCTAATACTACTTAATAGGTTTTTAAAGTCTGAGGCTAGGTATAGAGTTATTTTTAAAATTAAATCTCTTTTTTTTACTAAATTTACTTAGGCTTTTTTTTTTCTTTTTTTTTCTTATTATATTAAGGTAGGCTTTAGTAGTAGCTTAGAAGTACTACTAGTAATAATTTCTACTAATAGCTTTAATTATACTAGCTTTTTTACTTTACTATAACCTCTAAATTTATTAGTAGAAGAAGTACTTAATATAAATAAAGCCTGTAATAGTAAGAGTTAAGAATATTCTATAGCCTAAGTAGAAAAAGGTTCTATAGCTATAAGTAGTAGAGAGAAAATAATATAAAGAAACTGTTAAATATCTAATTAGATACTTCTAATTATAATAAGATAAAAAAGATTAAGAAAAAAGAGATAAGAGCTACTATAATAGCTAGGTAGAAAATAGGCTAGGTAATAAAGGTAATCTTCTAAAAATTTAAATTAAAAAAGAGAAAAAGCATATCTTTTTTATTAAAGTTAGACTTAGCCTTTAAGTAGTATCTAGGCTAATAGGCTAGATCTACTATTCTTAAACTCCAGTATATCTATTATTACTATTATTTAGTTTTTTTTTTTTTTAGCTTTACTTAATATTATTAGATAGATTAAAGCTATATAGTAATTTTAAATAGTAGGAATAAATAATATAGGCTATATCCAGTATTAGAAGAAATAGTAGCTAAATAATAAGATTATTATATACCAGTTTCTACTTAAAGCTTCTATTTAATCTCTTTAACCTTAATCCTACTATCTGTAAATAATAGAGTCAGTTAATAACTCTATTATTTATAGTTAATAATTTTACTATCTGCAGTTAATAATCTTAAGATAGTAATCTTATTTCGAGAAATAGAATATAAAAAAGACTGATATCTTCTATTATTAAAAGACTAACTTCCCTTCTAATACTTATTTTATTATAACTAATTTCTAATATAGCGAATTTTATTTAAGCAGCTCTTTCTATAAGTAATTTATTATATTTATATTATAAATCCAGACTCTGATATAATCTCAGATTCTCTTAGAATCTAAAAGATAAATTAAAAAAATAGAAGCTAAATTTCCTCTTAAGCTTTCTTAAGAAAGAAAACCTATTTAACTTATTACTATACTATCTATAAAGCCTAAATAGAAGCTAGAGAGTTATATTAGCTATTTTTAAATACTATTTATTTTTTAATAATAGGACTTAAGTTAATAGGCTAGGAAATAAAATTCTTATTTACAGTCTTATTCTATATATCTAAATAGAAATAGATATACTATATAACTTAGCTAAAATTATTAATAATTCCAATTTAAGAAGTTAAATCTTCCTCTAGGATATTACCAGGGCCTAATACAACCTGTAGTTTTAAAAGCTGTTATATTATATTAGGTTAGTACGGATACTAGCTACCTAGGGTGCTGGCTAGAGGGCGGATTTAAATAACTTAGATCTTAGGGTATTCTAGTTATAGGTTGAGTTGTGGGAATTAGCGGTATATTAAGGTTAAAATAGCTATAGCTTGTTAAAAAAGTTAGATAGAATTCTAACAGAGAAGAAAAAAGCAGCTTAAAACCCAAAACTTAGGCCTTAGTAACTGTAATATATATATAATAAAAATATAGTAAAATTTAAATACTAGGTTCTTTTATTAAGGGGTTATTACTATTATATTATATTATATTAAGTTAGTATAGATACTAGCTATCTAGGCTGCTAGTTAAAGAGGGAATTTAAATAACTTAAATTTTAAGATATTAAGTTAGGTTATAGAGATTAGCAGTATATATATTAAGGTTAAAATAGATTAAAAAAGTTAGATAAAATTCTAGTAAAAAAGAAAAAAGCAGCTTAAAATCTAAATTTAAGCTTTAATAACTATAATATATATATAATAAAAATACAGTAAAATTTAAATACTAAATTCCCTTATTAAGAGAATAATTAATTTTATATGTAAAGTTATAATAATATTAGTAGAATATAAAGTAAAAAGAATTAACTTAAAAATAGAATATTAATAATTTCTATTTCTTACTTTAAAAAGCTTTAATATATTTAAAAAGTTACTAAATAAGTATATACTATTATATAATATTAAATTTATAATATCTATTTATTATATTATTTATATTATAGTAATAATATTAATTTTTAATTTTAACTTTAATTTTTAATATTTCTTTATTAATAAAAACAAGCTTATTATTATAAATAAATAAGATACTATAACTAACTTTACTATATAAAAATAAGTATATTCTAAGTTATTTATAATTATAGTATATATATTATTATTAAAATTACTATTTTAATTACTATTTTAAATTTTATATAGTTATATACTTATATAAGTATTAATAAGAAACTTAATTTATTAATCTTAAATTTAAATACAGTTTTTAGCCTTTTTTATATCAGTTTGCTAACTTTAAAAAAAACTATTAAATATATAACCTTTTTTATAATATTTATTATTTAATTCCCTTAGGCTTTTATAATTATTAACTTTTTAACTATAAGTTAACTAATATTGTATTATTTATTAGCTATAATATCTATATTATATACTTATTATACAATTTCTAAATAAATTTCTTTTTTACTAGAGGAATTTTTTTTATTTTACAATTCTTAAAAAAAATCTAATTACTTATTTAAAGTTATCTAATACTATTTTATACTACTTAATAACTAGTCTGTATAATATTATTAGCTCTAGCTTCTAGTCTAGGCTTTACTATATACTGGCTATATTACTTAATAACTAATACTACTTAATAACTAGTTACTAGCTAATTAAAGCCTTATAGACAGAGTTTAAGCTTTATTAGAAGAATTTTAAACTTTAAAACTTAGTATCAATAGGAGTTAAGTAATTTAAGCTTTAAAGTCTAATTTCTTAAAGCTAGGTATATATACTAATTAGTTATAATTTAGAGTTAGCCCTACTATAAGTTAAGAGGTAGTAACTAAATTATAGTAATTTATATAAGATAATTAGTATATATAAATAGGGAAGTTTAATAAGTTTTTATTATTAAACTATAGCTATATTATATCTATAGTATATAGATATATAATATTAAAAAAAGAAATATAAGATAACTCTAAATCTGCTATATTACTAGAAATATTATAATACTATACTAATAATATATAAAAAACCAATAAATAGATAAATATATAATACTTATTAATAAGTACTAGCTTTTACTATATAAAATATACTAATATACTATAAACTCAGATATTAATATCAAGTTCTACTTTAAGTATATATATTAGGTAAATAAATAACTACTTAGAGATATAATAAATTATATTAATATAAATTTATTAAATAATCCAGCTATAATTAAACTACTAGCTAACTAGAGTAAATTAATTCTAATTTTTAATATATATAGCAGATTTAGCTATAATATATACTGCTATATAATATAATTATAAAAGAATATAACCTATTATTAAATAGAGTTATAATATAGCTCTAATAAATTAAAATATAATACTATATAATTATAAATATAAATACTAATATAATATATAAGATATTAGATTATTAAAGCTTATAGTAATAGTAATAGTATAATAGTACTGGAATTTATAGTAATAAATAGTATTATAAATAGAATAATTACTAATAGTAAGGCTAAGCTACTAAAGAAGAATATTAAGAGAAATAAGTATAGTAATAAGCAGAAGGGTATTAATTATAACTTAACTTAAATAAAAAAAATAAAGTAAATAAGGCACTTTAGAAACTGGAGTTTAACTAAGATTTATAATATAACTTAGAAAATATAAGTAAAAACTAATAAGATTAAAATAAGAGTTTCTAAGAATAAAAAGGCTATAAGAAAGCTATAGCTACTTATATAACTAAATAAGAACTTTAACTAAAAGATAAACTGCTATAGCTAGTAACTAAAAGATATATTAAAGAAAATATTATAATATCTTTATAGTATCTAGCTAGGAAAATTAAATAGCTTACTATTTAAATATATTATAAAAAATAAGTTATAAACTAGCTATTAATCTATTAGATATTACTATTTAGAGTTTTATTAGTATATATATTAAATAGGTTATAAGAATATAGTAAAATAACTAGTAATATACTTTATAAATAAGTAATAGAATTTAATAGTAGATATAATTTATAAGTTAAAAAATAAGTAGCTAGGCGAGATTATTAGATAAATTAAATTATATAATAATAGCAGCTTTTTTAGTAAAGATAATAATACTAATAGTAAAAGCTTAAGTAATAATAAGAATAGTAAAAAGTAAAGATTAGAATACTATAAATTAGTAGCTATAAAAATAAAAGTACTTAATTAAGCTGTATTTTAATTTATAATAGCTTTTATTAAAGTATATATAGATAGCAATATATATAGTAATATAATACTATACTTTTATATAATAATAGATATTTAAAGATATCTACTAAGCTATATAGAGGCGTATCTTTTTATAGGTATACTAGTAGTATTATTATAGCTTTTCTATTTTTTTCTTTAAAGGCTGGATTTAAAGATATATTACTAGAGGAGAATTATATAAAAGTAAAGGTATTTAATTAATTTTAGTAGGAGTATAAAATATAGATATATATAGGTACTTATATAGTAATAAGTAAGATTATTAACTAAATAGTATATAATAAGAGATATTATAATAAAATAGGCAGGCTGCTAATAGTATACTAATCTAATAATAATAAGACGCTAGTATATAACGGGAACTATATACTAATATGTAACTTCTAGTAGGTAGCTTATAAGATTATAGTACAGGCAGATAACTTATTAAATAAGATACTAGGCGGTATATAGAATTGTATTAAGCCCGTAATTAATATAAAGCAGATTGCTAATAGTATATCGCGGCTTGGCGCCGGCTAGTTATTTGTAATAAATAATAAGAATGTATAGCTAGACGCCGGACTGGGTAAGGTTATATATTCTATAGAGGTATCTATATTTAATAAGAAGAAGAACTAGTGGAAGCAGGCCGGCGTATGGAAGTGGATATAGCGGCTGTGTGTGTTTTGAGAATAATTGATGCTGCTTATGCATATCTGGGAAGGGCAGCCAGGGCGCGGGCTGGAAACGGCAATATTACGGCACTGTGAGACGACACTATAGCCATTAATGCGATTCTCTTCTGCTCACGCTGTATAAGATTGAAGTTTAACATGTCGAGAGCTAGAAGCACCAAGTCATGATACGCTTTGTGATGCTTCAATCGCGCGTTAAGGTTGGCCTTAGATAACGTGAAGACGCCCAGATACGCCGCCCATACACTGAATCGAGCTTGTATCTCAATGAGAAGCTATTTTTATGTTTCCAATTCGCTCTCTGTATCGTAAATGCCTATTACTTGCTTGAATAGCTTGTCGCAGTCGTCTGCGAGGCGAAAAATTGGGTTCTGATGATTATCGTATCTGCTATCGGGTGCCGGCGAGGCGTCGTTTCCCCGCGGCCGAGGCATGATCTTTAATCTCGCTGTCCAAGTCGACAGCTAGAACTTTCGCTCTGAACTGTGTAGGATTCAATTATTTTCTCTCTCTGAGGTTTGGGCGCAGTATCACGTATCCTCGGGACTCGGATGTTAAGATTCGACGCTATGGTAGTGGCGCACGTTCTCGACTCGACATAACCCCTCTTCCTGCTGTGGCCCAATGGGCTCGAATTCACTCAATATTAGATGTGATCATACTGCAGGAGCTGAGCCTGTTAGTTGCAGCCACGTTGCGTTGGACCCCGCACGAGGCTGTCTTTGAAAGCATGTCTCACAGTCAGGCTGAGATACGTCCCCCGGGGGCTAGACTGTGCGGGAGACTGGTCTTGGTTGCTCCGCTTCCCACCTGTAACGACTGATCTTCAATCTTATAACGTAGCATTACCTATCGAATCCCTGAAGAATACGACTTTATAATGGGAGGCGATGGACGAGGCGAGGCGAGGACTAGAAGCGGCATCCATGGAAGCGCTGAGTGGACGATCCTTGAAGGTCTGCATCGACAGAGTTCCCATCTTCTCGACATAAAACACGAAATCTCAAAATGCGTCAATCGAAAGTCCAAGCGCAAACGAAAACAACAACTTCAAGACATGAACGACTGGAGGCAGCTCAACATTCAGATGCGCGAAGCTCTAAGCCGCCCGGACTACAGCATCTTGATGGATCTGGACAGGGAAGCCAACGAAACTTCGTCAGCGAACGTGGCAAAAGCGAAAACAATCCTGGAGAGTTTCTGCCACTGCCTCGAGCCACTAGTAAACACCAAAATGATTGAGTCTTGCCTTTTGCAATCAGCAGCATATCCCAAATTGACGACACTCATCGCGTGTCTTGAGTCTCCCAACGGCCCAGAACAGCCGTTTGAGCTTGTCTCCAAGGACGCATCGACCTCCGCTCTTTTCATCATTGAGCCTGGTGACGGTGTAAGACGGACAGAGAAGTGCATGGCGAAGTTTAACAGCTTCATCCAGAGACTCCAACTATCTGGAGCCTCGTTGGGTGAATTGACAAGGCTATTTTCACCCGAGCCAGCGCCTGCAAAGCCTCCAAGTCAGAATTACCAAGGATTCGGTCAACGCTTTTGCCAGCAAGCTACATGTGCACTGCGCGTTATCTTCTCCAGCATCTCTAATTGCAAATCAGAGCATAAAAGATCACATTCCGTTCTTCTCCAATTGCCTAGCTGGCAAGATGTTGTATCGGCGGAAGAACCCAGCATATCCCACGCACTGCGACTCTTTCTTAATGACTGCTCCACGTCGTTATGGCAAGAGACTCAAGTCTTGACAACAGCGTAAGTAATATTACCACCACTCCAGTCATATTAGGTTTATTTGTATTGATACTGCGTGCTTTAGCAGTAAAACTAAGTATTGGAAACCGCCATGTCTTTGTCAGATAATCGACTCAGCAAAGAACCGACAAAAGTGTTTGAACTTACACATCAACCAAGATGATACTACTTTCCATTCTCGTGATGGATTAATATAAATTCCCATACCACTCTAATGCCCTCTAATTACAGATTATAAGGGTCGGCATCCAGAAAGACTACTTCGTCATCTAGTCGAAGATGGTGTTCTTAACAGGACTTTAACTCCTTTACAGCGCTTTAAACTTGGTTATACGACGCAGCTGTTTGGCTTTTTATACAGAAAGTCTTTGGCTATTAAGTTTGTTATGGGACTTCTGCTATCTCTAGAATCCGGCTTGGCTATTAAGACCTGGGACTCGTTATGGATACGATTCCTGTCTAAGGACGGTATTGGAGAGCTTAGAGATTTACTATACGTCTTATATGAGGTAGCCGACGAGGTTGACTGTATGTTATTAGTGCCCCCAGGGCTAGATGTACTATTGAAAGGGCTGCTACCCCCTTCTCCTGTCTTTACTCTCCTCGTAAAGGTCTTGTTGGAAATTGTGGCCGGAGATTGTTCGTCTCTCGAAATATCGAAACCGCTTGAGGTTGATTAAGTTAAATCGAACTAACTACGGGACCTTATAAATGCATATATCGAGGATATTCAAGACGACCTAGGAGTTCTATTACTTGCTTTACTCAGTTTATTGGACGCCGCTCGATCGTATCTGTTATTTTACGAGCTATATTGGAGCTATGTCTTGCAGCTGTAAAACAACCTCGAATGTGAATAGCAAATGAGTAGTTTGGAGGTCGCGTAGTGTGTAGTCTATAATGATATTTTATGCAAGATAGAGATTAGCTTGCTGCTGATGCAGTTTACCTTGGCCGCTTTAAAGCTACCGAAGGACCCCGTTGGGGATATTGAAGTAATGGTAATGCCGGCAGCCCTACAGATTATTGCGATAAATGCAAATAATCTAGTTTAAAATGAATCTGAGAAAGCTGAAGGTGATTACTATAGTATTGCTGTGTAATTGTTTGATGATGAGGTAGTGGCAGATTTAAAGTTGAGGTAAGATATCCCCTATACCCGCTGTGTTATTTGCCTCTCTATGCTGACCTATTATGTTATAGTATAATAAAATGGGCTAAAGATTTCTTTAAGTGTCTTGATTGATTTTGAAAGTTATTTAGCCTATATCCCAAGGTTCAGTGTGACTCCCGGAGGCGGGTTTGGATAGCTGTGATTGATACCGGTATCGATATGAATAGTGTCCTTATTCAGGGAATTTGCGCCGATGAGCGGCGTCTAATACGTCCAGAATATTGCCGAAGCTGGATAGGAGGTGAAAATGACTTCTATGACGATGTCGGCTACGGTACTAGCTGTGCCTATCTTGCTTATATGGCTGCTCCCGATGCTGATATTTACGTTGCTAAAGTATTTAGCGACAGTAAGTTTAAGTTATATTAAGCTCGGCATATTGTAAGTGTAAGATGCCTTTTTTATTCTATGTGCTTAATTTTTAACGCCTAGGGATGCTATATCTGGTATGAATCGACGGGTGATATTTGGCTAACCCAGATTTGCGGCAGGCTATTATCTGGGCTTTGGACGTGTGGAAAGTGGATATTATCTTAATGTCTTTCGGCTTGCGGCCTCCTACTAACCCCAACCAAAAGGATAAATGGCTTAACGTTCACAGGGATATTAATAACGTGATTAATAACGCAGGCTACCGGATTATCTTCGCGGCAGTATCGAACGGTGGCCTGAACGAGCCTTGCTTCTTTTCTGCAATTTGTCGTAATGTTATATGCGTGTACGCCTCTGATGGCAAGGGCAACGACGGTGGCATCAACCCCAAAGGGGAGATGGATGAAAATTTTATGACGTTAGGCGTTGCTGTCGAACTGATTGCATATGGCGAGTTCGTCTATAAATCTGGGACCTCTTATGCGACCCCGATAGCAGCGGGTATTGCAGCCAGCTTTTTACATATTGCTCAAAATTTAACGATGCTATTTGAAGAGGCGAAACAGGATATTAGAAGATGCGATGTGATGTGAAAGATGTTCTGTATTATGTCAGATAGTGACTCCAAGATGAGGTATCGTTATGTGGTATTATGGTGCTATTGGTCTGAGGGCTGGAAAGTAACTAAGCGAGAAGCGGTGTGGTTGGATATCGAATGTACGATTTTTGGCTTGTGATATTCTATTACCCAAGCTGAGTTACCTGCCATATAGGCTGGGCCTGTTCTAATTGAATTGTTGTGGCGGAGAATTAAATATGAGTATGAGATGGGTCGTAGCCCTATCTATGATGTATAGTGGTAGATATTCCGGCTCAATTAAAGCAAGGAGCTCCATGTTGTTGATGCCAGTTGATCATGGCGGTGGAGGCTTAGTTCAGGTCTTTGCGCAGCCAGCCAGCCACAAGACGGGAGTGAAGTTATTGTGACAGCATGCATTCATTTACCCAGTCAAAAGCAAGCCATCAATTTAGCTCAACGCTCATGATGCGTAAGCACCGCAATTCGGGCTGCCTCAGCCTGGTTTAAATGTATGTTCATGCAACACACAATTCCCTCATTCTTCCCCAACTTCTCAATAGCCACTTGATGCCAACCTCCGCTCTGTCTCCTGACTCATCAGCGCGTTAAACTCCCGCACCACCACTCATTGAATCATCCAGCATGTCTGTTAACCCAAAGCCCTCTTACCATTTATGCCCTGATTTCTCCATTTCCCCGCCACCTAATGGGCAACTGACGCTTGGATCCGTTCTCAAAAACCTCAACGTCGACGGTGTCTCGCATCCTCTCAATCTAAATGCCGTCATCGACATACCTGATAACGAGATCTTCCCCCGTGATGGGCCACACAGCATTACTGGCTTCTCGCGTACTCTCAAGTACCTGCGGTCGGTCCAAGGCAGCATCTGGGCCTGGATCTTTGGTCCCTCGGGTCCAGGGGGCCAGTTGAGTTGGCTGCGTAGCCAGAGTGATGACGAGACACTGACCGTCGACACTATACTTACTCGATACTTCAGCCCGACAGAGGAATACATGAAGAAGACTCTTGAGGCAGCCGGCGTGGTCATGTTTACAAGACTTACGCACATGAAGAAGCCGATATACCTTGTCACAGGCATTAAAGTTGCTGTCGGGGCGAAGTTGTCTCAAGCTCATACAAGCAACACGGAAGCATCAGGAAAAGTGGTCGCTACTGACCCTAACACGGGCGCCTCGGGTGGAGCAAGCGGGAGCTACACCTCAAGTCGCTCCTCTGCAATGGGATTTGATGGTTCAAAGCCCTTTGTGCTAGGGATCCGTGTGAGGAAGATCTGGTGGCTCAAGGACGGAACTCGGTCCACATCTGACGACGTTGCAGGCACTGTTCTGGGAGATTCTGACACAGATGAAGATGAGGACATTTTCACCTGTGCCAAGTTTGACGATATCGCAATCGACAATGACGATTATTCCCCGGATAAGATTGTGGAAGAACGAGAAGACAAGACTGGTGATGAACCTTGCTGATGGATCGTACCTTAGCATGTTGACTACTCTGCCTTGAAGAGGGCTGCAACTGGAATTTTATTTCTAACTTGAGTTGGCTGAGCATGCTCATGTTTCTATCCCATAGGTACACATTTATGTACTAGAGGCGACCAGCTGAAAAGGGATTGACAGCGGGACTGAGCATCACTCTCTTGTCGGCTGTAGGAAATGGGTGTAGCGCCATAGTCAGGCTTTTACTCTCCTAGGGGCTTAATGTCAACTCTCGCGATCAGCAGGACCGAACGGCGCTGTGTTGGGTCGCCACAAATCGTCGTGAGGAAATTGTTCAGGAGCTGCTCGAGTGAAGTTCGAAAACCGGCCTAAGGGATAAAGCCAGCCGTACGCCATTATCTTAAATCACTGAACAAGATGAAGAAACTATTATCGAGCTCTTTCTAGGGACACTCAAGGCTGGACTCTGCTTAACCATGCCTCCGGGGTACCCTAAGCACTATTCGCCGGACTTTCTGCCAGAATTCCCCTAGGGTTACCATACAAAATGTCCCGATGGCCCAAGCGTTATGCTGAATTCCCGCTCATACTGGGTTCCACATATAATTGCATATGATTGGTGCTATGGGTTATTTTTGTGGAGACTTAGGTTTACCAATTCTCAGGGTTACCACTCATAGGGAAACCAAAAGCCGCTACTAAGATAAACAGGACTGTAAAAAGAAAAGAAAGGCAAAAAAGGGGTAATAGGAAAAGAAGCAGAAGGAGGAGGAGAGAGCAATAAAAGAAAAGGTAGGAATGTAGAACTTACAACTTAAAAACAGCTAAGTATAACTTGAGATCAATACATGCAGCAAGAACAAGCAGCAATGGAAGAGTACGTACAGCTTAACGAGGAGCATCAGGTTTTAGTTTGCAAGCTATGCTGCGCTGGTATTCGACCGGGAGCCAGTATCGAGTGGCATTTTCGCAATCAGCACCAGCTCACAGGGCAGGCGCTAAGCGATATTATCGACTATTTCGGGACAAGAGAGGAGCTGAATGATCCGGTGCGAATAGCAACGCCCAACGACGGCACAGAGCCCATCAACACACTCCAATTGCTAAGCGGCTACAGCTGCACACAATGCCGATACTTGACCACAGCGCGGAAGAAGATAGCGCAGCACTGGCGAGAAGCTGGGCATCGTCAGGAGATGGTTACCGGACCGGGATGGACGGAGGTGAAGCTCCAGTCATGGCTACGCGGCAGGTATGCACGGTACTGGATCATCGAGGACGGGAGTATGGAGAGTCCAACACATATACGGGAGGCAACGGCCAACCCGAGCCAGAGAGAGAGTGCCATACAGCGCATAATTGCCAAGTACGTGGACACGTTCAGTAAAGACGACGCCGAGCGGCTCCGGAAAGGCGACGTCGAAGAGGGATTGGATCGCGACTCGTCGTGGGTGAAGCGGCTCCGATGGGTACGGCACTTTGGGTCGCGGGACAA